>CAUYUJ010014264.1:250328-322828 GCA_963575745.1 Prorocentrum cordatum | reverse complement strand
GTGCCGCATCGCCGATTCTCGACGACGCGGCTCGAGCAACTCAGGGCCAACGACAGGGGGAAAGACATAAGGGGGGGGGGGGCGCATCGACCCCCAATCGCCCATTGATCGCCGATAGGGGTCCGATAGCCCCACCGCCCCACCCCGCCCAGGATGGCGCGGATTCGCTATCGTGGGCCTATCGCCGACACATCAGCGATGTATCGCCGATTGCAGGTCGATGTTCCCTCCCCTATGCCAGCCCCCCCCCCCGTCGTTGCCCCCGAGCAACAAAAACACGCACAAGACCGCAACATGCATGGCGGAGGGACGACCGAGCGATGGCGAGTCGGGCTCTTCTCAGGTTGCCTCCGCCGCGTCGTTGCGCGCGTGGCCGCGACGCAACAGTGTGTGTGTGTGTGCGTGTGTGTGTGTGTGTGTGTGTGTGTGCGTGTGTGTGTGTGCGCGCGTGTGTGTGTGTGCATGTGCATGTGCATGTGCATGTGCATGCTCATGTGCATGTGCATGTGCATGATGTGCATGTGCATGTGCATGTGCATGTGCATGTGCATGTGCATGTGCATGTGCATGTGCATGTGCATGTGCATCGTTCGTTCTCTTAGTGAGGGGGGGCGGGCCTTCTCAGAGGTCTCGGAAGCCCCCCAGCCTTCTGAGAGGTTTTCTAGACGCCTTCCCCGAAGACAGGGAACACTTCTCAGAAGGCGCGAGGGCTTCTGAGATGCCCCGCCGCCTTCTGAGATGGCCTTCTCCTTCTCACTTCCGCCCCTCGCTCGCCGCCGAGAAAAGATGGTGCGGCAGGTTCGCGTCGTGTCGACCCGCGGCGACCCCACCGTCGGCGTGCAACGTCCCACGCCACGGGCGACCCAGGATCGGTCGATGTTGAAGGGTCCGACGTTTCGAGAGGGGCCGATCGTACGAAGCGGAGCGATCCTCACGGCGTGAGAAGTCAAAGCCGAGGTCGACGCGATACGAACCTGGAGAGCCGAAGCCGAACTCGAAACCGAAGTCTCCGCGACAAGCCGAAGTCGAAGCCGAAGCCGAAGTCGAGCCGAAGTCGACGCCGAAGCCGAAGCCGAAGCCGAAGTCGAAGCAGAAGTCGAAGCCGAAGCCGAAGCCGAAGCCGAAGTCGAGCCGAAGTCGACGCCGACGCGACACGAGCCTGCCGCATGTGTGCGTGCTGTCCGTGGAGGTGTACACGTATTGGGGGGCCAGGAGCCGAGAGCCTCTCTGCCGCTCCCTTTGAGCACGCCCCCTCTCTCGAGAATTCGCCTCGAGGTGGCAGTGATCATGTCCAAGTCTTGCGTCAGCCTTTCCATGCTTCTGCCCAGGAGCGCCGTCGTTACACAGTATACTGCGATGCTCCTGCAAATCTCTTGCCCGGCTCGCTGGTCCTCATTTCTGCCTCTTCGTCTTCCATGGACGTAGTCTGCAGTGGTGATATCGGGCTGGAGGGCAGGTGAACAGGTGCAGCTGGTGCGGTGAGATCCCCGCAGCACCGCAGACGCTGGCGCAGTTTCGTTTTCGCGTAGGCGTCCACTCGTCGAGTTGCCTGCGTTTGTTTCGCTCCGGCCCAATGGGTACATCGTATAGTTCGGATTTCGATGTACGACATAACTTCTGCCGTTCATCGAGACAGATATTGTGCTTTCGAGTTCTGAGTGGTCTAAGCAAACAATCTTGCACGAGCCGTTCCCAGCGGGCCCTGTGTTCAACAGTCCAGTCAAGGCAAACGTGTTCGGTTCTCCCTTAAGAAGACAAGGTGTTATTTCATTGTGAACGTGCTCGGTTCTCTCTTAAGAAGACCACGTGTGATTTCGTTGCGCGAAAGAGGTGGATCCATCAAGCACGGAATCGAACATTCTTATGCGTTCGCGGGGCCGTTTGCGTTAATGCGGATGCCGCTTTCCAAATTGTGTCTCGGGCGAAAAGTTTCCCATGTGACCCCTTCTCCACTTCCTTTTCCCCCTCCTTTGGACCGTGGGTCGGAACCAACACCCCTGCTTTTATGCCCATCGAAATGCTTGACCGTCCGTATATATACATATATATATATATGAGCTTTGGGTCATCCCTCTATGTGCACAAGTCAAGGTGGTGAATATTTGATGTCCTAACTACTGTCGTATCTTTCACCCCTGGAGTGGACAGGACTACGTTTCAGCATTACTGTGGTAACCTAAGCGTTCAGAGGTTCTTTGAGCACATTCGGCGCTTCCATGCCAGCTCAGCCTGAATAGAATAGTAGATCAACAACTCTTTCCCCAAATTCTTACCCGACAGTGGAGGGCAGTGAATTTGCCGTCGTATACTCAATGTTTTACCCTCTACGAGTCCACCCCGTTGTCCTTGTCGTCAACAGCTGTAGGTGTTGACAAACATGAGTGGCAGGCACCAGTGGGCGACTCGGAGATGGACACTCAGGAGTGGACGTGCGAGCACACGATATCAATATACATATATATATATGTATATTTATATAGATATATATATATATATATATATATATATATATATATATATATATATATCCAGCCGTGATGGCGCGGGGCCGCGTCAGCTTGTGCTCTGTTGTCGCACGCGTAGCCCCGCAAGAGACTTCTTTTTCGCTGCTCGGGGCAAAGGGCTGAGAGCGCCTGGGCTCGCAGGCCAGAAAAGGCAGAAGGGGGGCCGCGGAACCGGGTGGGCGGACGCGCGGCTGATGGTCACTGCAGAAGCCTGGCATCGCTGGGACGTGTGCATTTTTCCTTCGGCGAAGACCATCGAGGAGCATCCTGGATCATTTGGCGAAAAAGCCACGCACGAAACCGAAAAAAACACAGGGAATGGACGTCCGAGCGATGGCGAGGAAGGGACACGTCCCGAGCAGAGCAGCGCGGCACCACGACCGCGACGACGGCGCCGGAGACGGCGAAAAAGACGAGGCGATCTTCCGATTCGGACGCGCGGCCGGGTTGGCAGAGCAAAGAGCGGACACCCCAAGAGGCTCCCCAGCTTGGCGCGACATGCGCGGGTCCCCTGCGCCTCTTCGAGGCTGCAGTTCTCCCCTGGTTGACGGAGCAAGATACGAAGAGCAGGGGCGGAGAGAAAGAGGAGGAGGAGGAGGACGACGACGACGACGAGGAGCACGAGGAGGAGGGAGAGAACGAGGAGACAGCGGTGACAAAAAGAGGGCGAGAGAGAAAGAGAGATGGAGACAGAGAGAGGACGAGGAGTAGGAGGAGGAGGAAGAGAAGGACGGTGAGGATGAGGAGGAGCGGGCGATTCTTCAATTACTTTGGGGCGTTTTGGCGCTTTCATGTGGCCTTATTGGGCTGACTGCGGCGCTCTCTGGGCCCTCTGGAGGCGTCATAGGCCCGACTAACGTCGTCTGACTTAGGAGCCCTCGAAGGGCCTTCTTTGAATGTCCTGGCGCCTCTGACTTGGCATCGCTCGGACGTGTGCATTGTTCCTTCGGCGAGGACCATCGAGGAGCATCCTTGATCACTTGGCGAAAAAACCACGCACGAAACCAGCAAAAAACACTGGGAAAGGACGTCCGAGCGATGGCCAGCTGAGGGTGTGGGAATGCCATCTTGGCGGCTCCTTGAGACGTTTTGGGCCTCTCTGGAGCCCCTCTTGCGCCATCCTGGGACCCGTCACGAGGCACTACTGCGAAGGCCTCACGGCCTGTGCGCCGACCCTGAAGGGAGACGACGACGACGATGACGACGACGGCGGCGGCAACGACGACGACGCTGTCGTGGGCCTGAGTCCTCAGGGATGGTTCTTGGGGTCTCTTCGGAAGTCTCTCGGGGGCCTCTGGGGAGAAACTGTTGGGCCTCTTGGGGGCCGCTTGGGGGCTTCTTGGGAACCTCCTTGGGAGTTTCTTCGGGCTTCCTGGGTATCTCTTGTGGGCTTCTTAGGGCCGCTGGGGAACCTCTTGGGGCCTCCTGGGAGCCTCCTGGGGCCGAGGGCTCGAAATGTCCGTTCGGGTCCGCCTGGGCACGCTCTTGGAGCCGTCTTAAGGGGCATCTGGGGCCGTCTTGGAGGCGTTTTGGGCTGTCTTTGGGTCCTCTTGGGTTGTTTTGGGGTCCTCTTGGAAGCCTCTTGGGCCGGTTGGGGAAGATCTTGAGGGCCTTGGGCGCCGTTTTGGAGCGGCGGGAAGTAGAAAAGGCGAGAAAACTCTGAAGGAGGAAGGGCAAAAGCGAGAGGTATCGAGCATTTGTCCGCGGCCATTTTGGCCCAAGCGACCGGCCGCCAATCTGACTGGGCCGCACCGCGGCCCGCTACCTTACATCGAGACAGAAAAGGTTCCACCCACTACTCCTGCGATGTTCCCTCGCCGCTCACGCGGCTCTGTCCTACCTCTGGCACTATCGCTAATACGATACAACAGGGTTGGACGCATACTTCGCCTTAGGCGAAGTATCTGGTTGGGTCTCCCAACTGGCTTTAAACTTGGTGCCGGAGCTGGCCATTGGTGGTCAGCTCTAGCTTTACTCCTTGCTATCCACGGCGCGCTCTTGTGGACTATTGATATGGTGGACCATCAGGGCGCAGTGGCTCTACGCGGAGAAGACCATGGCCATCGCAAGGGCACTTGCATTGAAGCCTCTGCTCACGCAGAGGCTTCCTACCTGAACCCTGCATCCCTGTGCTACTACTCTCCTGAATGCCACTAACCAACGCCAATCTTGCAACTTCTCCGAAGATACCATTCATGGTAACATGCGTTATGACATCGTGCCGTCTGCACCTCCTCGCAAACTGACGGCAACGTCACTTCACAAACAACAGCCACCTGCAACCGACGCCGACTTACGGGGCCACTGGATTTGCATCACTATATTTGGCCTCCTCTGGGTCACCATCGATTGTGCTGTTGGACATGTGCAACGCGGCGCAGACGACGCGCGCGCTACCGGCCCCCCCTGGGGCCCTGCCGGTCACGCACTTTCCCGCGAGTTTGCTCGCGAGGTACATGCCTGGATCAACGTGACCACAGGCGCTACGACTCCCTCCCAACAGGCCTCTTCTCTACAGCGCGGCCTCGGGGGTCTCGCAAGGACCCATGCCACGAGAGCCCATTCAGCCATAATCAATTTGGGAGTGAACATTGGTGGGCACCACACCGATGGGGCCACCTACAGCACTACGTTTGAGAATATAGAAAATGATAGACAGCTGGATTCGGGGACGGCTCTCATCGACTTTCGCGCCCAAGCGGGAGAACGGATCGACCAGACGCTGGCGCGTTTCGAGATTGCACGCTTTGAAGCTGACGCTGCGGGGTGCAACAATCCTGACAGTCATGCTTTTCGGGGCCCTAGGTGTCGGTGCTTCGCGCGCACAACCACTACTACAACCACTGAACCACCGAATGCTAAGGACTCAGCAACAAGTCGACTCCTTACTAGAGCGCACGAGGGTTTGCGCTCATATGGCTGAGCGAACCCCTGGTAACATTGGTGCTTTGTTTAACCGCGGCCACCGCTCTGATGTCTTTCATGGTGGCACTCATGCGGGGCGACCTGTCAGCACCACCTGGGACGGCGATCTACAACCCAACGAGGCCACCGCTCTACTAAGGCAGCAAGGTGGCCAGCCCGCGGGGTCGCAAGACTCCTGGGCCCCCGGGCATTGGCCGTCGGCAACGGTGGCCCTTGCCCAAGCCATTACTTTAGTGGGCTCGGCGGGGCAGCCCGCGGAGTCCGACTTTGACCCAGGCACCGATGCTGACATTTTGTCAGATCAAGGAATTGGCAACTTACACTTGTCTGATGCGCCTCCCGCCTCGCCGAGGAACACCAATCACACGTGATAGTCTTGGGCCTTCTGAAGCATCAACGCCGATGGGGGCACTTCATGAAGAAACCAGCTCGAAGGGCACGACGCGCAGATCGACGCGCGTTTAGGTCAAAGGGCAAGGGTAGAGGCAAAGGCACGCGACGACGGTTGCATGGTAGAGGCGCGCCAACATTCCTGACATCCCTTACGGGGCCACCGCGTGATGAAATCTTCCCGGGGAAGGGTAGAGGCCGCAGGCGCGCCTCAGGAAAAGGCACGGGACGTCGGGGCAACCCGAATGGTGACAACGGATGAAAATGGAGCGTGACAGCTGCCATGGCACCCAGCATTTTAATCGTGAACGCCCCCGGGGCGACGGGAGAGGCAGGGGTCCGTCGACGCACGCGGCTCGAACCGGCTCCGGCATTCATTATGTTGATTCCGAAAGTCTGTTTGCCGAATCAGAGGATGACCCTGCTGCCGCTGCCCATTTCACGTCTGCGACGCACACGGGCGCCAGCGCATCCCTCGAGAGGTGCGCCGAGGAGCTTTACGAGGAGGTTTTCGTTGGCCACGACGAGAATGATCTCGCAGATTGGCCGGGCACCCCGATCGCCGGGCAACCTGCATAGATGGAGATCACTGACGAGTGCCAATCCTCCGCCGACTCTGACTACGAGATGGCGGGGGCGCCTGCGCACTCCGATGGAAACGAGCCGGATATTTCCGATGGCGACGCGATGCTGGCCACGGGGGAGGAGCTGCAAATGGCGCCCCGACCGCAGGTGACCGGGGGCCCTACCTGCAGGCTAGCCTGCCATGATGATCCTTTGCGGGGTAACCCCCGCGACGCTGGTGACTCTTCTGAGCGGGCCTAATGCGAACTTGGACATAACGGAGGCCCGCGCGTCGCCTCTGCATTACGCGACCGCCCCTCGAGCCGCAAGGCTTGGAGACGCGCGGGGCGCACAGAGGATGATGATGAGGAGCGGGCAGCCGAGAGCAATCCGCCGCGCCATCGTCGGAGGAGCCATTCGCGCAGGCACTCGCATGCCCACCCAAGCGGCGCGCAGCGCCGAGTGGACCGCCGAGAATGGCATGGTCGCGGGGCAACCTGCACCAGGGCGACGAAGGCTCGGGCGAGCCCGAAGGCCAGCCTCGATTCAGAGCAATCGGCGAACAAAACGACGGCGTTGCTCGCCAACGGGTGCCAGACGACTATATGCCGCATCGGCGGTCACAGGGCTGGTCCGGCGATCATGTCCGCCATCGTTGGCAATGAGAAACGCGCAGCGGAACCCCGAAACGGGCAAACTTATCCGCTCCAGCAGAGAGGGTAATACCGGGCAGCCTGAAACACTGGAGAAGACGGCCTATAAGAGAGGCATCTGCAAGGATCGGAAGAGTTATCGAGAGGAGGTCCCGACGGGGCGCCCTTCCAGGAGCCCAAATTTGGAGAAGACCCCATGGGTCTGGTCGCACGAGGATGGCGAAGGCCGCAAGGTGGGCCCAGGTTGCCATCCCAGCCATCTGCACCTGACCATGGCGGACTACAAGCCGCTAGATGCAGCTCAAGCAGCACTCGTCGAGAGGGGTTGGCAGGCCCTAGCTGTGGATCGCCGACTTAAGTGCCACGATCGGGCACGCCACGGGCGCCGAGATCGCGAGGCCCGACTTGGGGCGCAAGCGGCCGCCTCCGCGGGGAAACCTGCTCCTTCGCACGAAGGTGCCAACGAGGACCGGGGCCAGCGGGGTAGCCCGCCGGCTATGGCTGAGAAGCAAAACAAGGCGTCCGGTCTCGCGCAAGGTGTTGAACCCAGTGCACCTGCGTCCGAAAATGAATACGGGCCCTACGCTGACGAAGACGCCGACGCAGCCGTAGACGCCGACGCGCATGTCACGGAGGACACAGCCCTAGAGCAATACGACGCAGCGCGGCATCCAGGCGGAAGCAGTGGCTGGAAACTTATCATAGCGCGACGCAAGCTGCCCAATGGAAGATATATCTTGGATTGCAAAAGGAATGCCAATATTGAGAATATGAGGATCTACCGACGCGATCGGGGCCGACAATTTGTCCCTCAGAAAGGAGCGCGGGGAAACCCGCCGAGCCCGCTGATGCGGGGGAACCCGCTAAGAAAGCTGATGGGCCCCCGGAGCGCTCCTCGAAGGACCCAGATATGTCTCCATCTTCAGGCCCGCCGAGGTCAACAAGGTTGAAGAACCGGACCAGTTCAGGAGAGGCCGACCCTGGAAGAAGCAGGGCGAAGCGATCTGACGGGAAGCCCGCGGGGCAACCTGCACGCGCACCAGGGGGCCAGCTGCGGCAGCCGCGGCGGCAGCGTTCCAGGGCAGCAGCGCGCCTAAACCAGAAGAGCCTGTCCCGCAGCGCGGTGCTACTCCTGGCCGCGCCCGCCGTGGAGCCGGCTGGCCCCTTTCACTGGATGGTTCGACTATGCGCCATGCCTCGCAGCAGAACGGGCTGGCCCGCTACGCCCGCGCCGAACTGACAGCCCAATCAGCGCGCGCAGTGGCGCCAGCGCCATGTCCGAACGCGACATGCTGCAGACGGTGCTCATGGCCAACACGGATGGCCAGAAAACAGTGCGCGCCGACGAGGATCCTTTTTGAGAGCCTCCCATTGACGCAGAAGTGCCCTTTCCGATGTGATGAATGCCCTTCCGGCTATCCGGAAGAACGAGTGGGCATTGGACCAAGGGCGCCTCTATGGCACGCAGGGCGCAACAGCGGCCACCGTCCAGGGCCCATTCGGCGACCATCATGGGTTGGCCCTAGCAGCGAACAGCGGGGCCATGATCGACGGGGCGCTGACTATCTTGCTGGACATTGGTAGCAACATAAACATCGTTTGTCTGAAAACTGTTCGGACATTTGAGCGGGTCTCGCGCACCCGCAGTCACGGCGTAAATATTGAACCTGAGCAGACCATTGTGAGCGACGAGGGCGGGCGCTGGAGCCGCAGCGCGCGGGGCGCCAGGGCATTCCGAAATTGCCCGCGCATGTAGGGGCAACCTTGCGGGGCGACCTGCGATCGCCAAGCTGGACACCTATTCAACCAACGCGGCGGATGGGGCCCGGCGAGAACTTGCCCGCAATCTTGGGCCTGAGGAATATGGCAAACGCGCGGGCCACCCAGATTCTTGAGACAGGCGAAAGATGGTCATCCCAGGCACGGACATGCACAGGTTCTCATTGGAAAAAGGCGCCAGGGTGATTGACCCGGCAAAAACACCATCAGGGCACCTAGCGATGAAGGTCGACGAACGCGGCGCGGCAACGGAGGCCGATGGAGCCACGGCGTTCACCATCACGGCCATGCCCGGATACTCGGGGACACCCCTGCGGCACGTCCTCGAGGAGACCGTAGATGCGGAGCTGTTTGTGGGGCAACCTGCTTAAAGCAGAGCGGGTCCGACCGCCCCCGTGGACGCCCGCGCGTTCACGATGGGTCAGAACACCGGGGGCATGAGCCGCAGCATCAATATGGAGACATTCCTATTCGCGATCAAGGCTGCGGTGGACTGCGCCTTGAAGACCCGGTTGCGAATGGGGCATCGCGCACGGCAGCAATCTTACAGCCATGACTTCGGCGGGCCCCGAATGCGAAGGTCACGAGGCCATCTGCGACGAGGGCGCCAAGTGGTTGCCACCGGAAGGTCGCCCGGGGCAGCCTGCCTCCGCGGGGCAACTTGCTGCGTCGAGCGGCGCTGCCGAGAGATATGATATCTACACCTCGGCCAGTGCGTCGCCGATCTCACCAGGTGACTCCGCGGCTTGCAGCCCGGGCGCGGGTCCGGGCCAGGTGGCCACGTGGACGCCCCCTGCGCTCGAGAGTGGGCGAAGGGGGCAGGCGCGCTACGGCCGCGCGCTTCTGCCTGGACAGGCCGACACCTGAGGTGATATCTACAGGCGCGGGGGCACCTGCCCACTTCTCCCCGGCGCCGGCCGCGCGCGCTCGGGGCGACAGCAGGCCCGGTTGCGCGGCCGCCGGAGGATGACATCGCTCATCTCATCATTATCATTCTCGTGCTCCTGTCATCGAGGATATACGAACAGCTTGCGCTGAACTCCGAGCCCGCGGATACATGTGCGATCGTAAAACACGCGCAGAGGTCGTGACCTCCACGGGTACACTATACTTGGGTAGACTACAGTCGGGGGACTATCAACTCCTATGGGTGGCAGCGCCCGCTGATTGGCATGCGCAACTGCCTGGTAAGCGGGCGCGGGCCGCACTATCTGCGCACCCGGAATCTCATGGTCAAAGCTCGGGCCTCGCGCATGTCCATCGTGCTCATGGGGCCCCCAGGTTGCCCTTGGGAACTAGGGCCCACGCGCGACGCCATCGAAGACTTAGGCCCGCAACGCACGCGAATGCGATGTTGTCCTTTCGGTCGTAGGGCCGATCGCCCGAGTCGTTTGCCAAGTGGTTCGTATTCACAGGTTGCAACGACATGCGCGCGCACCCAGGTAACCTGTGGAAATGCACGCGCCGAGCTGCGGCGGGGCCTGCCGAAAGAGCAGAACATGAATTAGACTGGCGCGGCCAAGGCGCCCAGGGGGTGGAATGGCGGAACCAAACAATCGCTATCATGATTGCACGACTGCTTGACCAAATTGATACACCTAAGACACAGAGAAACGATAAACGCGTTGAACATCTCAGCGTGCACTCTCGAATAATTAAAGGAGCTCGGACTTGCGTCCAGTCTCCTAAGAATGGTCCGCAATTACACCATGTGGCACGCTGGGCAATTACGAACCCTGACAACAATGCTATCATACAACGTATCAAGGTTCAGGACCAACCCATCGGATATAACTGAATAGCTCAATTGCTAAGTAGATTGACCAACATCAGCACTCGACTGTACTGGGAGCCTCCGGCCCCAGCCTTGCTTAGTAATGAGGGGGAGCGACCACGCCCAAGGCGGGTTACGACCGTCGATGGCAATCGACTTCCCCCCCCCCTCGATTGATCGCGGCCGCGCGCCACCCCCTACTCCAGAATGTCCGACGCGCCCACTATGCCCCACAATGGGCAACAACAGACAGCACTACATACTGATGCCCGGATAAATCAAAAAGAAACACAGAAAGCTGACAAAGAAGCCAGCATCAAACCACGCGGGATACCCAACCAGGTCGAAGACGTCGGCGATGCTTGCGGCGGGGATTTTGAGGGCCTTGGACGGTGAGCATACTACACCGATGTTCTTTTGGACTTCTGACGGTGATGAAGATGAGGAAACCTGCGTGACATTACCAGCGGGGCTACCTGCGGATGTACATGCCGATGTGTTTTCCATAATGCCAGCCTTGTGTTACGGACGAAACAACGAGGTAGACGTGCGGGAATCATGCGGAGGCAACCGGGGAATCTCACTTGTCGTATTCAGCCGAGCTTTATTCTCAGGGGGTAACCTCGACAAACGTTCTCATGTTGACCTTGGAAACAAGGAAGTCCCGGATGCAGTAATTCATTACTTGGGTGTCTATGTTTTGTGAAGATAATAGTCTTACAACCTAACTGCAGAACTACTGGACGACCCTCTTACTCCAATGCAAAGGTCAACTGCGGCAGGTGGCATGAACGTCACATGGAGGACCTCCCTCCCATTAAGTTATGTGGAAGAGTCGCGGCACGTCAGGGCAATCTCCAACGATTTTAATTACGAGAACAACCAGTGGGAACTTGCGTGGATGAGTTGAAGTACGACCATGGACGACACTCGCCAAACGCGGGCACTCGCAAGGTCAATATAGACCAATGCATTACAGGCCTTCGTGACTCCCATGGCGTATTAATACGCAAACGATTGAAATAATGGCCAACCATCGTTCACTACTGACACCCGTCGACAACAACTGGTGCACTGGCCACCACCAACATGCTTCGGTTTGCAACAAGGAATTGGCCAAGGCAGCACAATCTACCCCGAAGATGCAATCCCGCTTCGCTGCGGCAGGTCACATTGCACATGACATGTTCGCGGTTAACCGCGATCCTTTTTCACGATCACCCTCATGCTTCACCTGTTCTTGTAACGAATGCACCCGGGTCCGACGTGGATGGCCCAGCGATCCCTAGACATCTTGACGGACGTATCGCGCAACCAGCATCAGGAGGACGGGGGCGCCCTGCACGTGCCGACAATGTGAACATGCATCCCCATCACACAGCAGAAGCCCTGAACGCTGCAGGTGGTGCGACAAAGAGAATGATTACTGAGAGTGTCCAAACTGCCAAAAGAATTATGGGAAGGCTAAGTCTGGCTATTTACTTACACCTGGCAAATTCAAATTTTCCAAACCGTGGAAGCTGCCAGATCATCATGGGCAGGGGCCCCCAGCCCTTGCTGAACCGGCAGCCCCACCACCTGCGGCGGCAACTGCATCCGACGCACCACCATCTGCGGCGGCAGCCGCTTCGGAGGCACCAGCCGCCAAACAAGTCGCGCGGCTACGTGCCCCGAAGCCTGGCTCCAGAGCTGGACCGACTACGGGCGCCAGCAGCCGCGACATCTCAGCAGGCAGACACGATTCAAAGCCAAGTGGCGCCGGCAGCTCGGATAACCGCAGACGACTACCACGGGTAGTAGCCAGACGAGGACGACAGCAGGGAGGTGACCTTCCTCCACCGCCACCTGCGGCTGACCCTGCAGCTCGTTCAAGGCTTCCAGACTGGTCAAGGTTTGTCGTGCAGATCAGCCCGCAGAACTCGCGCCGCCTTGACCCAAGCGCGGCAACGCGCGAGCTGCGAAAACTACGCCTGCGACGGTTCCACGCCAAGGATTTTAAGATATCTCAACCAAGGCTGGTCTTGTTAGTATTTGACTAAACCTGATAAAAGGCGTCTGCGATGCATGCTGGGAGCGCAGGGCCTGGGAAAAGCCTGGGCAGACTAGAATGTCGTCTACAGCGCTACCTGGCAAATGCAATGATGAAGTCGAATGCGACTTAATGTTTTACAAACAGGAACATCGGGGGAGGTCGATCTGCACAGCGACTTCGGCTACCGCCACCTGAGCGGCGATGCCGATGACGAGGTATCCCATACTCGTTACGCTGCACGAACTCCACGCAGGGCCGCTGGAACCCACTCACCTGAAGGAAATACTTGAGATGGGTGGCCTCAGCATTAAGGTCACCCTGACCATTGATGCGGAACCCGTCTTCAAGTCTTTGTCAAGTGAAGACCTGAAGCAGCCCACTGCGTACACCCTCTTGGGTCATATCATCTGGATACGGCAAGTGGTGGAGCGCGGTATCGTGCATTGTGTGCAGTGGCGTGACACCCGCGACATGACTGCAGATGGTCACACCAAGTGGAGCATTGACAGAGACATGCTTCTACAAGTCGTGGCAAGGGTACAATCCTTCAAGCACGACTTGAAACGACACACTCCTTAAAGGGCTGGCCAGACGAAACCACCTGAGCCGCCCGGAGGTTAGTAAGCTGCGGGGCAACCGGCTAAGGTTGAGCCTGCTGGCTGCTGCCTTCCCTGTATAATTTAGCTGGTTTACTGAGTAAGGCCGGTAGCGGACTCACGCTTCGTCTTCCCCCCCCCGATGGTGAAGGAGGAAGGGGAAAGGCGAGAGGTACCGAACGTTTTGTCCGCGGCCATGTTGGCCCAAGCGACCGACCGCCAATCTGACTGGGCCGCACCGCGGCCCGCTACCTAACATCGAGACAGAAAAGTTGCACCTTACTTATACTCTTGATATGTCCCCTCGCCGCTCACGCGGCTCTTTCCTACCTCTGGCACTATCGCTAATACGGTGCAGCAGGGTTGGACGTAAAGTATCTGGTTGGGTCTCCCAATTGGCTTTAAACTAGAAAGCCCAAAGCTTTCAAAAACCCATGAAACATCAATGGATTTGGCCTCTCGGGGTCCTCTCGGGGGTGGAAGCTCCTGGGCAGTCTGGAGGGCGTGAAGTCGCTTTGAACCGACCGTTTGACGATGGGAGACTCTCTTGGACCGTCTCGGCGGCCTGTTGGGGCACTGTTGGCCTGTCTTGGTACTTTCTGAGGCCCCAGGGCCCCTAGGGTGGGAAGGCGGATAGGTGGCGACCCACCCCAGGACCCCCCCGTCACCACCCCAGGACCCCCCCGGGACTCCCCCCCCTGACGCGGGGAACGGATCAAAGGGAAGGGTCTTCGACTTGATTACGACATTGCTGGATTCTTCTCTCGATGACTAGCTTGCGGAGGAAGGTGCAGGGAAAGGGGGCGACGGAGACGACGACTGACGGAAACGACGGCTCGAACAGCAAGCCCCTCACACACGTGACGTGGTCGGCGGGTTTGACAGTCTTGGGTAGTTCATGTGCCGTATCTGAGTTTTGTTGAGCACCATGCAAAGCAGCAAAGTCTCAGACACCAGTTGTCTGTGGATGATTTGGACCGTCTGCGGCCTGTGGTGGTCCTTGTTGGGCCTCTCGTGTGCCGCGTGCTGTCTTGAGACCTCTTGCGTCGTTTTGGAAGTATCATCCCCCGTCTTGGCGGTCTCTTGAGGATCTCCTGGCTCCCCTGGGGCTCTCATGAGAACTGCCATCTGCCCCCCCGTCACCGGTGAGCCCGCGCCGCTGCACTGGCCCATCTTGAAGTTTGCCATGCCTGACCCAGCGGAGGCTTGGCATCGCTCGGACGTGTGCATTTTTCCTTCGGCGAGGGCCATCGAGAGGCATCCTTGATCATTTGGCGAAAAAACCACGCACGAAACCAAAAAAAACACAGGGAATTGACGTCCGAGCGATGCCAAGGAGGGGACTACATTCGGTAGCAAATCACTGGAGCCTTATGTGCCATCGTAATGCCGTATTCAGAGCGCAGTAGCGTCGATGAGGTTGCGCCGACGCAGCGTCGATTCGCAAGAGCCAACATTATTGTGTGGGAGGCTCTTACGAGTTGCCGCAGAAGCCTACAGTGGGGAGAAGAGCCTCACCCGCGCGATGATCCGAGAGGAGTCGGCGGTTACCGAAGCCAGCACGCGGGACAGTCGCTTAGATTCTTTTCGGTCTCAGCAGCGATTCTTTTGGGGCCTTCCTTGGAGCATACTGGGGGAGGGATGGTAGCAGGACCTTGAATCGCACTGCACGGGCGAACGAGAAGGAGGTATGCCTAGCATTTTTTTCTCATCAGACATGGTCTGAGCAGCAATGCAAGGAAGTAGAATTGTAGTCAGGGTCCGACGCGAACAACATACAAGACTCGTGATGTATACCAGATGGATGAGTGTGGTTACGTCGCCTTCAGGCATGAACACTATTGAGTGCATTGCACGGTGGGCCCAGCCCCTGGTATGTTTACATGGTAAGGTTCTCTGTGGGCCCATTCGTAGATACTTGGTGGGCACTGCTTGGCAAGCAGCAAGAACCGTATAGGCTGAAGCCAATGTCCGATGAGATTTCAAGCATGCTTGTTGCAGAGATTAGGACGACGTCCCGCGTGCGTGATAGTAGAGCAGGTTTCATGATGACCCAAGGGGCGACAGCTGACAGAAGGCCGTGCTCAGGTGGCCGCATTTCTCAAGCTTCCCCCTACGCATGCCATGGGCCGATGGCTTGGAGGGAGATCAGCCGCAACGATTGGGCAAACAAGTTCATCGATGAGCTCTTCAAAGGCGCGACGCGTTGGCATTTTTTTTATGAGTTGCGGGCTAATGTGCTCATTGCGTGCCGCGATGTTCTATCATGTCTTGACGTCCGTTGACTTTTTTGATTCGGACGGAGCCAACCGAGAGATCAGGATGTGTTTGCTATTTACAAGATTTGTGGATTTGACATGGTTGGGATGGCCTGAACTGGTGAGACGGAGAGACTGCAGGAGATCATTCAGTTGTTTCCGGAAGTAGTTGCGCATTCTTGTCGGTCCAAGGGTCTTGCGAAATAGTGGTAGGGCAGGGGTGTTCTTTCAAATCCCCTGATACTTCGAAACCTGCAATGCTAAAAGGTGCTGAGATCAGTTTGGAGAAGACTGAGGGTGCGAAGATGAGCTTCTTCCGCGTGGAGGACGCTCGTGCCATGACTTGCTTTCTGATCAGCTTGCCGCGGCTGCGTGCCAGTTGTCGGCCACGCGTAAGAGTTACCCTTCGCCAGAGTGACCTTTGGTGCTCGGCTATCTGGGTGCGTGGGAGCCGAACGTTAGCACGAAAGCCGCTAGTGCCACACCCCTGGAAAAGATCGGCAAGCCGCGCACCAAAGGTCACTCCTCTTGCCTGGTCCTGGGGTCACTCCCCTGAGATCCGAAGACGCGAAAAACTGCAACATCATAAACAAAAATCGCGACCAGAGCCCCAGACCCTATCTGCCTGCTGAATTTTTGTTTCGAGCCAGAGCTATGTGCGAAGGTCCTCGAGCCAGAAACTCAACGAAAACGCCCAGCTCGGAAACATCGAAGCGCCAGGATTTGTGGGCGAAAAGAAGTTCAGAATATCCGTGCCCGCGGCCTCGCGGGTCGGGCCCCCGGGCCGCGACCCCGCAGATGCGTGGCGTTCCTTCGCGGATGCCCAGCGCGCGTCCGCGGGATCGCGCCCCGGAGTCCACGCTGCGAGGGCGTGGAGATCGGGGGCGGCCAAGATAGGGGGCCAGATTCGAACCCTACCCCTACCCCCCACGATTTCTGAGGGGGAGGGTGGGTTCACTTCGTTCGGGAGCTCTCGAGCGAAGTGAACCCCACCGTCCCCCTCAGAAATCGTAGGGGGTAGGGGTAGGGTTCGCATCTGGCCTCCTACAAGAGGGGCGTGATGATCAGGGTGGGGGGGACATCATGGCGGGGGCCGTGACATTTCGCCAGATCTCATGGGCCCTCTTTCTTACAATGCTGACCTCTGGACAGTGCCGCCGATCTGGGGAGCTCTGGATAATGATAATGTTGATGGTGATGTTGATGATGAGGATGATGATGATGATGATTATGATGTTGACGCTGTTGCCGATGATGATGCTGATTACGATGATCTTTATCATGGTTATGGCCACGATGAAGGGCATGAAGATGGTGATGACGACGACAAGAATCAGGATTGTGATGCTGGTGATGGTGATGGTGGTTGTGATGATGACAGCGGTGTGCCCACAGTGATGCTGATAAGAATGACGGTGGTATTCATGTTGATGATGGTATTAAGGGTTGTGCAGTTGGTGATGGCGGCGATGGTGATGGCGATGTTGCCTATGATGATGATGATGACGATGATGATGATGATGATGATGATGATGATGATGATGATGATGAGTATGATGATGTGATGCTGCTGATGCTGATGATGCTGATGATGCTGATGATGATGATAGTGATGATGATGCTGATGATGATGATGATGATGGTGATGGTGATGATGATGATGATGCTGATGATGATGATGGTAATGATGATGATGATGATGATGATGATGATGATGATGATGATGATGATGATGATGATGATGATGATGATGATGATGATGATGATGATGATGATGATGCTTTGGGGGAGCCTGTTGGGGCCTCCTGGGGGCGTCTTGGAGCCTCTGGAGAACGTCGTGAAAGGAAAGATTTTGATGTTCGGTTCGGGCTCTCCCTCTTGGGCCGCCTCTCCTGGGGCCTTGGTAGAGCCCTCTTAGGCTGGCTTGGGCGCTTCTTGGGCCGTCTTGGCGTTCCCTTGCGCCGTTCTGGGGTCGTCTTGGGAGCTTTTTGAGCCGTCTTGACGCGGTCCGGGAGGTTGTGGGACCGTCAGAAGCGAAGCCCCCCCGCCCCCGAGCACTGCATGGCGCCGGGAATGGCATCCCCCCCGCCCCCCCCTTGCAGAGCGAACCCTCCCCCCCTGGCTCCCGAGCACTGAATGGCGTCGGGAATGGCGTCCCCCCCCTTGCAGAGCGAACCCCCCCTTGGCTCCCGAGCGCCGAGTGGCGTCGGGAATGGCGTCCCCCCCCTTCTTGCAGAGCGAAGCTTGAGCGAGCTCAATTCCACGCTCTCAGAAGCTCACAGGCCAGATCGGCGGATTTCAACGTCTCCCGCCGCCCGCCCGGGCCGCGCACATGCCGCCGGCCATGGTCTGCGCCCCCCCCTCTTGGACGCCCCCCTCTTGGCCGCCCCCGGAGATGGCGACGGTTGCCGCTCGTGAAAAATCACAGGGTCTTGCGTCACGTCGGGCCTGTCCCCCACAGGGGGATTGTCGACGAAAAATACACAATACCCCCCAAAATATTCAAACCATAATCCAAAAATAGTCTGGGGATTATTTTCTGGATATTTGTGTTGCCTTTGGGGGGCATTTGGGGGGTATTTCTCATTTCTCGTCGAAAATCCCTCTGTAGGGGGACACGCCCGACATGAGTCTTGCGTGAGGCCGGGCCCAGGCGGGCCCCGGCGGGCTCGGCGGTGCACAGCCGGTTTCTTGGGCTCCGATGGTTTGGCTCTGCATTCCAGTGGAACATATGCATTACAGTGGAGACCCATGCCAAGAAGCACCCTGCTTGCCTCCAGGGTGCCCTGGGTTTCTTGGGCTCCGATGGTTTGGCTCTGCATTCCAGTGGAACATATGCATTACAGTGGAGACCCATGCCAAGAAGCACCCTGCTTGCCTCTAGGGTGCCCTGGGTTTCTTGGGCTCCGATGGTTTGGCTCTGCATTACAGTGGAACATATGCATTACAGTGGAGACCCATGCCAAGAAGCACCCTGCTTGCCTCCAGGGTGCCCTGGGTTTCTTGGGCTCCGATGGCTTGGCTCTGCATTCCAGTGGAACATATGCATTACAGTGGAGACCCATGCCAAGAAGCACCCTGCTTGCCTCCAGGGTGCCCTGGGTTTCTTGGGCTCCGATGGTTTGGCTTGCATTACAGTGGAACATATGCATTACAGTGGAGACCCATGCCAAGAAGCACCCTGCTTGCCTCCAGGGTGCCCTGGGTTTCTTGGGCTCCGATGGTTTGGCTATGCACTACAGTGGAACATATGCATTACAGTGGAGACCCATGCCAAGAAGCACCCTGCTTGCCTCCAGGGTGCCCTGGGTTTCTTGGGCTCCGATGGTTTGGCTCTGCATTACAGTGGAACATATGCATTACAGTGGAGACCCATGCCAAGAAGCACCCTGCTTGCCTCCAGGGTGCCCTGGGTTTCTTGGGCTCCGATGGTTTGGCTCTGCATTCCAGTGGAACATATGCATTACAGTGGAGACCCATGCCAAGAAGCACCCTGCTTGCCTCCAGGGTGCCCTTGGTTTCTTGGGCTCCGATGGTTTGGCTATGCACTACAGTGGAACATATGCATTACAGTGGAGACCCATGCCAAGAAGCACCCTGCTTGCCTCCAGACCAGTGGGCTTTCTTGGGATCCGATGGTTTGGCTCTGCATTACAGGGTGCCCTGGCTTTCTTGGATCCGATGGTTTGGCTCTGCATTACAGTGGTACATATGCATTACAGTGGAGACCCATGCCAAGAAGCACCCTGCTTGCCTCCAGGGTGTCCTGGGTTTCTTGGGCTCCGATGGTTTGGCTATGCACTACAGTGGTACGTATGCATTACAGTGGAGACCCATGCCAAGAAGCACCCTGCTTGTCTCCAGGGTGCCCTGGGTTTCTTGGGCTCCGATGGTTTGGCTATGCACTACAGTGGAACATATGCATTACAGTGGAGACCCATGCCAAGAAGCACCCTGCTTGCCTCCAGGGTGCCCTGGGTTTCTTAGGATCCGATGGTTTGGCTCTGCATTACAGTGGAACATATGCTCTACAGTGGAGACCCATGCCAAGAAGCACCCTGCTTGCCTCCAGGGTGCCCTGGGTTTCTTGGGCTCCGATGGTTTGGCTTTGCATTACAGTGGATCATATACATTACAGTGGAGACTCATGCCAAGAAGCACCCTGCTTGCCTCCAGGGTACCCTGGGTTTCTTGGGCTCCGATGGTTTGGCTATGTACTACAGTGGAACATATGCATTTCAGTGGGGACCCATGCCAAGAAGCACCCTGCTAGCCTCCAGGGTGCCCTGGCTTTCTTGGGCTCCGATGGTTTGGCTATGCACTACAGTGGCACATATGCATTGCAGTGGAGACCCATGCCAAGAAGCACCCTGCTTGCCTCCAGGGTGTCCTGGCTTTCTTGGGCTCCGATGGTTTGGCTCTGCACTACAGTGGTACATATGCATTGCAGTGGAGACCCATGCCAAGAAGCACCCTGCTTGCCTCCAGGGTGCCCTGGGTTTCTTGGGCTCCGATGAGTTGGCTATGCACTACAGTGGAACATATGCATTACAGTGGAGACTCATGCCAAGAAGCACCCTGCTTGCCTCCAGGGTGCCCTGGGTTTCTTGGGCTCCGATGGTTTGGCTCTGCATTACAGTGGAACATATGCATTACAGTGGAGACCCATGCCAAGAAGCACCCTGCTTGCCTCCAGGGTGCCCTGGGTTTCTTGGGCTCCGATGGTTTGGCTATGCACTACAGTGGTACATATGCATTGCAGTGGAGACCCATGCCAAGAAGCACCCTGCTTGCCTCCAGGGTGCCCTGGCTTTCTTGGGCTCCGATGGTTTGGCTCTGCACTACAGTGGAACATATGCATTACAGTGGAGACCCATGCCAAGACGCACCCTGCTTGCCTCCAGGGTGCCCTGGGTGTCTTGGGCTCCGATGGTTTGGCTCTGCATTCCAGTGGTACAGATGCATTACAGTGGAGATCCATGCCAAGAAGCACCCTGCTTGCCTCCAGGGTGCCCTGGGTTTCTTGGGCTCCGATGGTTTGGCTATGCACTACAGTGGTACATATGCATTGCAGTGGAGATCCATGCCAAGAAGCAGCCTGCTTGCCTCCAGGATGCCCTGGCTTTCTTGGGTTCCGATGGTTTGGCTATGCACTACAGTGGAACAGATGCATTACAGTGGAGACCCATGCCAAGAAGCACCCTGCTTGCCTCCAGGGTGCCCTGGGTTTCTTGGGCTCCGATGGTTTGGCTATGCATTACAGTGGAACATATGCATTACAGTGGAGACCCATGCCAAGAAGCACCCTGCTTGCCTCCAGGGTGCCCTGGCTTTCTTGGGCTCCGATGGTTTGGCTATGCACTACAGTGGCACATATGCATTGCAGTGGAGACCCATGCCAAGAAGCACCCTGCTTGCCTCCAGGGTGCCCTGGGTTTCTTGGGCTCCGATGATTTGGCTATGCATTACAGTGGAACATATGCATTGCAGTGGAGACCCATGCCAAGACGCACCCTGCTTGCCTCCAGGGTGCCCTGGGTTTCGTGGGCTCCGATGGTTTGGCTATGCACTACAGTGGAACATATGCGTTGCAGTGGGGACCCATGCCAAGAAGCACCCTGCTAGCCTCCAGGGTGCCCTGGGTTTCTTGGGCTCCGATGGTTTGGCTATGCACTACAGTGGAACATATGCATTGCAGTGGAGACCCATGCCAAGAAGCACCATGCTTGCCTCCAGGGTGCCCTGGGTTTCTTGGGCTCCGATGATTTGGCTATGCATTACAGTGGAACATATGCATTGCAGTGGAGGTCCATGCCAAGAAGCACCCTGCTTGCCTCCAGGGTGCCCTGGGTTTCTTGGGCTCCGATGGTTTGGCTACGCACTACAGCGGAACATATGCATTGCAGTGGAGACCCATGCCAAGACGCACCCTGCTAGCCTCCAGGGTGCCCTGGGTTTCTTGGGCTCCGATGGTTTGGCTCTGCACTACAGTGGAACATATGCATTGCAGTGGAGACCCATGCCAAGAAGCACCCTGCTTGTCTCCAGGGTGCCCTGGGTTTCTTGGGCTCCGATGGTTTGGCTATGCATTACAGTGGAGACCCATGCCAGAAGCACCCTGCTTGCCTCCAAGGTGCCCTAGGTCGCTTGGGCTCCGATGGTTGGGCTATGCACTACAGTGGAACATATGCATTGCAGTGGAGACCCATGCCAAGAAGCACCCTGCTTGCCTCCAGGGTGCCCTGGGTTTCTTGGGCTCCGATGGTTTGGCTATGCACTACAGTGGAATACATGCATTGCAGTGGAGACCCATGCCAAGAAGCACCCTGTTTGCCTCCAGGGTGCCCTGGGTTTCTTGGGCTCCGATGGTGTGGCTCTGCATTACAGTGAAACGTATGCATTACAGTGGAGACCCATGCCAAGACGCACCCTGCTTGCCTCCAGGGTGCCCTGGGTTTCTTGGGCTCCGATGGTTTGGCTATGCACTACAGTGGTACATATGCATTGCAGTGGAGACCCATGCCAAGAAGCACCCTGCGTGCCTCCAGGGTGCCCTGGGTTTCTTGGGCTCCGATGGTTTGGCTACGCATTACAGTGGAACATATGCATTACAGTGGAGACCCATGCCAAGAAGCACCCTGCTTGCCTCCAGGGTGCCCTGGGTTTCTTGGGCTCCGATGGCTTGGCTCTGCACTACAGTGGAACATATGCATTGCAGTGGAGACCCATGCCAAGAAGCACCCTGCTTGCCTCCAGGGTGCCCTGGGTTTCTTGGGCTCCGATGGTTCGGCTATGCATTACAGTGGAACCTATGCATTACAGTGGAGACCCATGCCAAGAAGCACCCTGCTTGCCTCCAGGGTGCCCTGGGTTTCTTGGGCTCCGATGGTTTGGCTATGCATTACAGTGGAACATATGCATTACAGTGGAGACCCATGCCAAGAAGCACCCTGCTTGCCTCCAGGGTGCCCTGGGTTTCTTGGGCTCCGATGGTTTGGCTATGCATTACAGTGGAACATATGCATTACAGTGGAGACCCATGCCAAGAAGCACCCTGCTTGCCTCCAGGGTGCCCTGGGTTTCTTGGGCTCCGATGGTTTGGCTATGCACTACAGTGGAACATATGCATTGCAGTGGAGACCCATGCCAAGAAGCACCCTGCTTGCCTCCAGGGTGCCCTGGGTTTCTTGGGCTCCGATGGTTTGGCTATGCATTACAGTGGAACCTATGCAGTACAGTGGAGACCCATGCCAAGAAGCACCCTGCTTGCCTCCAGGGTGCCCTGGGTTTCTTGGGCTCCGATGGTTTGGCTATGCATTACAGTGGCATTACAGTGCCAAGGAACATATGCATATGCAGTGGAGACCCATGCCAAGAAGCACCCTGCTTGCCTCCAGGGTGCCCTGGGTTTCTTGGGCTCCGATGGTTTGGCTATGCACTACAGTGGAACATATGCATTGCAGTGGAGACCCATGCCAAGAAGCACCCTGCTTGCCTCCAGGGTGCCCTGGGTTTCTTGGGCTCCGATGGTTTGGCTATGCATTACAGTGGAACCTATGCATTACAGTGGAAACCCATGCCAAGAAGCACCCTGCTTGCCTCCAGGGTGCCCTGGGTTTCTTGGGCTCCGATGGTTTGGCTATGCACTACAGTGGAACATATGCATTACAGTGGAGACCCATGCCAAGAAGCACCCTGCTTGCCTCCAGGGTGCCCTGGCTTTCTTGGGCTTCGATGGTTTGGCGATGGCAAGCGTGACGTTCCCGCGCCAAACATCCATGGACGTGCGGGGGTCTCAGGGTAGGGTTTCTTGCGGAAGGTTTCTTATGGTCGGGCCCCAATTGTACCAGTGGCGGGTTGTCTTTCAGTCCCAGGACTTGTTGAGGGTCGGGGACGACGTCGGGGAGATGTGGTGTATATGTTTTCCTTGTTGTCCTCGGGAAACAACGAAACATGTATCCACCAGGATCCCGTACACGCCAGGATCCGCTTTCCTGTGCGAGTGTAAGTGCGGAGCCGGAAAAAGCGTCGGTGCATAGAGCTCGGTTTCCTAAGAAGGGTACGCGCGCCCGCTGGAGTCCCGGCGGAGGGCGGCGGGGTTGTAATTGTTTGGCATCGCTCGGACGTGTGCGTGCTTTCCCTGGCGAGGTCCCTCAAGAAGCCTTTTCGGTCATCTTGCGAGAATATACTTTTTTGATCCGCGGGTCGGGAGCGAGCCTTCCGATAGAAGCTAAGCGGGCCACGCACAGCTTCAATTAGCAGAGGGGGAGCGAGAATAGACACGCGCGAAGCCGAAGAAGGCACGGGGAAGGGACGTCCGAGCGATGGCCAGGGCTGGGAAGGGGTACTCCCTGCCCAGTGTTGCCGTGGTTGGCACTCGGGCCCTCGCCGGGTCCCGGGACCGTCACAACCCGGTTCGGGATGAAGAAAAACAGCCCCTAGAAAGAGGGAAGGGAAGGGAATAGAAGGGACGTCAGAAGGGAAGGGGCGTCCTAGAAAGAGGCCCTGGGACACACATAAATCGACACAAATAACAGGATCCCCCATGTGTTTCCATACTTTCGGGGTGTTCGTCTTCCCCCGCACTTCCCATATTTTCCTATATTTTCCTGGGAGTCGACGGTTAAGTGTGTCTGTGTGTTTTTTTTCCCTCCTGATCCTAGCGATGGCCAGGGTAGAAGGCCCCCTTGTGCGACGGAGGCCCAGGCGCAGACAGGCTGCAACAAGAATCACGATGGCAGGTTTCGTAACGCTTTCGGCCCCGGGGGGCCCTTCCCAAGCGATCTTCAGGACCACCAAAAAACAGATCGGGATGAAACTCTGGTCTCGGGGGCAGGGTCTAGATTTCCGGGGGTCCACGTCGCGAAAAAAATCACGACGTCGGGGGTCTGGGGATGCCCATGAGCGCCCTGCACGACAAGCCCCACGGATTTGCTTCCCATACGGTGCACCACATAAGCTGCGCCCCATAGACCACAGATTGTGCCCAACAGGTAGCATGTCAGACGTAGTGTGCCATTAGTTGCTTCCAATAAGTTACGTAGCGTCAGACCAGTCCAGCGTGTGAGGTCCACATCCCTCACAATCTCGCTACGCAGTTCAATGTTTGTCGTCATTGAGGTGCCACGGTCAAGGATGTTAGAGTAGCGTTGGTATAATATACGATTGCAAGTCCTTCTCGGTTCCCAGTGTGATTTTACCTTTTAGCTGGATTGGCGTCTCTTTGCTTCTTGTGGCTGATGCCCAACAGTTTCAGAAATCGTGCACCAGCGTGCTTGAACGATGACAGGGCAATGCAGTATTTCTTGCTTGTGCCTACCGTGCGTGCTGGGTCTCTTCTGAATGTGCGCGTGCGAAGCAACACCCCATGTGCGGCTAGACATCTGTCCGTGAAGTGTCCGCTGCAGGTTCGGGACATGCGTTTGTGCACGCACATGATCTAGCCGAGCACGTCCTCAGCTTTGCCGTGCCACTTTATCGGTCACGAGTAATGGGGGGAGGTAACTGGAGATTGCGCACTTGCTGTGAAGGCCACCTCTGCGCATCCTCCAACTTATTGCATGAGTATTACGAGTTTCAAGTGATGTTCTTGCCGGGTCCACTTGGCGTAACGTCTTGTCTCCTCGTTACCAGTCGTGCAACTGATGCTCGATCGACAGCAGGAAGCCAGCACGCTCCCCCGATATCGCAGCCTGGCTATCCGCTGCAGCGCCCGCAGCGCGTGGTGAATGGGCTGACCCAGCGTGCGCACTTTCGGATGCAACTCCTGGGAGGAGGAGGAGGAGGAGGAGGGGGAGGAGGAGGAGGAGGAGGAGGAGGAGGAGGAGGGGGAGGAGGAGGAGGAGGAGGAGGAGAATGAGGAGGAGGAGGAGGAGGAGAATGAGGAGGAGGAGCTGACTCGGCATCGCCGCCAGTACATCCGCGGTCGAAAGCCGGCATAAACCCGCGTGGTTCCGTGCAATCCCTCTACATCCCGCTGAATCCGGGCCTTCATCTTGATTGATCCAGTGCAGAGGCCCTTGATCGAAGAAGAAAAGCACCATAAACATAAACTATTGTCGCTCCGCGCGGATTTCTTGGATCTGCGCTGGACCCCCCCTCCCTGGCGCGCGGAGCGCGCCAGGGGCGGCGCCGGAGGCGCCGATGGGGGGTGGCAGCGCAGATCCAAGAAGTCCGCGCGGAGCGCCAAACATTTGCGTTTATGGCGTGTGCTTTTTCTTCTGCTTGAACCTGGCTTGGCAGCCCTTTCTCGCCGACTCCGCTGCGGCTGCCTGCCCCCGTTCGAGCACGCCTGCCTGCGCCGACCCGCCGGGAGCCCTGCCGGGGCACGCGGTGGTGGAGCAGAGCTGGCGCGGGCAGCAGCGCGCCCGCCCGTGCCTGGTCGCGGGGGCACCCCCGACGAGCGCGGCGAGCCAGGCTCCCACGCTGCAGGGCCCACGCGCGAGCCGCCCACCTCACTGCGCAACGAGCCTCAGGGGAGGAGAAATGATGCCGATGCCCCTCCCCGGCCTTGCCCCGTGTTCGCCTGGCTCGGGGGGAACGAAGAATGACGGCTGGATGCGCCTCCAAGTTCTGGTCGGAACCACAACCTGGGAGCGGTCCGAGGAGTAGCGGTAGGGGTACCTTGTTGCGGGCAAGGAGAAAACGCCTACCCAGACAAGTCAATTGAGGACATTTGCGCCAGTTCATTCGTCATTGTCATTCGAGTGCACTTGTGCAGTCCCCAGTCGATTACGCTAACGGACGTGCGTTCCAACAGACGATCTCGAATGTTTTTGGGCGACGGTTAGCTACCGCGCTGGGGTCCAGTCGGGATGCGGTGCCGTGCGCACGTGGAGTACCCTGGCGGCTTTCACTGCAGGGCGTTTTGACGAAGGGTGTTCTGCCAATCTTCTACGTCTGTCCCCCCAGGACTGGGGGGGCGCCAGGGATGCTCGCCCGGGGGCCCGCGCCCGCGCCCGCGCCCACAGGCCTGGCATCGCTCGGACGTGTGCATTTCTTTTCGGCGAGGGCCACCGAGACGCAAACCGTCCGCGCGCGAGGTCGAACCCTGCACGGGGCACGGGCGCCCGAGCGGTGGCGAGCAGGGCGCCTCCCAGCTCTGCGCCCCGCGGCCTCGGCGCCGTCCGGGCCGCCGCGGCGCAGGCAGGCCGCCCGCCCGGGCGCCCCGCCCGCTCCAGCCGCGTGCTGCCCGCGAGCGCCGCGGCCCGCGAGCGGCGCCCGCGCCGCCCGCCAGAGGTCGCCAGCTCAAAGCAGACGCGCAGTCCTGAAAACGCGAGGGCCAAAACGAGACACAGGGTCCTCGAGACTTCGGGGAGGGAGATTGCGGGGCAGGGTTTTACCAGGGAGCGCAGACCATACCCCGAACTCTAGACGCTTCGCGTATCCCCACCAGCCCGTCCAGAAACGACGCCCAGGCGAGTAGAGGGTCGTCCTGAGGGGCTTTTCGGCGTCTTGGGTGCCTCGGGGGGGCCTCTGTGGGCCGTTCGGGATCCTCTTTGGGGCCTCCTGGGGGCCTCTTGGGGCCTCTTGGGGCCATCTTGGGGCCTCTGGGAGCACCTTGGGTGCCTCTGGGGGGTCTCTTGGGGCCTCTTGGGGGTCTCTTGGGGGCCTCCTGGGGGCCTCTTGGGGGGCCTCTTGGGGTCATCTTGGGGCCATCCTGCGGCCTCTTGGGGCATCCTGGGGGCCTCTTGCGGCCATCGTGGAGGAAATCGATCAAAGAAGAGGGGTTCCTTAATTAGAGCCCCCCCCCAGGAACTCCAAAAATCGTCTCCTGTACCGCTCTGGGACCGCTCTTGGAGCGCTCTTCGGCGCTCTTGGCGCCGTCATGGGGCTTTCTTGGGCCCTTCTTGGAGCTATCTTGAGCCATCTTGGAGCCATCTTGACGCCTCGGATGTGCATCGCAAGCGAAAAAGTGAGAACACCAAAAACATTGATTTTCCCTAGGGTTTTGAAGCATTTTGGCCTCTTGGATGCATCCTAATGATGCTCTTGTGGGCACTTGGAACCGTCTTGGAGAGTTCTTGGAACGTCTTGGAACATCATGGGGACCATCTTGAGGCATCTTGCGCTATCTTGAGCCATCTTGGAGGGTATCTTGGGCTCCCTGAGGCCCTCTTGGAGCCGTCTTGGGCCATCTTGGGCGCTCCAACGCGCCGCGGAACCCCCTGTCCAGGTCAGTGGGGAGGGGGTAGGGGGAGGGGTAAACCCCTCCCCGAAGGGGAAGAAGGAGGGGTGGAAGAGGAAACGCTCTAAACCACCGACGCCCAGAGGGCTGGTGGGACTCTCTGGCCGAGGTTCGAGTCCTCGGTAAATCCGCGATGTTGGGATTGGGACTATGTTTTTTCTTGGTCAAGAGGGCCCCCTGCCCCGCTGCGAGGCGTGAGGCGCAGCGGCTGCGGCGGCAGCCGCGCTTCCGCCGCGCGTCGGGACGGTCGCAATGGGCACGGAAGGAATGGGCACAGTGCCCAACAGCAGCTCCTGTTCCTGTTGAACGGGAATCGCTGTCTGCGCCGCCGCGGACGTTGTTCTTTGAAGACGATGAGCCGCCTGGCCAACAGCGGCCGCTGTCGGTTTGGGCCCATATGTGGTGTTGGGCATTGTACTCCAGCTTTCGTAATAAAGGGAGGGGGGTCTCATTTCGGGGGGGGTCTCTTCCAGGCCATCTTGGAGGGCCTGGGGGGGTCTGGGGACGATGTTTTGGAGGGTTCTCCCACGGGGGAGGTCTGAAATGGCTTGTCTTGGAGGGTCCAGACCCCCTCCCTTTTATTACGACATCTGGAGTACCCTTTTTGTTCCGTACCCATTCCGGGCGTCCAAATCGCGGGGCGGGCACCTCTGTTTGCGCTCGCCCGGTTTGTCGGCCTCGTGGGAGGCCCTCGCCATCGCGGCTGCCGTCGCCTCGAGGCTCTTGTCAGAGCGCACCCCGGGGAGAGGTCCGGGGAGCAGCGGTATGGGCACCGACTGGCCCCCAACGCTTTGAGGTCGTCGGAGGGCGGGCACATGCGCAGGCGACCTGCGCAGGCCTGCGCAGGCGCCCGCGGGAATCATTGGTCCCCAACACCTGGGGCGTTCAAAAAAGGGCTCTGCCTTCGCGAATAGAAAGGGGTTGCCATCTCTTTCGCGGCGGAGGGCGGCGGAAGGTCGGCGGAAGTAAAACGAGGCCGCCTCCGCGGGCGGCAGCCGGCGGAAGGGCGGCGGAAGGTGGCGGGAGTTAAAAAATGCGTCGCCAAGAGATGAAAACGTTTTTGGGCTCAGGGTTTCCGAAACCGCCCACTTGGAGGCTGTCTGAGGGCGGGCGCATGCGCAGGCGTCCTGCGCAGGCCTGCGCAGGCGCCCGCGGGAGTCACAACTCACCGCCACACGCGGGCCCGCGCTGCTCCCCGCGCCTGCAAAGACAACCAACAGCCGCCAGGCCCAGACGGAACACACACTTTCGGTAGCAAATCATGGGAGCCTTGTGCACCCTCGCAAGTCCGTCTTGAGCGTCGACTGGCGTCTGGAGTGCATGAGAAAGCGCCGATGCCGCGCCGGTCAGCGTCGCTTCAGCGTCGATCTGGCGCAGATTCGCGTCGATTCGCAAGAGCCAACAAGATGGCACGGGAGGCTCTGATCGTGGCCCACGGACACGGTGCGGCCAAAACCAAAGCCCTCGCAGTACCCGGTTCCGGAGCTGTGGGGGTGGCGGTTGAGGCCCCGTGGCTATAGTGACGCATTGGAGCGGAAACGAAACGGCGACAAGGCAAACACACAAAAAAACGAAACAATAAAAATGAAAAAAAGGCACGGGAGGCTCCCGTGAGTCGCCACCGAACACGCTGGCCCAAGGTTCGCCGGGCGGCGGCGGCCGCGCCTTCCGCCCCGCGGGGGCGGCGACGCCGGGAGCCGAGCGCCGCCCGGCGCGGCCGCGCGGCCCAGGCAGGCTCGCGCCGGGAGGGTCGCTGCCGGCGGGAGGCTCGCGGCCGAGCTCGGCCCGAGAGGGAAAAAACGGCGGCCATTTCGGCAGCGCCCGCGCCGCCACCGCCATCGCCGCGCGCACCCGCGGCCGATGCTGCATGACCGCCAGCGGCGCTCTTGACAGAGGACGAAAGAGACGCGGGAGGAATCGCGCAGCGGAAGCAGGAGGGGGAGAATCAAGACCGAGCAAGAGGAGGGGGACGGGGCCGCGGCTTCGCCCGGCCCCGGGAGTGCCACCACACGACTCGTGATGATCGGGGGCGCCCAAGCGGTCATTTCAAGGCCGTCACTCGCGTCGGTTAGCGTCGATTTGCCGCGGCCTCGCCTGGCCCCGGGAGTGCCACCGCACGACTCGTGATGATCGGGGGCGCCCGAGCGGTCATTTCAAGGCCGTCACTCGCGTCGGCCAGCGTCGGCTTGCGTCTGGGAGTCGATGGAATAGCGCCGGCTCAGCGTCGACTAGCGCCGATGAAAGGTCGATCCCCGGCGACCTTGTGTTCTGGATTGGAAGATCATCGGGGACCCCCAAACGGGGTGGTGACCACACCGTGTGGTGAGTCGGTGGGGGTTCGGAGTCACCGCACGGTTTTGGGGCTCGAGCCCCTTGCCGAAGAGTTCTCGGGCGACAGGGGACTCCAGGGCCCCAAGACCGACCGGTGACGGACCGTGCGGTGAGGTCTCTTGGGGTTCCGAGGTCACCGCACGGCCTGTCAGCACACGGTTTTGCAATTCCCACCCGCCCAAAAGTGGGGTTGTCCAGGCGATGGCAAGAGTAAAATGCCGTTTTTTGGCGACGGAGGCCCCGGCGCAGACAGGTCGTCGGCCTGGGGAGGCCGTTCCGAAAGAGCTTCAGGACCGCCAACAAACGGCTCGGGATGAAAAACCAGCCCGGGGGAAGGGTCGGGACTTCCGTGGACCGCACAGTGGGAGAATCAAGACGGCGCATGGCTTTTGGCATCGCTCGGACGTGTGCAACTGTTCCCCGGCGAGGACCAGCGAGGAGCATCTCGGTTCACCTTGCGAGAGACACGCGCGCGAAGCCGAAACATGCACGGGGAACGGACGTCCGAGCGATGGCAAGGGCTGGGGCGGGATCCTCCCAGCCCAGTGCTGCCGCGGCTGGCACTCCGGGTCGAGACAGCATCTGCAGCTGGACGGCGCGCTCCTCTGCTGGCGTGCCACCGCCCGTGGGGCAGGCCGCGGCCGTCGCCGAAGCCAGACGGTCTTCTGCCATACTCCCAAGCAGACGAGGTGGCCCGTGACCCTCCACGCGGGTGGGGCCAGGACGAGGATAATCAGGAGGGAAGGAAGCACACAGACACAATTAATCGTCCACCCCCAGGAAAATATAAGAGAATTTGGGGAGTGGGGGGTCCGACAGAAACCCCGAAAATATAGGAAAATCTGGGGGATCTTTTTTGTTTGTGTGTATTTATGTGTGTGTCCTTGGGCCCCTTGAGATAAATCCGTTCCAAGACGCTTCGGAACGCTCTCAGAGCGTCCCAGAACGCTCTGCGAAGGCCGCGGCGCCCGAGACTGTCCTCCCGAAGTTCCGGATTTCAGAGATTCTCGATGTGTCCTTCCCCGAATTGATCTTCGTCCTGGCTTCGTCGTGTCCACGCAGTGTCAAAGCCGCAGATGTGCGCGAGAAGGTCCCGCAGCTCTGCACACGAACACTTGCGCGGGAAGGTGCCGTCGTGGAAGGCCGCCGCATTGCTCCGCAAGCGCACATCGTAATCCAGTCCGCTGCGCCGCGGTGCTGGCCTTGGACATCTTGTGACGCGTTGTGGCCCCTGCGGTCCGAGGGTCCCCTGTGACCCTCGGGTCCCCTGCGACCCTCGTTCACATGACCGCCTGTGACCCCCGTGGCCCTCGATGCTCCTGCGACGCCGGTGACCCTGGTGGCCCTTGTGACCCTTCTTTTCGTCCGCCACGCTGCGTGCACGGCGTCGACCAAGCCGGCGCGCTGGGCCGACACCGCGCAGCCCGGGGATCGATGCCGGCCGTGCTCCCGCTCGGCGCCACAGTATGCGGGAGGCGCTCTGCTCCGGCCTGCCCGGGGTCACGCTGCGGGTCAGCACCGCCCAGAGCACGCCTGCGGCATCACTGTGGGCAAGGAGTCAGTCGGGCGTGTCCCTCTACAGGGGCATGATTCAAGAGTAGTAAAAAAAAATTGAGGGGGACGATTTTCGGACAATGTTTTTGACCGTTTGTGTATTTTGGCTGACTGTTGTTTCCTCCAAAATCCGCCTGTAGGGGACATATGCCCGACGTAAGGCAAGGACTGCCGCACCCCAGACATGCTCGCGCCGTGAAGAAGTCACGAAGAGAGGTTTTCGAATTTGAATTGCCGTTGTTTCAACTCGCCCTGCTAGCGTCGGAGCCAGGCTGCAATTCCGCCATTCCTCGCGTCCTTGCAACGGCGCCCTCTGCCAGCCCAAATTCCAATTGCCATCGCCATCGCAGCACCTTGTTGGTTGGATCTTGGTGGCGAACTGCCACGGCGGCGCTAAAGCGGCCACGGCCGCGGGTTCTCGGAGCTGGCTGGGATTGATGACTCCGAAGACCGCTTCAGCTGCAGGATGGGAGCTCCCCATGCAGACGCGTGCCTTGCAGCCGAACGAAGGCCAGCACTGCTCTCAGAGAAACCAAACCGCATAATAATCATAACTTTCGGAGCTCCGCGCCGATTCCTTGGATCGGCGCTGGGCCCGCACGCCAGCGAGGGGAGGCCATCGCCGATCCAAGAAATCCGCGCGGAGCTCGGACGTGTTATAGTTGTGTTGCTGCACCCGCTCGATAACTACACGCGGCGCCCTGCGCGCGGTGCCAGCGGCAGCGGCTCCCAGGAAGCAGAGGCTACCCTGAAGCCATACTCGGCACGCGGCAGACGTTGTGAAGACCGTTCGCCCAGCTGCCAGCTGCGCGCTGGCAGCGACCGCGTATTGGCGCGCGCGCGCCTGGTGTTTGTGGTGACCCCAAGATCTGGGGCTGGTGAGGCTTCAGGCTGCTCGCAGACAGCCCTGCCAGGTAGTCCCGGCTGGGCTGAACGGGCCCCCCCCCGAGTAGCCTCAGGTGGCCTCAACAGGCCTCCCGAGTAGTTCGGGGCGGTCTCAACACTGTGGCGCCGCCTGCGGCGGCGCCCCTGGGGCGCTCCGCGCTCCAGAACGGAGGTGTTGAGACCGCCCTGGACTGCTCGAGGAGCCTGTCGTGAGGCCAGCTGGGACTGCCTGGGGGTCCGTCTGTGCGCAGCCCGAGGCCTGACCATTCGGGTCGGGCGACAGGAGGGGATCGGGAAACGGGTGTTGCGAAAGCTGCGGCATGCAGCTGGTCTCGGCCACGCCGTCGGGCGCTTTGATACATTGGCGGCCCTGTCGCTGCAGGAGGCGCCAGGGAAATCAGCTACGAGAGCCGATTCGCCCACCCGCCCTTTCACTACATCCCCCTTCGATGTGGGTGTGGAGCTCCAAAGAAAAGACCCCCAACATTGCCATGAAGCAGACGGGTCTGGAGTTTGTGTTTTGCCGTTGTCAGACTCCCAGGGCCCTCCCCGGATCCTTGGGGTGCGATTCGGGACCAAAAGGTTGGCCCAGGGGGAGGGCCCCAGGTCCACCAGGACCTTTTTTTACCACAGGACCCGCGTGTTTTATGGGAACTTCAAGAAGGCGCTCCTTTGCAAGTTCGTCGACTTCGACACCGCCCGGTTCCGAGGCGTTGCCTCCTCCCGGCCTCGTTCTGAGGCTGCGCCCCCCTTCTCCTTCCCCTTCTCTGCGTAATTCAAGCTCTGCGCGGCCCGCTTAGCTTCGACCGGAAGAGGTGCGCTCTCGACCCGCGAATCAAAAAAGTGCTTCATGGCAACAAGATTATTGAGGCTGGTGCCAGCGGCCATCCAGGGTTCCTGGCAATCGCCGCCGACTCGGCGAAGTGCACACACTTGCCCCGGTTGAGGGGCGGTGTTCTGGAATCGAGAGGATGTCCATCGATGCATGCCCGTGTGCCCCCTGGCGTATCTGTCTCTCTTGGCCCATGCTTGCGTCAAGTCGGACATGCAGTGCCGCACTAGCACATAACCACTTCCAAGATGAATCTGCTGTTTAATTAAATGCCGATGTTGTGTTTGTGATAGATGTTTGCCGCGACATGTTGACAGGGCGCTGGGAAGCCGCGCCCAATGTTCGAGATGAAAATTGACCTGGATTGGAAGGCACGCTGCCATGGTGACCCTTGATTGCGCATCCTCTGATGAGCACGCAATAGTTGTCATCCGAGTGGCTCTGTCGCAAGGTCAAGTCGAGATGTAGTCCTGGCAGTCAGGGAGCACCCGTTGCGCGTGATCGCATGCACATGTGATTGTATAGTATGCTTTGCGGGGCATGGAACCGAACCCGTCCGCGTTTGCCAAGGCTGATGCCACAGTCCGCAGACAACTTCTGTGCACCGTACCGCTTTGGCGCCTCTCTAGGCGTCGTCGATCCTCGACCCAGGAATGGTACGGTGCATAGTTTTTCGGCTGCCAGGGCCGAAACAACTATGCACCGTACTGTTTTGCAGCGGGGCCTGCAGGGAGTTCCCACATGGTACTGGCGCCGTTCTCGTACACGGGCAAGCAAAGCAAAGAGCACAGCACCGAAACTAGCGGAGAAACAAGTCGATGCAATCCTCGACCACAGCGCGGGATCCTCCGGGGTGCGAACCGCACTCCTGCTGGCGGACGCCCCATCCCCAGTGTGAGAGACCCGTGCGCAGGGCCTCAGAGGGCGGAAAGTGCTTCCAAGAAGGTCCCAAGATGTCCCAAGGATGTTGCCAAAACGCCACCCAGGAAGCCCCCGAGAGGTGAAAACCCGTTGAAGATATTTTTTTGTGAAAGCTTTACATCAGGATCTATGACTTCCCATCGTTGTCTAGCAAAAATGGCTACATGGGTGCTCTTGGATGGGCCCAAGCAGGCTGAAGGAAGCCCCGAGAGCCCACAGCACGACACAAGAGCCCCCCCTTTAGGGGAAATTCCTCCAGGGAGCTCTAATACGGCCCCGCATCCTTACCCCCAGGATGGTGGTGGCACTCGCGGGTCACAAGACTTGTCACATCTGTTCGCCAGAAGGGGTGCCAGCTGAGGCATGATCACACAGGGTAAGAGTTGCGCTTCATGTGAAAACGTATGTTGCGCAAACAGGTGTTGAAAGTTTGTCTCTGCATTGCGGATAGCGGAGATCCTTTCGGCTATCGCATTGAGTCGAGGGTCAATCACCGGAAGGATTGGTTCTGACGCGACTGGCTACAGGTGCCTCCCCATCTGCAGCGAGGCTTCCCAGGGCCGGTTTAGACAGCGGAAAACTTGCTGGTGTGTGCGCGGGTTCCACAACGGTGTCACCCGAAGCCGCCGTGGCCGAGGCTTCGTCCAGGCAGGTCTCCAGGGCACGCGTAATGTCACAGGACTCGCCCAAGAATTTCGAAGGGAGGAGAAGCGACAACAACGCCACCAAAGGGTGCCACCTCCATTGAGGAGGTCCACGATGCCTCTCCGAGCTGGAGGCTGGGGATGTCTCGGGCGAGAGGGGGGATCACACCACCAGGGAGACCCCCTTTTGCTCCTCGCATCTCCTCGCCATGGTGATGCTGGTGTCGCCTTTCCTTGTTCCTAAGGGTTGGCGTGAGCTAGCGGAGGAATTGGATGGGGGCTTCGAGGGAGCGCAGCGTTTCAGCCTGTGTGGGTACGTCGAGGATTCGCCACGTTCCCGCCCGTTGCCGCCTGCCGCAGCACGTTGCCGCCTGTGTGGGTGCGTCGAGGATTCGCCACGTTCCCGCGCGTTGCCGCCCGCCGCCGCCCGTCGCCGCTTGTGTGGGTGCGTCGAGGATTCGCCACGCTCCCGCCCGTTACAGCCTCGTGCGCGCCCACATCCATCAGGGAGACGCGACGCGTAAAAGATACAAAAAGTTTGGTCCCACTCAGTGGACCCAGTTTTCAGTCCACGCTTCTGTGGACCCGAAGCCGTGTGACATAGCGTGCACCACATGGTTTCCAGCACTAGTTTTCCACCACGTGGCTTCCACAACGTAACTTCCACCACATAGCCTCCACTTAGCTTCCACCGCATAGTTCCCAACACCAGAGTGCAAACAAATCTTTGTGTGGGGTCCAAGCCACATAGTATGTGTACATGTCACCATATGACAGCCCTTGGTCAAACCTTGTGTGTAGACACTGTGTTGTTGCAGTGCTCCTGTGACGAATTGGTTGCCTTGTCCCACTCGTTTGTCATGGACAGGCTCGTCGCAGTATCTGAGTTGTGTAGTGAGTCCTGCCTGTGTCTAATGTGAACAGCATGTGCTGGTTCTTAGAGCGAACGAATGTCCACGCATTGTGTGAGCATTGCACCAGGACTAATAAACTCTGTTGTGTGAGTATTCGGACGCAGGTATTGGTCCTAATGAATTTGCGTTCATGAACAGGTGCGTTGCTAACGTTTTGTTGCACATTTCGTTACCATTGGGAGCATGATGTTGCCTTCTCTACGAACTACACACGATCGCTGATACCCATTACCTTGATTCCTGCAACCGTGCGCAGGTTGAACAGCCTGTCGACAGGGGCAAGTCTTTCGCAGAAGCGAAGGGGCAAATCCAGGCTCTGTCTTGTGACATTCTGCCTGACCATTTTCTATTTTCATGACACACGCTACTCTTTGCAAAGCAGAAGATGGCCAAATGAAGCAGCATTGCCAGAAGAGTGCGCACGGCTGCGAGATGGCGCAATTGGTTTTGCCGGCCGCGCGGATATTGTTTTCTTCGCGATTATTTGCCGAGATCGTGAAGCATTGGGCGTGATAAACGCGCGCATCCGAAGTATTTATTTCTTGTAGTTGCGTCAAATATCCTTCGTCCCTCTTGTATCTTGAACCAAACTCTTGCAACTCGTACCAGTACCGACTGTCAGGCCTTGCGTGGGGCTCTCGGGGTTAAGCGGCGTGGCGGGATGCGATTGAGTGATACCAAGCGAAGGAGGCACGGGGCTGGGGGCGGACCCCCCTCCCTTTCGCACGGAAGGGAGGAGGGGGGAAAGCTCCCTCCCCCTCCGGAAGTCGAGACCCCAAATCCTGCATGCGGTATTAATTCCAACCGACTTGGACTGATCCCAACCGCTTTGTACAGTTCCCATCCGGATCGAAAAGACAGGCATTAACCAGAACGGACCGAACAGCGTCATTGTATGATTTTTAGTGTGAGGCGATGTTGGGATATCCCAGAAGTTAATGGTCCGCTTACGTACCCACATTCATGTTAGAAGAAGCTAGCATGGTTGTTTGAATTGGAATGTGTATGACGTTTGGCCAGGGATGTTACATATCATCATTACCATCACCATGACCATTGTAATCATCATCCACCTCATCGTCATCAACATAATCACGATGGTCGTCAATATTGGTATGCCGAACTTCGTTAGTCTTACTACTATTATTATTGATTTCATACATATTAAGGCGATTCGCATTATTTCTAATACTCGTACTCTTGGCAGTAGGTGTTGCATTCTTATTCCAGTCAGCAGTCGCAGTCACGCTGTCCTCTTCCTCCTCCTCTTCCTCCTCCTCCCCGTCCTTCTCCATCGGAAAAAAAGCTTGGCATCGCTCGGACGTGTGCATTTTTCCTTCGGCGAGGACCCTCTAGGAACATCCTTGATCATTTGGCGAAAAAACCACGCACGAAACCGAAACAACACAGGGAATGGACGTCCGAGCGATGGCCAGGAAGGAGGGAAGGGGAGGAGGCGGAACCTACCCTTTCGACTAGCGCTTCGCTGCATGCGCCGCCCTCCCTTCTCGAGGCTTCGTGGGCGGCCAGAGGCCCACCCTCGCTCTCCAAGGTCCCTCCTCCTTCCCTCACTCCCTTTTCCTCCTCCTTTTCCTTCCTTTTCCTCCCTTTCCCTCCTCCTTCCCTCCCCTCCCTTTTCCTCCTCCTTCCCTACCCTCCTTCCCTCCCTCCCTTTTCCTCCTCCTGCTCCTCCCCCCCCCCCTCACGGCCGCCACCCTGCCGAACGACCGAACGACTACGACGACGAGGACGACGCATCTAAAACGCCTGTAAGACGCCCTTACGTCGCCTGCAAGACATCCGCACAACGTCTGCAGGACGCCCGTACGACGTGTCGAAAACGCGACGTCTCTAAGACGTCCGCGCGACGTGTCCAAGACGCCCGTACGACGTCTCTAAGACGCCCGCGCGACGTCTCCAAGACGCCCGCGCGACGTCTCTAAGACTTCCGCGCGACGTCCCTAAGACGCCCGCGCGACGCCTCGAAGACGCCCGCGCGACGCCTTTAACACGCCCGCGCGACGCCTCGACGGCGTCTGCAGGACGCCCGCGCATCGCCTGCAAGACGCGCGCGCGACGTCTCTCAAACGCCCCGCGCGACGCCTCTAAGATGCCCGTGCGATGCACCTGCGAAGCGCCTCTGAGACGCCCGTACGACGCATCTAATACGTCCGCTGGGCTTCATGGGTGGTTGGAATGTCGACTAGAGCGGTTGGAAGTAATGCCAACGGGGTTGCAATATGTATTCAGGTGGTTGGAAGTGTTGCTACTTCGTTGTAATTTGCCACATGTCCGCCGAAGCCCCCCCCCCCGAAGTCGAGACTCGCTCTTTCCTGCCCCCCCCCCCTTCTCCCCCCCCACGGGGCGCCAACCATCGGCGCCAACCGTGGAGCACACAGCGCGAACGGCCAACAGAGCACCGCCCAGAAGCGGCTGCGGACAGCGACGCACAGACAGAAACGAACATCCAGCAGCTCAACGACGCATCGTAACGCAGTTCTCGCTACAGGTCCCTGACAGCCTCTAGTGCGGTTCCCGGGTCGCCGCCCCTGGTTCGGGGTTCCCCATGTCAGGGACGGGGCGGTGCAGGCGCGGCACGTGCGCGTCGCGGATCGGTTTTGAGTTTCGGTTTCGGTGCGGCATGTTTGCCCCCCCGCCCCCTCGCGGATTAGGCGAATGCGACGCACGCGGCCAGTTCTTGGAGAGCAGGTAAGAGACATGAAGAGCAAGCATTGTTGTGGGAATAGCGCACCGTGTGCAGCACCGTTGTCAGGCACGGATGATGTCCAAAGCTGGTTAAAAAATGACCCCTTCCCCTCCTCCCAGGGTCCCGACTTCCATTGATTCGCCGCCGGTTTCTTTTGTTTTTTTTAATTGTCCGCTCTGGAATATATTCCGCGGAGACTGAACGATGCGACTGATAGATACATCCGTGTATGTTTGTATACATAAATATGGATACACACGCACGCACGCGCATGCATTGGTATATGCGTATGAACTGTATGCGTGCAGATGTGCAGATGTGCAGATGCGGTCCTGGAGGCCTCTTGGGGCGTCTTGGCTGCTTTGGGGGGGTCTGATGGGTTTGTTTAGGGGCCGTTTCGGGGCCTCGCGGGGGCGTCCTGGGAGTTTCTTGGGGTCTCTTGGGCGTTTTTTAGCCATCTGGGGGCAATTGTCGTGCCCTCTCGGAGCATTCGAGGCTTTCCTGGGACCATTTTGGAGGATATCGATCAAAGAGGGGAGGTCCTTCAGTAGGGTCGCCCATCCGGTTGGGGCCCACCCGTGGCGTTTTTAGGGCGCTCTTGGGCGCTCTTAGGGCCGTCGTGGGACCATATTGGGCCTCTCTTGGGGCCCTTTTGGGCCATCTTGGAGCCATCTTGAGGCTTCGGGGGCCCATCGGAAGCGAAAGGGCGAGAATGCCCAAATCATTGATTTCCTTTTGAGTTATGGTAGGATCGTGGTTTCTTGAGGGCCTCCTTGAAAGTCTCCGCGGCCACTTGGACCCGTCTTGGGGCCATCATGGGGCCACCTGGAGGCATTTTGGATGCCATCTTGAGCCAGCTTGGACCATGTTGTGCTATCTTGGAGGCCATCTTGCAGCACCTGGGGCCATCTCGGAGCCCCTTTCTGAGGCCCTCTGGGCACCAGAAGGGGTGCGCAAGGGATGGTTCCCGAGTGCGGTTTCTGTCCACGCCAGGGTCGTAGGGCACGGCTGGCGCGGCGTTTTCTCAGCCCCAGTGAGGGAGGGTGTGCATGGAGCGGTCCTTGAGCGCGGTGTCGACCCACTCCAGGTCTCAGAGTGTGTGTCAGGCGTAGCACGTTCGCGACCCAAAGAGGGTCAGCCACGCGCAGAGGGGGGTGGGGGGAGGGGGGAGGGCTTCTTAGAAGCACCCCTGCTTCTTGGAAGGCGCGGGCCTTCTCTGTAGATGTAAGGCCGGCGCCTTCTAAGAAGCAGCCTGCCTTTCAGAAGCCCTCCCCCCTCCCCCCCCCTTGTGCGCGCCGCCAAGAGGGTGCGCAGGGGGGTGGTCCCTAAGCGCGGTCTCTGTCCATGCCAGGTTCGCACGGCGTGGCAGGCGTGGCCTGACGCCACGGGGGGGTGCGCGGGATTCCGCCCCTGCACGCGGAGCGCCAGGGCGGCCGCGGGGACGTCCCCGGCGGTCCGGTTCTTCCCCGCTTTCTTTTTGTTTTCCAGATTCGACTGGACGTAAGAGTGACCTTTCGCCGGAGTGACCTTTGGTGCGGGCACAGCTGGGTCCCCAGATGGCTGAAAACAAAGCGTAGCAGCGGCTTGCGCGCCCAGGTTTGGTCCCCCCGCGGCCCCCAAAAAGCCGCACACCAAAGGTCACTCTTACCCAGGGTCACTCCTGCGTGTAGCCGACAGATGCGCACTACAGCGTTGGGAATCATTATTTGCTTAAGTGTCCCCCCAGACTCGTTTTGAACCGCTTTTAGACAGCAGGCGTGGGCGTGGCATCTGTTGCGGCCTAAGCCGTTCCGTGCCGCGTTGTTAATGAGCTTTCGGCCTCTTGCCTACGAGAACGGGGGGGGGCCATAGAGCGCGGGCCGTTTTATGCCGAGGAGAATTGCCTCCATCGCGCGGTCTGAGCCATTGCTCGAGTATCGCGTTTGTCGCAGTGCTCGACGATCGCGTTTCTCAGGCGATTGGCGTGATCGCACAAGCCGCTATCATGCAGTATAGAGTGGCATGCTGCCCATCCCGCAGCTGCGCCAAGCAGCTCGTGCGTAGGAGGCTCCTTCGAGGCCTCCTTGGAGCCTCGTGGGATGCCATTTGTTAGGTTGGGTGCGTATTGGGAACACCTGTTTGGGCCTCCTGTCAGGAGGCCCAAACAGAAAGCGGCAGGAGGCAGGAAGGAGGCCCAAACTGAAAGCGGCAGGAAGCATTAGACCTTTAAGAAAGCGGCAGGAGGCTCCTGCCGCTGTCTTAAAGGTCTATTGGAGGCCACGTGAAAGAAAAGGCTCCCGTTGGGCTCTCAGTGAACGCCTCTTGGGCGGCTCTTGGAGACCTGCCCGCGGTCTCGGGGACTTCCCGTTCGATGTTCCCCATTCGGGGTCAGGACCTTTTTGAGCCCCTCCTTGGGGCTTGGAGACATTCTTGGAGCGATCGTAGGGGCCTCTTGCGACATCTTGACCGCCGTCGATACCGAAATGGTGAGTACTCAATACCATCGGATGTTGTTCGAGAGTTTCGGCCTCTCGGGCTGGTCCCCCACTACCTCCAAGACGGCCCCAGAGGTTCCATTGAGAGCCTCAGGACGGTCGTTGGGGTCATTTTGGGACACCCGGGAAGGGCGGACTCCCAACCACATTCTTGAAACTTCCGAGGGAGTCAATCGACAAACATGGACAGCGCCGAGAAATTCTTGGGTGCGCCTGTGAATTTGGGGCCTGCGGCAACGAGAGCACGGACAGTGTCCCAGATCGGGGGGAGCAAGGCAACCGAGAACACCCCGCCCAACGCCTACGGCACGATGGCCCACATTGGCCGCAACAGCGGGGATCCGTTAGTAAGACGTGCAGAGAGGAGGTTATGAAGGGAGTCGTTCGATCGCGGCCACTCCTCATCCTCTTCCTGATATTTGTTGTTGTTCTCCTCCTTCTAACTGCCTTGAACCATCGCGACGAGGAGACCCGGGGGCGAGGCCGCGGACACGTGTTTTTCGCCCACGAGTTCTTGAGGTGTTTAGCTGCTCTTGGCCTCCCCGGGCCCTCTACGGTGGCGAGCCGAGGGGTGACTTGAGAGGGGGCAGGCCTTCTCAGAAGGCGGCGGGGCCTCTCGAAAGCCTTCTGGCCCTCTGAGAAGCCGCCCTTGTCTTCGGAGGAGGCTCGGAAGACTTCTCAGCAGGCGCGAGGGGCTTCCGAGAAGCCGCGCCGCCTTCTGAGAATGCCTGCCCCCCCTCACTCCCCCCCAGGCTCGCCGCCAGTGTCAGAAAACAATACAGCACGAAAAGCTGCAGTCCTGGGGTTCAGGACCTGCTCCCCCCAGGACTCGTGAGCCGCGGCCTCCGGCGCCGAGGCCGAGCGCCGTGCGCCCACGCGCACGGACAGCGTTCCGCTGGCCACCAGAGGTGAAGGACGGCTGCAGCACAGGGCACTCGGAATGCAGCTTCTGGGAGGTTCAATGCAGCATCGGTGCTGGCAGATCCGCGGTCAAAAACCGGCCCAATCTGGTTTTTCCCATTCAATACGGCCCAATCTCTGGCCTTCACCGGGCGTCATAGCCCTGAACCGTTCTTACGTAGGTTCCCCAGAAGTTGCCTTCCAAGGGCAGATTGCCAGGGCCAGAGGGCACAAAGAGGTACAGGGGCACCCGTCGTCCACATTATGCGTGCGACAGAGCGAGGGGCAGATAGAGAGAGAGAGAGAGATCTTGCTTGCGGCGCCTGGCCTGCACGGCCAGGTGACGGAGTTCAGCTCCGAGGACACGGCGGCGCCGCAGATGAAGCTGATCTGCGACAACCAGCTGCCTCCCGGAGCCACGCCAGCATTCCAGGGGACCGGAGGGGGTGGGGCAGCAAGGCTTCGGATTGCGCAGAGACAGATCCCCCAGGTCGGCCCACCTGGCCTCAACAGGCCGCCCAAGTATCGGGGGAGGACAGAACCCCCAACAGTGACACGTCGATTAGTGAATTGTCCGTTCTCGGTTCTCGAGAGGGCGCCGTGGCCGTTATTTTCCAGGCTTTCGCCCGCCAGGTTTGGGCCCGAGGTCGTTTTCACTAAACCACGTTTCACTAAAGGGGGTTCTGTCCATCCCCGAAAGTAGTCTGGGGCGGTCTTAGCACTTCGGCCCTCGGCGCCCCGGGGGTGGGGTGTGGAGCCCGCCCCGGGCCGGTTGAGGCCAGCCGGGACTACCTGGTGTGGCTTTCCGTGCGCAGTCCGAAGCTTGACCACGGGGCGGGTGATCCGCATTGAGATCCAGATTTGGGGAATCATTCCGTGTCCGTTGCTTCCTCCTCCCCCTTTTTCCTCATCCTTGTTGTCGCGCTCCTTCATGATTGGCCTCCCCTCCCCCTCACAGCGCCCTTCCTCCCATCCCTTCTTGCTCCCTCCCTCTCTCCTTTGTCAACCCTGCTGGGGAGGAGGGGCAAGGACTCCCTGCAGGGGGGCCCGGCTGATTGAAGCTTGTCGTTTCGAACTGATCCGTAGCCGAAGACAGCTTCGGCTTCGGTGAGTCCTCCTCCATTCCTTTCCCATAGGAATAACTTTTCCCTGTCGCACCCCGAGGCCAGCTTTTAGGGCGGGCTGGGCGTCTCGCCTGAGACTTCATCACCACGTATGGCCCGGATGCTTCCACATTGGAAACAGCTTAATTGATGAAAGGCGGGCGGTGTTCAAAATGTGGTTCTCGCGTGAGCACCGCGCGCATTCGTAGTAACAAATGCCAGAGTTTCACTGATTGAGGGCAGATGTTTTTTTAAATGTAGCTCTGGCTTAAGCGCCGCGTACACTCGTTTTAAACTTTGCAAGAGTATCACGTTCACACATTGAGGGAGATTATTTTTCAAAATGCGGTTATCGCTGTAGCGCCGCGCACATTCGTTCATGTAAGTTGCAAGTTGCTTTACGGATTCCCATGATCAACGTACCAGACATGGTGCTTTGGAGAGATTCTGGATCTACGTTGATTCGCAGTTGTGGAGTCCCGAGAATGGCGTTCTGGCCCGATTCTGGATCGTCAAGACGCAACAGTCAGATTGACCCGTGCCGTCGGAGTATCGAGAGCATTGTTTTGCCATGCTTCAGGGTCTTCAAACAGCTGTCTTCCAACGAGGCAGTTCCCTCAGTGGAAATGAACCGCTGTAGGGGCCTATGAAGAGGATGCGTGGAGGGACGGTTGATTCCAACATCGTTGATGACTCTTGGGTGTACATTGGTCCTCCTCCTCCTTCTCCCTGCCCTCCTCCTGCTCCTCCTCTTCCTTCTCAGTGCCCCATGCATGAGGAGGACCAAGCGGTTGTGCCAGAATGATGCCGAAGAGCAAGTCCATGGCTGTGATTTCTTACATGCTCCTTAAACGCGCTGAAGTGGGGGCTGCGGTGCATCTCGAGGCCTTTCTTTCGGGATTCTGCACAGGAGCTCCCATGACCATTCCCAGATTGGATATCGTCCAGGGCAGGGGGACATGTAAGAGCCATACATTGCGTCGTGGGCCGATCTATGCTTGAGCGACGAAATTTGTTGCATACGAAACACGCATCGAGGGTCCAGACTTGGGTCATCTGGAGGTGCTCATTGCTCCCATGGCACGGAAAACACTGCGCATCGGAGCTCCAGAAGTTGAATGATAGGACAATCTAGTGCAGCCATGCCGCAGTTTTCCCGTAGGTTGGCCATCGAAGTTCAAGAGCTGGCGACTTGGGACCGCTCACAAACCCAGAGCGCGATCCTATCATGTCCGGCCGCCCGCGGCAAGTCCCGCCACCCTGCCAGCCGAGCACTGGGACGCGGCTGTTCGAGGAGCGCACACGCAGCCGTATAACGCATGGCACATCGTATTTTGAGGGTTGGGGAGGGCGCGCAAAATGACACAGTCTTCCGCGTTCCGGGTTGTCTCTCTTCGTGTTCGTCATCGTCTTCCTCTTTCTTGTGCCCTCCTCCTCTCTTGAGGCGCCTTGGAGACCTCGGGGCATCTTCGGGGCTCCTTGGGCCGTCTTAGGGCGCTCTTGTGGCGCCGGGCGTATTCGGAGCCATCTCGGGGGCCTCTATGGGCCGTCTTCGCGGATCGTCTTGGAGTTTCATTGGGCTGTGTCGAGGTTTCTTCGGGCAGTCTTGGGAGGCCTCTTGCGCCATCTTGCAGGCCTCTTGGGCCGCATTGGGGCCATCTTGGACCGTCTCTCCCCCTCTCCACTCCAAACCCCCCCCTCTCCTCATTCCCACTCCCTCTCCCCATTCACTCTCCCCCTTCCCCCTCCCTCTGCCCATTCCCCCCTCCCCCCCCTTTCCCTTCTCCCCCTCCCCGAAGCCCGCTGCCCTCCCCCCCCTCTCCTGCGGGGTGCGCCGCCGCCCGAGCGAGGGCGCGGCCCCCCCCAACCCTTCCTCCTACTCGTCCTCCCGACCCCGCCCCCTTTATGGTTTTTGTCATATTATTAATAGCATTAGTATTGCCATTATTAATGATATATCATTATTAGCTATCATTATATCGTTATTAATATTGGTATTTCCATTAGTATTATTACTATTACTATTACTATTATTATTATTACCAGTATTATTATCATTAGTATTAGTATTATTATTATTATTATTATTAATATTATTATTATGATTATTATTATTACGATGCAGTATTGCTAGTATTATGTGCGTGGGGCCTCGCAGCTTCTCCGGAGCGAGGACCGGAGTGCAGCCACCACATGGTTGCTGACCATAAGTGTTCACACACACAACACAAGCACAAACAACAGCAACCACGACAGCAGCAGCAACCAGCAAAACAGCAGCAACAGCAGGGCACAACAGCAACAAGACAAACAGCAAGAGAACGAGCAACAGCTGCACACACCACAAACAGCAGCAAGACAAACAACGAGAGCACAAGCAACAAGACACACAGCAACAGCAACAAGACAAACACCAAGAGCAACAAACAACCGTGGCAAAGCTTGTGAGAGCGCACGACACATGGCTTGACAGTGAAACCTTCACGCGTTTACCACAGTCCCGGAGTTGGACCATATTAGGGGATGTGGTGAATGTAGCTCGTCCCCAGTCATCCCGTGTTGAGTTCTTCCCCAGTCATCCCGTGTTGTTGGGCCCCCATCTTGAATCAGCAGTGCCCCCGCGTATCGTTCCTTTCTTTTTTCCTTCCTCCCATTCCTCCTCCCATTCCTCCTGCTCCCCGCGTGTCCGCATCGTCGTCGTCCAAACCACTCGTCATCATAATCATCAACGGCATCGTCATCGCCGTCGTCATCATCGTCTTCTCCACCATCAGCAGCATCAGGTCATCCTTCCTTGTGCCCCACTGGCCCCAGCGGCAGGGGCCGCGTGCGTCCACCCCGCTGTTGGCAAGCCCCCTCAAAACGTTTCGTGGCCCCATACAGCGGGGACCCATGCCCAGAAGCACCCTGCTTGCCTCCAGGGTGCCCTGGGCTTCTTGGGCCTCGATGATTCTGTTATGGAAGGCGCGACGCTCCAACACCAAGAATCCATGGACGTCGTGGGGTCTCGGGGCTGGGTTCCTTGTGGAATGGTTTCTTGTGGACCTCCACTGCAGGCAGCCCCACCGAGGTCCCAGTGCCAGCGCCTGCGTGCGCCCCCCCCCCACCACACCACACCACCATGGCAGACCCCTTGCGCGCTTCGTGTCTTCTTAGGGCTTGGCATCGCTCGGACGTGTGCATTTTTCCGTTGGCGAGGACCCTCTAGGAACATCCTTGATCACTCGGCGAAAAAACAACGCACGAAACCGAAAAAAACACAGGGAATGAACGTCCGAGCGAAGGCCGAAGGCCCCAGTGGCAGCGCCCGCATGCGCCCCCCCCCACCACACCACCTTGGCAGACCCCTCGCACGTCTCGTGGCTTCTTGGGGAGCTCCCCCGAAGGCCCCGGTGGCAGCGCCCGCATGCGCCCACCCCAACAACTCGGCAGACCCCTCGCACGCTTCGTGGCTTCATAGGGGGCTCAACGAGGACGACGACGACGATGACGATGAGGATGACGATGACGATGGTGATGGTCATGATGATATTGATGCTGGTCATGATGATGATGCTGATCACGATCATGATCATAATCATGCTCATGATGACGAGGATGAGGATGATGCTGCTGATGCTGGTGCTGATGCTGATGCTGGTGATGATGCTGATGATGATGGTGATGAGATGATGCTGAAGAGGAGGATGAGGAGGATGAGGATGCGGATGCGGATGCGGATGCGGATGCTGGTGATGATGACGACGACGATGACGATGCCGATGATGATGATGATGATGATGATGATGATGATGATGCTGATGCTGATGCTGATGCTGATGCTGATGCTGCTGCTGATGATGATAATGATGATGAAGTTGATGATGATGATGTGGTGATGATGGTGCTGCTTATGCTGGTGCTAGTGATGATGACGATGGTGTTGGTGTTGGTGTTGATGCCTGTGTTGATGCTGCTGTTGATGCTGATGCTGATGTTTAGTTTGATGTTGATGTTGATGGTGATGTTGATGATGATGTTGAAGATGATGGGGATGAGAATGATGAGGTGAAGGAGGAGGAGGAAACACAGTCGGCTAATAGGAAAGGCCATTGAACTGAAAATTTGGCTTTTGCTCCTCTGGGTCTCCATTCGATTCTCCCATTTACTCCCCCTCCTCGGCCCTCTGCGGTTTCCTCGTCGTTTTCCTCCTCGTCTGTCTCCTTCTCCAGCGGGAAGAGGGAGAGGCGGTGGGGGGGGCGGAAACAGATGAGGATTGAGGAGGGCGGGGAAGAGGAGGAAGAAGAAGACGACGAGGAAAACGCAGAGGGCCGATGTGGGGACCAAAGGGGAGGATCGAGGACCAGAGGAGCAGAGGCCAAGCTTTAGGTTCACACTGGCCGGTCCAATTCCGAGACTGCGTTTACGGACCATCGAAGCTCCAGAATTAGCGCCAGGAGAGGAGTTGTGTCTACCCCAGGGCACATGGCTTACACTGTTGCAGGCCATCCGAGCTCCAGAGTTGGCGTGTTGGGTCGGCATGGTGGGTCGGCTCAGGATGCTGGAGTGCAGCTTGCACGCCCTTGCTGGCCGTTGAGATCCAGACTTGGGGCGATGTGTGGTCTCTGAGTCCTGCCATCACACGCGTGTCAATGGTCCAGAGTTCAAGTCTGATCTTGGGTTGCTAGCCGGGCATGGCTGCGGGCCATCGAAGATCCACAGCGCGGGTTCTGCTGTGATTCATGATCTCCCGGGGCAGCCGTCGTGCGAACGCGGGCCATCGGACCAACGATCGTTCATGTTTCCCACGGGGGGCTCCCACAAGATCCTCCCATGCAGGGTGAATGCCCCCTGCCTCACGAATCCAAGGCGGAGTTGACGCTCCCGCCACATGGTCCAGCGGCCCTGCCCTTCGGGTCGCATGTAGAGTGCCTGAATTGTGCTGGGGCCCTGGCAAGCGGTCGGAGGGAACAGGGACGGGGCGGAGACGATACGGGCAGGTGACTGCGGCGAGGAAGGATCACATTAGAAAACGACGTAAGCGCAGCCAGGCAGCACAGGGGCGTGATATCGGTCTGCTGGGGGCCACGATGGCGGACCATGCGGCGTCCGAGCGGAGCTCACACAGCAAAAACATCGGGCGGGCATGGCCGGCAGTTTCCAAGGCCATCGTTTACTGGGCGGCCGCCGTGGTCGAGCATTCCTTCGGCAGGATGCCTGAGAAGTCACACTTACAATCTCGAGTGTCCCTTGAGTTTCACGCGCCGTTGGATGCTACTGTTGCGCAAGCTGTTGAACATCACTGAGCATGTCCTTATGGCAGGAAGCCGCATTTCTTCCCGAGGTCGCACGACGGTTCACTCGATCACTCGGTGAATTCCTGGCCTTGGCCTGACATACGCATCGGCCACCTGACAGGCTCGGCAGGCTGGCGCCAGGGGGAGGAGGAGGAAGAGCAGCAGGAGGAGGAGGAGGAGGAGGAGGAGCAGGAGGAAGAAGAGGGAATAAGAGGAGGAGGAGGCGGAGGAGGAGGGGGGAGGGAATGAGGCCCGCGTTGGGAGGCTGATGACGAAGCTCAACGATGCGGTAAAGTCCCACGGCATGCCCGAGGTCAGTCGCATGCTGTCCCAGGACTTTGTGGAGGCTCTCAAAGAGGACCGCACCGAGGGGGTTTTACGTGCGGCGTGCTCTCCGTTGGCTACAGGGGGCGGTCTTCAGGAGGAACGTGTCGGGCAGTGGTCGCGCTGACGAGGCCTCCTGTGTCCGTCTGCCGTTGGAGTGCGCATGCTTGAATGTTTTCCGACCTCTCCCCCCACATTCCCCGCGGGCACGATTTTTGTCCATGTTCTTGCGTCTGAGAGCTTCGGGTTCCCATCCTCCGATGCCAGAAGCGCCGTGGATATGGATAAGGGAACTTCGCCCCTAGAGGTCAGATTTGTTTGTCCGTATCCGCTGCGCCGCGGCCTGTTGGCGCCCCTTCCCAGAGAGTCCAGGACGCAGTGGATACAGTGGGGGGCCATGCCAAACACCTTGCTTGCCTCCAGGGTGCCCCCCGTTCCTTGGGTTCCGATGGTTTTGCAATGGAAAGCGTGACGCTCCCACGCCGAAAATCGACGGACGCCCGGTGGTCTCAGGGCTGGGTCTCTTGTGGAGGGCCTCCTGCGGACGGACCCCCTGCTGCATGGGTCTGCGTCGTGCCCGCACTCCCGTCCCACCACCTCTGCCCCAGTCTCTCTCATGGCCTCCTTGCCCCCCCCCCCCGCTCTCCGCCTTCTCGTCGGGGCCCCGTGCCACACCTCGCCGACGCAGCGCCTGGCGCCCGTGTCCCCGCGCACCTCTCTCGCACGGCGCCTCGGCTCCTCGTACACGCCCTGCCACTTCGAGCGCCAAGAAAGCACCGAAACCGGAGGGTGGTTCACGTGTCGGGCCCCGGGAGGCGATGCTGCGATGCTCGTCCGACACTGTTTCGATATTTCTCTGGGTGCTCGAACTTACTTCTGGGATGTTGCTCTCCCAAAGGCGATGGGAGCAGCATAAGCCTTGCCCTTCAGCGACGGTCTGAGCCTGGTGCACCCCCGTCGGAGAGTGCAGGTTTGGGGGGCCCCTTCTGCAACCGCCAGTTCGGTCCTCCCCTTTTCCGGTTCGTCCGCCTCCGAAGAGAGAGAGAGAGAGTGATATGGATATTGAGAGAGAGGGATATAGGGACAGAGCTGGTATGGAATTCAAGTGTCTATGCATGTGTAGAGAAAGGTGTATCTTCACGTAGAGGGGGCGACGAAGGGAGGGAGGGAGGGTGGCAGGGGGGAGGAAGGCAGGGAGAGCGAGAGGGAGAGAGGCCCCCCCTTCCCCTGCACCTCCCCTCCCCCGAGCTCGCCTGCGCGCCGCAGACGGCCGGGAAGAGGGAGGCCCCCCACCCCGCCCCCTGCACCTCGCCGCCGCCGCGATCGCCGGCGCGCCGCCGCGCGCCGGTGGGCCCAGCGCTTGGCATCGCTCGGACGTGTGCATTTTTCCTTCGGCGAGGGCCATCGAGGAGCATCCTTGATCATTTGGCGAAAAAACCACGCACGAAACCGAAAAAAACACAGGAAATGGACGTCCGAGCGATGGCGAGAGCACGGATCCGAGAAGTCCGCAAGGGTTTCTTTTCTGCACGAGAGAAGTGGACATTTCGGCGGCGAGCAGGGGGGGGGGGGAAGTGAGAGGGAGAGCGCCTTCTCAGAGGGCGGCGGGGCTTCTCAGGAGGCCGCTGGCCTTCAGAGAGGTTGTTTCTGCGTGTTCGAGGAAGGCTTCGAACATTTCTCAGAAGGCCAGGGGACTTCCGAGCCTTCTGTGAAGGCCCGCCCATTCTCACCTCCCCCCAGGCTCGCCGCCGTAGACATGGGTAATTACGACATTGGCACGGAGTGGGTGGAATCCGCTAGGAACTCGACACGGACGAAGGGGGGCAGAGGCCGACAGATGTTGTTTTTGTTATCCTCTGGCGCGTAACGGTCGTCACCCGGGCCACACACACACACCACCGCCCCACCCCCGGGTAGCGATATGGATCGTGCGTGGGTGAGGGGGGGCGCTGGACGCCCACCCACCCCCACACACACTTTGATGCTCGCGCGCATCCTGCGGCGACGGCAGCGCATCCCCCCTCCCTGCCGCGCTCAGTCTGCTGCGGGCCCGGCCAGCGACGCTGCGCCCGCCGCCGCGGCGGCGCCCGCCGCTGAAGCGCCCGCGGCCCCAGAGGATACCGGCCGCCCCCGCCTCGCGAGCGTCTGGCGGAGCAGAGGCCCCCTGAGGCCTTGGCGTCGCAATGGTTTCGAGCCGGGCGTTTTCGTCAGGTTCTGGGCCCTGGGGCCTGGACAGGTCGACCCGGCTCCGAAAGCGCAGCAGAAGCACGGGGTCCAGGGTTCTGGTCCTGGTCTTCCACGATGTGCAATCTTTGTTCGGCCTCGTCGGGCCTCAGAGCATGGACGGGGAGTTTTGCTCAGCGTGTCGCCCCGCCGGCTCCAGGTTTCGGGCGTTCTCGCGGGAGGTCGCCAATTTTTCCCAGCTTCGGGATGCTCTCCAGCAGCTGTGCCTCGCCGAGAGCTATCCACTGGTGCCCAGATCGCCCCGAACGTCCGCTTGGGGTCCGAGGTGTGGCTATGGCCCGAAAGCCACCGGGAGCGTTTGCTTCGCGTGTGGCGCCGTCGAGTCTGGCCCACCACGCTTCCGGCGCGACACGCCAACTACGTGCCGGCCCCCAGGCACCAGTGGCCCAAGCTTTTCTTAGCCTCCCTCCCCGCGAAGCGGAGCGGAGCGATACATATAAATGTATATATACATATATACATATACACATTTATATACATAGTCTCGCAGGGCAGAGCTTATCACCAGGGCCGCCGCCGCAACACGCTGACAAAAAGTCCCTGACCGCACGGTCTAGTCCCAGACTCCCTCGCGTCGTGAAAAACACGGCGGGAGGTTTTGGACAATTGTTGGCCTCTGCAAGGGACCCTTGCCAGGCACTTGCAAAACACAGCTCAGGATGACAAATTGGTCAGGGTGCACCCCTGGGGGCAGTAATTAGGGTTTCTAATGCTAACCAGCCACTCCCCCCCCCTTAGCTCGCGGCTGTCAATTTGATTTGTACTCCCCGTCCTCGTCCTTCCCTCACCAGCAGCAGCATCATCATCAGCATCAGCATCAGCAGCAGCATCATCATCATCATCATCATCATCAGCAGCAGCATCAGCATCAGCATCAGCATCACCAACATCAGGGATCCTCATCCCCCCCGATCATCAGCAGTGGCCGCCGCGGGGGAATTAGGTTCCCCAGGGTCCTAATCCGTCATTAAGCCGTCCCCTAAGAAATGTTTCAATTATTGGAGGGTTTTGTTTTTCCCAACCATCCTTTGGTGTTGGGTCATGGCTTTGAAGAAACAGCGCCCCGCGTCCCTCCTCCTCCCTCCTACTCCTCCCCCCCGCTGCGTCCTGGCTTGTGCCAATACCCGCCTGACCCACTCCTCGTCGTCGGCGCTGGCCGCCCGAGCGAGCATCAGGGTCAGCAGGCAAGATGGTCTTTCTTCGGCCCAGTCCCCGCGCCCGTCTCGGGGCCCTGGCCCGTCTTCCCAGCCTAGGCCTCTGGAGTCCCTGGCCCAGACCTCTGGCAACTTTAGTGGGGCGGTGTGGGCGTGTGCCGAACCCGCCCGTGATTTTTTAGTGCCCCCTCCACCCCCTGGAGAAGCTCAATTTTCCCTGAAAGTTGAGACCCTGAACTGCACTGCCTGGTCGTCCCTGCAGAGATGGCTACCGCACTGCACGTCGCACGTCATCCTGTTGCAGGAGCATCACCTTCGTCAATGGGATGAAGCTGATCGTGCTTCTTCTTGGGCCAAGGTCCACGGGTGGCAAATCCTTCTCACTCCTGCCCTCTCTACCCCCTCTGGGGGTACGTCGGCTGGAGTTGGCATTATGGTTCGTAGTTTCCTCGGTCTCCGTCCGCCCTCAGGTGGACATGTTTTGTTCCCACACAGGGCGGTAGGTGCCATCATCAACATTCCAGGTGGCGACTCGGTCTATGTCTCCAGCCTGTATTTGCACCACTCGCAGGGGCTCAGCGACTCGAACGTCAGCCTCTTGTCGCACGTGGCGGCGGCGTTGGAAGTTTGGGCAGGACCTTACACTCTTGGGGCTGATTTCAATATGGAACCTTCGCTTTTCCAGGAGTCTGAGTTTGCGAGATCCTGTGGGGGCAGAGTTGTGGTTCCTGAGGCTGCTTCTGGATCTTGTCTTTCTACTGGTGGGTTTCGGCTGCTGGACTATTTTGTGGTTTCCAGTGGGCTGTCCAAGGGGCCGTCGAAGGTGTCTGTCGAACACGACGCGCGCACGTCACCACACTCGCCTGTCTCTCTGGAGTTCTACCCGCAGCTGGCGCAGCTTTATGGTCTGAAGTTCCGCCGCCCCCCACCCATCCCTGTGGACCCCATTGTTGGACCTCCGCCGAAGCCTCCCACTTGGGAACAAGCTCGGGCTCTGGGCCAACAACTCTTGGGTGCCGTCGAGTCTGGGAAGTCCCTGCCTGTCCAGAAGCTGTTAGATGCGGTGTATTCTTCCTGGGCTAAATTGACTGAGCGGGAGTTGGCCAACTCAAGAGGCGTCCAGCTCCCGTGTCTCGGATCGAGGGCCAAGGCCCCGCAGATGTACTGGGCGCTTGTGTTGGAGCAGGACAGGAAGCCTCCAGCGCGCCAGCCTTTATACTATGCTACCAAGTGGCTACATCTGAAGTTTCGAATGTGCATCTCCCTTCACAGCGAGGCTTCCGACACCGGTGAGCAGTGTCAGGCCGGCGAGCTTCGTTCAACTATTTGTGCACCTCCGTCGTTCGTGAGAGAAGGCTTGGTGCATCACCAGCGCTGGCATGATGAAGTGCGCGCAGCTGTGGAGCAGCCTTTCAACCAGGCGAATTGCGAATCGATCTGTGCGAATCTAGATGTGGCAGTGTCGGCTGCTGAGGCGATTGCTCAGCAGGAGGCTCTTGCAGGTTGGAAGCAGTGGCTTTTAGATAAAGTTGAAGCAGGGGCGAAGCGTGCCCACTCTGTTGTTCGTGGCTTCAACCCGTGGGCTCCCGCTACGGCTTTGTTGTCGAATGGTGTCGTCGTGGCTGACCCCCAGGCTCTCCTTGACGCTCAGGCTGCGCAGTATTCGGAGTTGTCGCACGCTCGCACTTGCACCCCTCAGGCCTCGGACACTTTCCAGCCTCTACCTTCGCTTCCTCGACTCTCTCCTGAAGATCTTCGGGCTTGTAGTCGCAAGTTTTCGAAAGGCACGGCTACCTCTATCGACGGCTTCCACATGCGCCACTTCGCGTCGATGTCGGACGAATCCCTCGATCTCCTTTCGGTTATCTACACTGCCATGGAAGTAAGCAGCCTCATTCCCAAGCAGGCGGCAGTTACCATTATGTCTCTCATTGGCAAGCAGGTTGGAGGTTTTCGGCCGATTGGCCTCTCCTCCTCTATCCACCGTCTTTGGGGGAAGGGGAGGAGAGGATGTGCCACGAGATGGGAGGAAGATAATCGACGGCCGTTTTTTGCAGCAGGCAAGTTCACCTCATCTACTGATGCGGCGTGGCGGCAGTCGGTGAAGGGAGAGGTTGCAGTGCATGATGGTAAGGTCTCGGCTATATTGTTGTGGGACCTGGTGAAATGTATCGAGTCTATCAACCTCGACCTCCTCCTCCACCGATGTGCACAATATGGTTTCGATATGTCTGTTGCGAGGTTTGTGGTAGCCATGTATCGCAACGCTCGTTTCATCACCATGGGACAGATCTTGCGAGGCCCCTTTTACGCGGTGAACGGAGTAGTTGCAGGACGCCCTTTTGCCACGACGATGGCCAGGCTATTTATCATAGGGCCCTTCGACTCGGCAGGAATCCCGAAGACAGTTTCGCTCGACGTGTACATCGATGATTACGGAGTGTCGACGGTTGGTACTTTTTTTTTTCAGAAGTAATATACGACCTGTCCGAGGCGGCCACCTCCCTGCACGATGCCATTGTGAACGACACCGGGGGCAGCATTTCACATGAGAAGGCCAACCTTGTGGCATCTCATCGGCGCGTTGCTGCTGCCCTCCGTAAGCGACTGGGAGCACTTGCTGGCAAGCGGGTTGTTTCTTCTGCAGCGAACCTTGGGATCGATCACACCTCGGGACGGCCCCGTCGGGCCCCGAATCGGTCGAAGGTGTTCAAGCTTCGCATGCTCACGTTGAAGCACAAGACTAAACGACTGCAGAAGATACGACAGGCTATAGGTAGGCACTCCAGGAAGCTGTTTATCACTGGGCCCCTGCCAGGCTACTACTACGGGAGTGAGGTCCACGGGGTCTCCGACAGGGAATGGGGCATCGCTCATCGTGCTTTTGGTCGCTGTATCAGGCCCAAGGCTGGATCCCGCTCGCTCACTTCAGCTGTTATCCTGGACAAAGACCCGACTTACTATGGGCCCATCGCCCCCATCTTGAGGTACGCCAAAGAGCTCTGGGGGACCCACATGCGCACGTTTACGTTCACTCTGTCCTGGCATGAACTCAGATCGTATTGGGAGTCTGTGTTCTTGGGACCTGGGCCCGATAACTGGAAGCAGGTTTCGGGCCCCATCAGTGCTATGAAGCTCAGCCTTCGGCGTATTGGCTGGTCGATGCCTAGTTTCACGGTGATGAGGGATCAGTTCGGCATCGACCTGCCGCTCACTTAGGTCAGTCCTGCTCTTTTGAAGCGTCATCTTAGGCAGGCTGTCTTGCACCTGCATGAGCGTCGTGCTGGAGCGAAGTTCCTGCCGACTTTCCAGCAGCCCGTTCGCGTATGTCATGACCAGGCGCATGCCGCGCTGCAGTCTTCGAAGTGGACCCCGCGCGAGAAGGGCCCCATTAAAGCCTTGGCCTGCTCAGCGGCGTGGACCAAGACTCGTGCACGCGACGCTGGTTACGAGCAGAGTGATGTGCTATGTGATTTATGTGGCAGCGCTGACGGCACAATCCTTCACAGATGATGGCGCTGCCCTGCGTGCGATGATACCCGCAAGGAAGTACAAGGTAGAGATGCTCGGCTCGCCCCCCCTCTGGACCTCACTGCAGAACGCGATCCTGAGCAGTACCTTTTTGTACACCCGCGGTTTATATGTGCATCCAGGTGACTACCTTCCACGCCCTGCTCATGAACTTGACGGCCCAGGCTCTGGTATCCAGGTTTCTTGGACGGGGGACCCGAACAACCGCGGCACCAACCTCGTCGGTAGGCTCTATGTAGACGGCTCCTGTTTTAGAAATGTGTCTCCAGAGCTCTCCAGGGCGGGGTGGTCGGTGGCTAGCGTTTCTGAAGAAGGGGATGTTCAGTGTGTTATTTCAGGCCCCCTCCTGGCGCATTTCCCCCAAACGTCTCAAGCTGCTGAGTACGCGGCTTATTGTTCGGCCTCCCAGCGTGGGGATGAAGGCAGCCACATCTGTAGTGACTGCCAGTGTGTGGTCAACGCCTCTCTCGACCCGATCCCCGTGAGGCTGTCTTTTCGTCGCCCTTACGCGGGCCCTATGCTTCAGGCGTTGGGTCCTATCGCCAGCGCCGTCAGCAAGGGCAAGGGCCATGTCCCTGACAGCCCAGATCTCACCCCAGAAGCGCGTGCCCATAAGTTTGGCAATGATTGTGCTGACCAGGCTGCTCGCCTTGCCGCCCTGAGGCACCCCGCCCCTGCTCCAGGGGACGCTGATCGCGCTGTGCGTGCGGCGCGTGTCTCGAGGGCTGTCTGTCGGCTGGCGGCTCGGGCGATGTCTCTCTGGCCGAAGCTCGATCTTTCGGAGGACTCCAGGACCAAGCCCCCCTCTGCTCCGAGGCCTCCTCCTCTGCCCTCTCATTCCTGGTCCTGGAAAGGCAGGTTTTGGATGTGCGCCTTGTGTTTTCGGTGTGCCCGTGGACCCCAAAGGCCCCCTCCTGGTAGGTGCCGCGGCGCGGCCACTATCAAAGGTCTCACGGGTCAGAGCTTGATTGACCACGGCCATCGACCCATTTTCTTTGATGTGAATCAGGGCGGAGGCATTCTTGTCGCCTGCACCCGCTGTTGCTATTACACGCGCGGCGGGCAAGTCAGGAACCTCGGCAAGACTTGTGTTGGACCTCCAGATAGTAAGTGCAAGTCTGATCACGGTAGAATGCATGCTTGGGGTGAGATTTTGAAAGGCAAGCACCCCAAGTCAGGTATCAGTCTCTCGACGGGGCTGGATGATATTCCAGCGAGCGCATCGGAGGGACCCCTCTCTTGTGACTCATGCCCAGCCTCCGACACGCCTGCTGCCCAGGCCCCTGTGAGTGAATCTAGGGGACAGGATTGGCACCCAGGCTTTTTCGACGATTATGAGGCGGAGGATGAGGCTGCTCTCTTCCTCGGCCACTCCGCGACGGCCGTCTCGGCCGACAGCCAGGCGACCGCGCCGCCCCCCCCCACCCGTCGCCCCGCCGTCCTCTCGCGCGTGCAATGGGGAGGGGGCGGGACGGGCTGGGCCGCCTGGTGCCCTGGGATCTTCTTCCTCCTCCTCTCCCCCCAAAGCGGCGGGGGCGGGGGGGCCTTTCCGCCCCCCCCCCCAAGGCGGGGGGGGGGGGGGGGGAAAGAGCAGCTCCGCAGGGTAAGGTTTCGCCTCCAAGCCGAGGAGGATGAGGCCCCGCTCGTCGCTGGAGCTGCTCGCGTTAGGTCTGCGGGGTCTGACGACTCCGACTGACCTCGGTCCCTGGGGTGCCCGTCGTGCGCGTCGGCCACCGCCTTGGTCCGCTGCCGCCAGCTTTTGTCTCAGCCCAGGCTGTTTCAATCTGTCGGCCCTCACCTCTCTCTGCGGTTGATGTTGAAAACTCCTCCTCCTCCTCCTCCTCCTCCTGCTCCTCCTCGTCCTCCTCCTCCTCCTCCTCCTCCTCCTCCTCCTCCTCCTCCTCCTCCTCCCACCGTAGCCACTATGGCTCAAGATGCGCTGTCCCCCACAGAGGAACACGTAGATACCGCTAGTCTGCGGCTAGATCCTACTCTTTCAGCGCACCGTTGCGCCAGCCTCTCCAGGCGACACAGCATCCATCGTTCGTTCACTGCTGAGTCAAGCCATGCCCGCAAGAAGGAGAAGCGAGATGGCAAGTCCAAGAAAACAGCCAAAGGTGAAGTTAGCACCTCCAGTCGTCGTGATTGTGATCGTGCTGCTACTCCTCGGACTAGCGACGGGTGGTCTGACATCTCTGTGGCATCGACGCCGCCTGCCTCCCCGAGTGCTCGTGCGTCGCGTCGCCCTGCAGCCAGCCCGCCTGGCAGGGCTGCGGCATCACCAGCGGGGACCCCTGGACGCGGCTCGCTTAGATCGCGGAGTGACCGCGGCGGCCTTCCTCCTGCGCGCGATGCACGCGATGCGGGTCGTGCTGCCGCAGCTGCGTCTACCCTGGCGGACGTCGAGTTCCTGGCCCAGCTCGAGGCTGCCCCCGCGCTCTCGTCGCAAGAACTCGGTGGTCAGGGTTGGGCTCATGATGGAAGTGTTCATTCTGGTGCTGCTTCCGCAAGCTTGGGCCCGTCGCCGTGGCCGGCTCCTCTTGCGCGTGATGGCTCTGGCCTTCGCGGCGCTATTGCTGCTCATAGGCGGGATGGTCAGGCGGTCAGGCAAAGGCTGCTGGTGTTCTGTCTCCAGGTGCTCCTGAAGCTACGGGATCGTCGGTTCCGACATTGAACCCCTGGGCTACCTCCTTGCGCGGAGGAATTGCAGGCGGCACACGAGTCCGCCTTCAAGGAGTTCCAAGCTACGTGCATGGCTGAGATGTCGCGTACTTTTTTGGCTTCGATGCAAGCTACCCTACCGAGTGCCCTCCAGACCGCGACCGGCCCCCTGTTCAAGCAGTTCGACGAGCGGGTGGCCCAGCGTTTCGAGGCCCTGCCGTCCCGTCTCCACGGTGCGGAGTCTAAGATTGACACGGTCTCTGCCCTGCAGGAGGACATGGGGTGCCGCATTGCCAAGCTCGAGTCTGAGCTGGATGTGGCCAAGGCCCAGCCCCCTGGCGAGCCTCCTGCACGGACTGCTGAGTGGGATCGCCCTAAGGACTTCACGGTCTCTGCAATCAGTGGGAAGGATGAGGTGGCCTCTCTACACGTTCAAGCTGCGATCGGAGGTTGGCTTCAGGATGCAGGGTAGCCGTTGGATGATCAGTGTCGCCTCGAGGGCCCACAGCTGGGCAAGCAGCTCATTCTTCGCATGCTCGGCCCGCTCCCGTGGGAAAAAACACACACACTGTGGGGAAAAAACACACACCGTGGGAAATGCACACACACAGAGACTGTGTGTGTTTTTTCCCCACAGACTGTGTGTGTGTGTTTTTTCCCACAGCTGGGCAAGCAGTTCATTATTCGCATGCTCGGCCCGCTCCGTGCGACCCTCCAAGCGCGGCTGCGGCATCTCCAAGCGGCCCTCCGTCTCGGGCCTGGGCGCTGGCGGGACTTCGTGGTGGAGGCCCCTGCTGGTCGGCGCATGCCTATCTGTGTTGGGCTGGGCAAAATTTCGTTCGGTCATCGCCAGGGAGCGTGCACGCTGTCAACTTCATGATGTGTTTCGTTTTTTTTTTTTCTCTCTCTCTCTCTCTCTTTTTCTCTCTTTTTGTCTCTCTCTCTCTCTCTCTCTCTCTCTCTCTCTCTTCTCGGCCTTTACCCTCCCGCGCAACTCCACGTGGACCGCGATGCTGGAGTCATCCCTTACCAGTGGGAACCGCTAGCCAGAGTCTCGGTTTCTCCATCTGCGGTTCCGTCGGCCGCTTGGAATCGCAACCGGGTGGGACTGCAGCGGCTGCATGCAGCAGATCGCTCAGTCCATCTTTCAGCCGAAGGTTGTCTCGTGGTCTGGGTAACACGTTCTTGGGGGATGTGTGCGTCGAGTTTGGGAGCTGGAGCTGCCGCGCGCTCTGCCACCGCGCCGGCGCTGGGACGAGGCGTCGAGCTCGGCATTTCGCTGAACTCGCGCGGCCTTCCTCCATCTTCGCGCTGCCCGCATGTTGTTGCTGCTGCTATATCCTCTCTACAAGTACTCAATATGAATACTACTCACCATCTTCCCCTGATGACGGTTTGAAAGTATTCGCCCCCCCCCCCCCCCCCCGCGTATTGTTTTTTACACACAGGATTCCCCGGAGTTGGGTTTTCGCCTGCATTTGTTTCCAAAATGCTGCTCTCGCTGAGGCGCCGGCCTCATTTTCGGGCCCCGCTCGTTCCGAATCGTGCTCCCGCTGCAGCGCTGGCCTCATTTCCGTGCTTCCGCTCGTTCCGACTCGTGCTCCCGCTGCAGCGCTGGCCTCATTTCCGCGCTTCCGCTCGTTCCGACTCGTGCTCCCGCTGCAGCGTTGGCGTCGTTTCCCGTGCCATGCCACGGCATGCAATGCAATGCTCGGTTGATGCTGCGCTTTGTGGTGCTCTTCTACGCCATGCCATGCCGTGCTCTACAATGCATCGCGTACCCTTTCGGGATCATTGCCCTGCTCGACATCCGACTGTGCGAGTAGAGAGGGGATCTACGCCATGGTAAGGGATGGGAGGGAGGGGTAGGATGTCAGATATGACGCGAGCGCACCTAGCTTGCTCTCTCCTCCTCCCCCTCCTCCCCCTCATCCTACTCCTCCTCCTCCTCCTCAGCATGCCATATCATAGCATAACAGAAGACGGCAGAACAAACCATAGCAGAACAGAGCCGAGCATAACATAACACATGTTGACAAAACAGATCATCATCACAGAACAGACAATAACACCACAGAGCATAGAGATGCTGAACACGACAGAACACAACATGTCACAGCAGAACGTGACAGAACGAAACACGAGCATGACAGAGCAGAACATATCAGTTCCATGACAACACAGGGCATAACAGAACATCACAGCACGTACCAGAGCAGAACGAATCATATTAGCACAGCATATTATAACATACTATACTGGGCCGAGCTCCCAACGTCATCACGGAACAAGTCATAATTCGACATAGTTCGACATAGTACATCAAGCCATAGCATAGTGCCACAGAGCATAGCATATCACAACATCTCAAATGGTGGCAGCGATGAGCATAACAGAACATTCTAAATCAGAAGAGAAACACAAGTTAAGAGGAACATCGTAACAGATGACGCATCTAACGTCACAGGCGTCACGAGGTCACGCCGGCCTGTCGAGAACACAGGACATAGTAGAGCACAACATGAAAGAACGTGACTACATGGAATACAGTTGAACCGCTTTCTGAATCCAGAGAAGGCAGCCGTCGACCAATCAGGCGACCGTGCGCCGTCGGGAACAAACGTTCAAGGTTCCAGTGGGGACCGTTCGAAGCAACATAATTCGGCTGGTGATTATTTTCTTCCTCGGACGATGTGTACGCACCGTACCGCGTTGGTGTCTCCCGAAGCGTTGTCGATCTGCGACCCAGGAGTGGTACGGTGCATAGTTTGTCGGCGCTTAGGAGCCCAAGAATTGTGCACCGTACCCCACGTTGGGGCGGGGCCTCAACGGAGTCCAGACATAGTACGGTGCATGGGCGCCGTTCTTGTATTTTCTTTCCACGCTCATGACAAGCGCAGTGAGTTGTTCGCCCGAGGCCGTGCTGCAGGTGGCTCAGCAGCAGACTGAACAGCGCTCCGCTCGGCTCGCACACAGCTCGAGCTATAGCAACGAGTCGGGCTCCATTCGTCGAGATCGGCCGCCGCGCCCCAGTGTAAGTGATCGTCTCTGCCCCTGGGCGGGACTTCAGAACAACCGGGGGCGGCAAAGAGGGGGGGTGATGACTAGGGGGGTGGATATCATCCCAGATTTCATGGCGCCTCTTCTTATTTCAATACGTTCCCGCCCCCCCCCCCCATGGGCCGCGCACATGCCGCCGGCCATGATTTGCGCCCCCCCCTCTTGGACGCCCCCCTCTTGGCCGCCCCCGAAACAAGAGGCCTCTTCCTCCGTCTTCTCCTCCGGTCTAGCGTTTCAAGGCATCCGCGGCTGAAGCGCTGGACCGTCTCGCCCCGAGGCGCCTCGCTGCGATCTTTCATGCGGATGCCCCCTGCTTCTTGCATCATCGCGGGGCAATGCGCAGGCCTCGGTGGACATGTTGGCGGCGTGGGCATGGAAGTACAAGGCCTCGCCGCACACGAAGCCAGCAAAACATGCAGCCATGTTGGTCGGCGGAGCCAGGCTGTCCGCAGCCCGCGCAGAGTGGCCGCGGCTGCAGCTGCGCCAGGTAGGCCAGGCTCCGGTACCAGTCAACCCAGTGGCGCGGCATCTCTGGCTTGGCCTTTGAGCAGGATTTCCTACCCCTCCTCTGCAGGCGTCTGGCAGCAGCGAGTGCCCACCAGTGTGCCAGCCTGGGGGGGTGGGTCGCCGACGGAGGGGCCCCCTCTCGCATTGGCAACGGGAGCGCTCGCATCAGTCATGGAGGGCTCATGCCGCTTCGGCCGCTGACGCAGTCCAGGGCCTCCGCCGTCCTGGATGGGGGCTATGCCCGGTGGGCGCAGGCTTTCTTAGCCCAGCCGCGGAAGAATGTAGATGCAGCGGTCTCCGAGCCGCGGTGTGCCCTCGCTGGTGCAGGTCGTGCAGTTGTGGATGCGGTAGCGCGCAGGGCAGCCCTGCGGTCCTTGCCAGATGACAACCTGTACGGTGCAATGTGTAGGATGTAGCAGGAGGCGGGCCACCCCTCCTGGGCCACGGCGTCTCTCGCCTGCTCCAGAGCTGGGGAATCAAGGATCGGCCCGTCTGGCAAGCGCGGCACGCAGGCACCAGCGCAGCTTACAAGCTCGACGCGAAGGAGGTGGTCATAGGGGCCCTGTCTTTCAGTCCGTGCGCGGGCTTTCGAGGATCACCCATACGCCCAAGTGCTGCCCTGTCCAAGCCAGGACCTCACAGAGGGCCTGGCCCTCAAGCTTCTCGTCTCGCGCCTTCGTGCACGGCGGTCAGCCTCACGCCTGCGGGCAGGCCTTCTGATTCTCACGCACTGTGATCGCAAGCGCTCATGGGCGAAGCAGCAGCAGCAGCCGCAGCAGCAGCAGTAGCAGCAGTGTACTCTGTGAGGCATGTGTGGCCCCGGGCGGGAGCCCAGCTCACGTCCTGGGCGTCTGCGGGGCCTGGGAGGCATCGCGGGCAGGCCTCCTCCGGGTGCCGGGACGCGTGGCGGAGGTCCTGTCCGGACCTTTTACCCCGGCAGCGCGGCCGGGCGCGCCCGGCGCCCAGCAGCGGGCAGAGCGGGCAGCGGCCATCGGTTCTTCCTTGCCCCCTTCTCCCCCTCTCCCCCCCCGTCCTCTCCTCTCCCCTCCCCCGTTCCTCCTCCCCCTTCCTCCCCCTCGTCCTCCCCTCCCGCCTTTGTTGCTCCCTCCCTTTCCTGTCCTCCTCCCTCCTCCGGCCCCTCCTGCACCCGCCATCCGCACACGGGCTTGGCCTGCTTGCCTTGGCCCTCGGAGCCAGGCGTGGCAGGCAGGGGGCGCCGAGGTGGAGGCGTTTCCGTAAGCTTCTCCTTGTCGTTTCCCTCCACACTCTCCTTCCCCTTCCTTCCCTGCCCCTTTCCTTATTTCCCCCCCCCGCAATTACATCATATGAGTGCTACTCTCCTCTCTCCCCTGATGACGTCCGGAACATGTCCGGCCCCCCTTCCGCGTATTGTTTTTTCCGCCGGATTCCAGCGAAATTGCTGTTCGCTGTGTTTATTGTTCAAAATTCTGCTCCAGCTTCAGCGCTGGCTCCATTTCTGCGCCTCTGGTTGCTCCAAATCGTGCTCCTGCTGCAGCGCGGGCGTTTTCAGTTCTTCCAGATAGGCCCCAAAATGTAGAAAATGCCCTCCCGAAAAAAAACATCGGAAATGAGTACACATTCGGTGCCGATTCGTTGTTCCTGCTGGGCCGCAGAAGACACCTCCATTTGGGGGCGTCGTCGTTTTCAGTAAGTATCAAGCGGGAGCCCTGTTTCTGTTTTGAGAAGGCGATGTTGGAAGCAGGGCCAGCGGGTGCTCTCCATCAGCCCAGCCTTGTGCGGGGGAGCCCAAGGAGTTAGACGTGGAGCCACGACTCCAGACCGGCCCAGGCCTCTCGAAGACGATCCATTTACCCTCCAAGGAACTCGGCGCCATGTTTTCTGCACCGCTGTGCGATGCCATGCGTTGCGCTGCAACGCTTTGTGATGCAATGTCACTACGCAGTGCCACGCCATGCTACGGCACGTTACGGTCTGCAATTGTTTTGCACGCCATGCCACGCCGTGCTCGGCCATGCATCGCGCACCCTCTCGCGAACATTGCCCTGCTCGACATCCGACTCTGCGAATTCTACGCCATGGTAAGGAATGGGAGGGAAGGGTAGGACGTCTGATATGACGCGAGCGCACCTAACTTGCCCCCCCGCCTCCCCCCCTCCCTCTCCTCCGATTTGGGGGTGGCCGGAGGGCGGGGGGCGCGGGTGGGCGACGCTCTCAGCCTTGTGCCCAGGAGTTCCCGGGATGGTGGGGCGGGGGAGGGTTGTGATCCGAATGCCTCCTGCTTATGTTGTTTCCCTTTGGCGATTGCCCATTCTGCACCAGCTTCTCCAGCGGGGGATGGGCGGTGTCGCCGCTGCCAGCCAGCACGGTGAGGTGAGGCGAGCGAGCCGATGCTTTCGCCTCCCTCCGATCCCCCCCCCTTCTGTCCCTCCTTCGCCCAGCCCAAGTCTTCTGGTTCGTTCTGACTTGCCACAAGGCGGAGGAGTGTGGGCTGGGGTTTGGGGGTTGGGTGGGGTTGGGATGGCGGTGGTGCGGAGCCCGGGGGGGGGGTATAGAAGGCAGGCGTTTTGTTTCTCTGCCCGACGCTTTTCTGCCGCTGGTTCCGGCCTTCCTTTGGCCCGAGCCTCCTGAGGCTGGGGCGGCGGGGATAGGTGTGGCGGGCAGGGGCTCGGGATGGGAGCGGATCCAGCGGTCGCCGCCTACCACGCAGGCGGACCGCGGTATGGTTCGCACGGGCTGCCTTGCCTGGATGACTCCAGGAAGGATCCGTTGTAGAGCTCCCTCTCAGCCTCTGTGCGCGGTCCGCAGGCACCACCTTAAGCAGAGGCCAGCAACATATGTACACGTACGCGGCTAGTTTCCCTTGGAGTGCGTGTCAACGCGGACGTTCGTGCAGGCAAGACCGCGGAGGGCGTACATGTATATATGTCGTTGCTCGCCCACGAGTCTTGGGGCCCCTAATTTCCTGGCCGGCTCCTCTGAGCGGGAGGCCACCTGGGGAGGGGGCCTCTTCCCTGCTCACTCCAGGTGCCTCCTTGGGGGGCTGGGCGCGGAGGCTGGGCGAGCTCCGCCGAGGAAAGGCGTCCCTTCCCGGCTGTTCTCTGCTCGCTGTCCTCGCACCGACGATGCACACCCCACGGAGGGCGCCAGCCAGCCTCTTCTTCGTCATGTCTTTTCGAGCGTGTACGGCACGGATGCCCGCGAACATTGGGAGTTGTATCAGGCGTTGGTTTGCAAGTAAAGGATCCTTCTTCGCGAAGAGACTGTGGCCTTGATTCGCACGTTTCGTGGATTGGGTCGCGTGAGGGTTGGCACAATTTCTGTTTTGTTAACATTCGAGTGGCAGAGGGTGCATAAGGTGTTTCGTCTTCTTCATCGTCGTCGTCATCATCATCACCATCACCATCACCATCATCGTGTATTTCAAAGGCCGTATGGCTGACCCTGAAGGGGGACGACGACGACGACGACCACGACCACGACGGCGACGACGGCGACGACGGCGACGGCGACGGCGGCAGCGACGGCGGCAGCGACGTCGACGACGATGCGAACGCTCTGGAGCCATTCGAGTGGTCCTCTTTGGAGCCTCTTGGGCCCTGTCTCTCGGGGGAGTTGTTTGGAACCTCCATGGTCACTTGGAGCCGCCTTGGAGCGGATCTAAGGACTCTTGGAACAAGGGCGGAGGGGGAGGGCCTGACTCCCCCTTGTCCTCAGGGGGAACACACCCTGGGGCCCCCCCTGGGGTGGACGGCCCCCCCCGACTCCCCTGGCGTGGAAGGGATCAAAGGAAAGGGGCTTCCCTTCGACTCAACTACGACGTTTCTCAACTTCCTTGTGGTTGCAGATGACGACGATGACGACGACTACGACGACGACAGCGTCGTTCATACGCCGAAGGGTCGGCGGATTATTTTGTCTCTTCATCCGTCATGAGCCCTCCTTTTCCACCTTCATGGTCACAACATCCGCCTCCTTAATCCGTATATTCCCGCCCCCTTTTCATCACCATCACCTCATACCCCTTCCTTCCCGTTCCCCAACAGCAGCACCATCACCAGCATAATCATCATCATCCTCACCATCATCGTCGCCATCACCATCACAATCACCAACACCCTCATCAGCAGCCGCATTATCATCATGATCAGCATTATATGATCATCATCATCAGCAGCATCGTCGTCATCATCACCATCGTCGTAACCATCATCATCATCATCATCATCATCGTCATCGTCATCGTCAGTATCATCGTCATCTTCTTCATCGTCACCATCATCATCGTCACCAGCATCATCATCATCATCATCATCATCATCATCATCATCATGAATAACAGCATCAACAGCTCACCCGCATCACCATCATCATCAGCATCATCACCACCATCACAATCACCTGATCATCACCACCATCATCATATTCATCATTGTCGTCATCATCATCATCCTCATCCTCATCCTCGTCATTACCTTCACCATCACCATCATCATCATCATCATCATCATCATCATCATCATCGTCATCGTCATCGTCATCGTCATCGTCAGCATCATCGTCATCTTCTTCATCGTCACCATCATCATCGTCACCAGCATCATCATCATCATCAGCATCAGCATCAGCATCATCATCATCATCATCATCATCATCATCATCATGAATAACAGCATCAACAGCTCACCCGCATCACCATCATCATCAGCATCATCACCACCATCACAATCACCTGATCATCACCATCATCATCATATTCATCATTGTCATCATCATCATCATCCTCCTCATCCTCATCCTCGTCATCACCTTCACCATCACCATCATCGTCATCATCATCATCATCATCAGCATCATCATCATCATCAGCAGCAGCATCATCATACTTATCAGCATCATAATTGCCACCACCAGCATCATCGTCCTAAGTATTATCATCACCATCATCAGCCTCGTCATCATCATCATCATCATCAGCAGCAGCATCATAATCGTCATTATCAACAGCATGGTTTGCACCACCAGCATCTTCATCATCATCAGCATCAGCATCATCATCATCATCAACCGTCCATCATCGTCCATCATCCACCATCCGTCAGCCACCATCCATCATCTATCATCATCGTCTCCTCCCTCTGCCCTCCCTCCCCTCCCCCTCGGCGCAGCGCGCCAGGAGCCAGCCGCAGCCTGACGCTGCCCCGCAAAGGGCGGCCAACAGACTCCCCCACGCCTGGGCGACGCAGCATCGACGCGAGGGCGGGGAAAAGGCCGCGCGCCGCGCGCCCGCCAGCTTGGCGTGCCGCGCCGACAGCTCCAGGGTTGCTTTTGCCTTCATGGGCTCTCCGTGGCTGTCCAGCTCCGAGGTGCTCTCCAGCAGCTGCGCCCCGCCGAGAGCGTTCGAGGGGTGCCCCCGATCGCCCCGGACGTCCTCCTGGGGTTCCGAGGTATGGCCCGAAAACCACCGGGAACGTTTGCTTTGCGTGTGGCGCCGTCGGGTCTGGCCTACCACGCTCCGGCGCGGCACGCCAACCACGTCCGAGTCCCCGGGCCAGCGCCCCGAGCTTCTCCTGGCCTCCCGCCCCGCGGGGCGGGGGGGCACGATGTATCAGCTCGCACAGCGTGTCGTCGGGGCCGCCGCCGCGACACGCTGACCAAAAGTCCCTGACCGCACGGTCTTGTCCCAGACATTTGCGTCGCAATACCAGGAAAAATGCACGGCAGGAGGTTTTAGACAATTTTTAGGGTCCTTAGTGGGGCCCCTGGACCGTCAAACAACGACACTGGATGAAAAACGGTCCAACGGACGGAAAGGGTGCAGATTTCTGGGGGTCACGCTGTTGACAAAAGTTTCAGCGTCGGGGGTCTGGGGGGGGGCGGGGTCGGACGTGTCAAAATGGGGAAGCGGTAGATGAGGTGGAGGATGCAGGGTTGCAGGAAAAGAGCCCCCTCGGAGCCCCCAGAGGTGCATGGCAGGTGCACCTTTACCCCCTGGCTGTGGTGCGCCCCCCCCCCAGGGGGGAGCGCCCGAGGAGCGGGGGCAGGGAGGGGGGGGGGGGGAATCTTCCGAGGCGGCGAAGCAGGAGGATCGAGGATCGGAGGAGGTCCTCTTCCCCTCAGCCATGTGCCTCCGTCGAGGGGCATCCAGGGGTGCCCCGGTCGTCCCGAAGGGCCGCCCGAGGCTCGAGCTGAGGCCAGAAACGCTACCGAAGATCCATCCCCCCCGCTTCCTCCTCCTCCTCCTCCATCTCCAATTCCTCCTCCTCTTCCTCCTCCTCCTCCTCCTCCCTTTCCTGAGGCCCTTGGAGGTTCGAGGGGCCCGAGAGGCCAGAAGCAGGTGGATAGGAAATGGTGAGGGCAGGTAGGAGAACACAGGGAATGTTTAGGAAGGAGGAGGAGGAGCAGAAGGAGGAGGAGGACAGAAGAGGAGGCTGCAGAAGGAAACGGATGGGAAATACGGAAGGGCGAGAGAATCACCCGAAGGGAACACCACTTCCAGCAGCTTCCCAAGTAAATGTGTCCATGACCCTATGATCCTATCAAGATTGCTATTGAGTATGATTGCGGTCGAGCTTATAAACCTTGCAGCAGTCTGGACATAGGATTACAGTGGAAATGCAGAGATGCGGCCAGGGACTGAGAGCGACGGCTGGGTACGTAGGTATTTTGGCTCAAGGCGAGCCAGCTTGGCCCAGAGGGATACGCACGATGCCACGATAAAGTATCCCCAGACATTGTCATACTTTACGCCAGGGGCCATGCGTTTGAAAGGCTCACGTGCAGGCACAGGCACGGCGCGATCGGGAATGCGGGTGCAAAAGTTGGCGGCATCGATAAAGTTGACGAGTGGAGAGGGGGCGCATTGTAGTAAGAACAGAGAATTTGTTGATTGAACCAAATGCGCGGGGGTTCCATCCAACATGAGAGAAATAACATAATAAGCGGCGTAATAGTCAGTGTAACGTAGGTGCGAGCTGAATGAGGAGGACGGCATCCTGGGTGAGTGCAAGTCAGCGCGATGGCAAAATGCAAAGAGCCCCTCGCAGTCATTACCAGCAATCTGTATTGTGCACACACGTGAAGGACTGCATGTATGGATGAGCGTGTTCTTATATATGTCCTCTCTCGTTCTCTCTGTCTCTGTCTTTTGGTTTCTCTCTCTCTCTCTCTATCTCTCTCTTTTTCTCTCTCAGCCGCTCTTCATGTCTGTCCTGCCATCTGGCAACCTGTTCGCGATACATTGTGAATACGTCTGTTAGTTTAGCCTACCTGTGAATCCTGCTAGCTCCATGCATCTGCTCCGCATCTGCACTATGCATTTTAAGTGGTAGACGTGTATGTGTACACAAACGCCCGTCCACAGACACGCACACGTGGTGCATTGTATGCACCTAATCGCGTAGCCGCGCATATCCGCCGCCGCCCTGCAAGGGGGGGGGCGAGAGGCGGCAGGGTTGGGTTGGCTGGGGCTCCCTCTGTAAGCACATCAATATCTGGCAGTCTCTGCTCGATTGCCTCTCCAGCAGACCGAATCTTGGATCTGGACATGTTCGGGCCCCCGGGGCCCAAACACATCGATGTCCACCGCCGCCCCCTGGTGTCCCAGGGCGTCGGCTCCCCCGGCGGTGGACATGGCCGACTGTCGGACCGAGGCATGAGATCGAGGTCAGTTCGGGGAGGGTACCCTAATGTTGTTCGTGTTCGGTGGGATGGTCTTGTGCACCCCTGGGGAGGGTACCCTCGAGTGATCTCATGGTTCGGGGTGTTTTGGCTGGCGAAGGGTTCCATGCCCTTGGAGGAGGTTCTTCTGTCCTAGGCCCGACTGCATTCACCGCACCGCGATCGTTGGCCCTAAGCGGGGACGTCGCCCTGGTGCTGGATGCAATACCCCTCGCGGGCGCGGCCCCGACACCCCAGGCCAGCACGCTGTGAGGAGGCAGAACTCGCTGCAGCCGCCCGTGCCGCTCGAGGTCCCGGAGGAGGACGAGGAGGCAGGAGGAGAAGGTGGAGAAGGAGAAGGAGAAGGAGGAGGTGGAGGAGGCAGAAGGCAGGACGGATGCCATTTTGGGGCCATCTTGAGGCCTCGGATTGCCATCGGAAGCGAAGAGGCGAGACAGCAAAATATATTGTGTTCTCTTTTGCTGTTAGAAAGTTGTTGGCAACTTGGGGGCCTCTTTGGAGGACTCGGAGGCGTCTTGGAGCCGTCTTGGAGTGTTCTTGGGGCCTCTTGGAGCATCTTGGGAGCCGGTTTGAGGCATCTTGGGCTATATTGAGCCACCTTGGAGGTCATCTTGGGCTCTCTGAGGCCTTCTTGTGGCCATGTTGGGCGAACAGGTACCCTCCGACACCTCGTGGGGCGCCCCGTCCAGGTCCAGGGGAGGGGGTAGGGGAGAGGGGTCAAGACACCCTCGTAGATAGCAAGCCGTCCAGCTCACTCCCACCCGCCCTCCCAACACATACGTAGCACCCGAGTCTGGCCTGAGCTTCAGCAGATGGGCAACTATTGGGGGCCAATCCGCCGCCGCCGCCGCTGGCCGCCGCCGCCGCCGCCGCCCGCCGCCGCCGCCGCTTGCCGCCGCCGCCGCCGCCGCCGCCGCTGGCCGCCGCCGCCGCCGCCGCCGCCGCCGCCGCTTGCCGCCGCCGCCGCCGCCGCCGCCGCCGCCGCCGCCCCCCGCTGCCAAACCGCCGCCGCAGCCGCTGCCGCCACCGCCGCCGCCGCCGCCGCCGGTAAACCCCCCCCCCCGAAGGGGAAGAGGGGGCTTGTAAGAGGAGCCTCCCTAGACTTCCTTTTTGTGGCGGCTTACACTTTGTTTTTTTTCTCGCGCCAGATTGCAAAGTGATGTTGTTTTGGCTGCGGGTGCACATTGATTCCCTGTATGGCGATTCGCCTTGTAACGGAGCACATGTGGTTTCCGTTGAAGCGGGTTACACATTAGTTTCTCTTGCCGTAGTTTACCGAACGGGTCTTTGTGTCGCGGGATACAGGTTGATTCCGCATGAGGCCCTTACACACAGAATCCGGTGTATAGCGACCATGGAAGATATTTTTTTGTCGTGGCGCCCTTACAACATAACTTCTTTCGACGCGCGGTTGCAAGGGACTTTCTGGCGCGATTGCTTACACATTGGTTCTTTCTGCTGCGGCGTAGGAATTGGTGCTTTTCGTTGCCGATTGTAGGGTGGTGCCTTTTTCTTAAGACGATTGTACATAACTTTGACGTGCGGCTGGTTTTAAACGGATTCCTGTTGTGGCGTATCTCGGTTGCCACGTGCATTTTCTTATGGCCGAGTACTAAGAGGTCTGTTCTGTGCCAAATGTCGAGTTAGTTTTTTGAGTGGCCATTCATTGATTATTGTTGGGGGCCGCTTGCACATTGATTCACCGTGTGGCGGTTTTCATGTCGATTGTTTGTTGGTGGCGAAGAAACTATATTGGTGGCAGGTTTCAAGCACATCTTTTTGCGGCGGACAGCAAAGAGATTCCTTGTGTGGCGCAGGCCAAAGGAACTATTGTTTGGCTGTTGAGGCACTCTGCCTTACTATAGCGGATTACAAAAATTGTTGTCGGGGGGTAGGTCACGAAAGCAATCCATATGTGGCGGAATATCAAAGGTGTCCTTTTCTGGTGGATTACCAGTTGATTCTTTTTGTTGGCCTTTCTGAATGTGAACGAGGTGGCAGGATTATCTTGGCGCGCTGTGACTAGTTCGCTGGTGTATATCGTCTTCGGTGGAGTTTCCTATCGGACCACGAAACATTCGAGGGTTGTGCCGAAATTGGTGTCGGGGGCTCCTGCGAACACCAGCACTGAGGCCTTCAGTGGAGCTCTCTATGCGGCCACGGAACGTGTGAGGGGTGAGCGGACTGGGTGGCGGGGACACATGCGAACACCACCATAGGGGCCTTCGATGGAGCTCCCTATGGGGCCACGAAGCGTGTGCGGGGTGTGCCGAAATCGGTAGCGGGAACGCTTGTGATCACCGACACCGCGGCCTTCGGTGGAGCTTTTTGTGGGGCCACGAAGCGTGTGCGGGGTGTGCCGGAATCGGCGGCGAGAACGCTTGCGAGCACCGCCAACGGGGCTTTCGGTGGAGCTCCGTGTGGGGCCACGGAACGTGTGAGGGGTGAGCGGACTGGGTGGCGGGGGCGCATGCGAACACCGCCAATGGGGTCTTCGATGGAGTTCTCCATGGACCCACGAAGCGTGTGCAGGGTGTGCCGAATCGGTTGGCGGGGGCGCATGCGAACACCGCCAATGGGGCCTTCGGTGGAATTCCCCAGGGACCCAGAAAGCGTGTGCGGGGTGTGCCGGAATCGGCGGCGAGAACGTATGCGAACACCGCCAACGGGGCCTTCGGTGGGGCTCCCCATGGGGCCACGAAGCGTGTTCCGGGTGTGCCAGAATGGGCGGCGAGAACGCATGCGAACACCGCCCACGGGGCCTTCGGTGGAGCTCCCCATGGGGCCACGAAGCGTGCGATGGGTGTGCCGAATCGGCTACAGGGACGCATGCGAACACAGCCAATGGGGCCTTCGGTGGAGCTTTGTGGGGCCACGAAACGTGTGAGGCGCGTCCGAACCAGGTGGCGGGGAGGCATGCGGACACCGCCACTGGGGCTTTCTGTGGAGCTCCCTATGAGGCCACGAAACGTGTGAGGGGCGTTCCGACTCGGGTGCGGGGGCGCATGCGAGCACCGCCAGTGGGGCTTTCAGTGGAGCTCCGATCCACGAAACATGTGGGGGTGCGCCGAAATGGCAAACTTGATGCGAAGAGCAGAGTCACGCAGGAAGGAGGGAGGACGGAGAGGAGGAAGGTGAGGTTGGACGCGGGGCACTG
>CAUYUJ010014264.1:222828-245328 GCA_963575745.1 Prorocentrum cordatum | reverse complement strand
CGGCACCGCCGCCGTTAATTTTCAATCTGGCGGGCGCCACCCCACCCCGCGATTGTGCCCGAGCAGGGAAACTATGTCTTTTGTTGTCTTATTATATTTATTTGTGTATGTATATGCATATATATATATACACATATATATATGCATAAATATACATAGATATAAGCGCCCCCACGGACTTGTTGATCACAAGCTGACATTACCTGTGGGGCCACAATCATTCACACATACATTTTTTATATATATACATATACATATACATCGCCATCGATGTCCTGTCCATCCCTTCAACTTGATTGGGTCAAGGGCACAGTGGTGGCGGAACCATCTTCCTAGAGAGTTCCCCAGGAGGAAGGGGAGTGATTGGAGAGGTAGGAGAAGGAAAAGAAGGAGGAAATCAGCGGCGGCAGGCAGAGGAAGAGGGCGGGGGAAGGGGTCGGAAAGGAAGGGGCGGGGAGGGACGAGGAGGGCTCCAAGCAAGTGGAAGGGCAGGCAGGAGGCGGAGTTTAGAGGGTGGAGGAGAAGGACTCTGAGTTCCCACACGCCTTTGGCTGCGCGATCTGCTGGGATTCTGCGCCGCGCCTCGGGAGCTCGTCGCTGCGATGCCGCGGCGTGGCGTGGCCGTAACGCTGCGCGGTGGTCACGCCGCTGCAGGATGGCTTTCTGCACGGCTGGGTGGCGTCGTGTCGCGGCGGCGGCGGCCCCACCGCGGGCATTCAAGGTTGAGCGCCACCATTGGCACGTCGACGTCCTCCTCCTCCTCCTCCTCCTACTCCCTCTACTCCTCCTCCTCCTCCTCCTCCTCCTCCTCAGGCGCCGCTTGGACCAATGGCGGCCTTGCATACGCGCCTACTGTATCTCTCTTGCGCTGTCACTGTTGCGCACATTTTTTTTCCCTTTCCCTGGAGTCTCCTCCGCATGTCATCCCCTCGACCTCTTAATTTTGTAGCGTACAATGTGTGTTCATTGATACAACCAGGAAGGTGCCAGGACGTATCACGAGAGTTCAGTACAAAGGACGTTGTGTTTGTGACGGGGACCCGACTACGGAAACGCATGCACGACACACCCTGTATTAACGTGCCAGATGAGAAGGCCCACATACTGTCATGGGGATATGCACGGACACCGTTCCGTAGTGTGCATGCGGGCGTGCAAATACGGTTGAGAAAAGACATGTTTCGTACTCAACATATTGTGGAAATTCTTTCCCCACCACCCACCTTACAGGGGAGGGTGGGCGCTGTGATTGTGAGAAGTGGACGGTTTCATTTGCTATGTTGTGCCATGTACCTGCCACCACGGCCGTCGGTACGACGGAACGAGGCTGCATACCAGAGATGCGTGCGGGAAATATTGGGGTGGGTTGACAGTGTCTGTGCTCGACAGCCCGCGCGTGTGTCCATTGTACTAGGCGGTGACTTCAACGACCATGCGGGCATACAGCGAGAGGGAGGCACCCCAGTAGATCCTGCCTTGGATCCTGTGGGCCCGCTGGCGCCGCGCCAGGAGCACTTTGCAATGAAGCAAATTCGTGAGCTCCTGGGGAAATATGGGCTGTGTCTTCTAAACACGTTTGTAGGAGGCCACGACACATACTACGGACACCGAGGCAGCACGCGTATTGACTACATTGCGGCACCGCGAAGCTGGCTTCGCTCGATCTCCCACTCACGTATCCTTGAACGGAAGGGTCGGAAGCTACAGATGGTGAATACCGCCCGACGGTGGGACCACTGGCCGCTGCAAGTGCAGGTGTGGTATATACTGGACTTCCCAACGGTTTCATCCAAAAAAGAACACAGATGGGATCTGGATAGGCTCGCACAAGGATTGATGGTGGGAAAAGATCGGGGACTGTTTCTTCGGGAGGTGGAGCGTGCATGTATGAACGACCAGAGTACATGGATGCAGCACGAGCATAATGACTGTCCTGATCATGCATGGGGGTCTCTGGTCAAGTGTGTGCAGGAGGTGGCTCATAAGTACTATGCACAGCGCACGCGCGATGATGTGACGGTACAGGAGGGGAGGGAACAACAACGTGAGCTACTGACTCGTCGGGCCAATCTGAGGGAACAGATGGGGAACATGGAGGGTCACGAGGAGGGGAGGACTACAGAGCTGGCCAGAGTGTGTATAGAACTGACTAATGTCACGCGTGACCTTCGGAGGCATGCGAGAGAGGCTCGTGCCCAGCGTCTTGACTCCCTTGCCCAGCAAATTAAGGGGGCCTGGAGGAAGAGGGACCTTGCCCTGGTTGCGAGGCTGTCGCGTCGCATGGCGATGACGGCAGTAGGTCCAGGAAAGAGGTTTCACAATGTGCCGATGGCGATACGCCCCACGTGCGAGATGTGGACGGAGTTCCTAGGCCGCCCTGGCAGGGAGGGAGGGCAGAGCTGCACTGTAGTTGACATGCCACCGATCTCAGATGTTCCAGCTGACCCAGGGCCTGGCCTCGACCTATATGACCCCGACTGGCGCGATGCATGTGGGAGAGACGTTGCGGCAGTCAGACGAGCTGTGCTCAAGATGAAACTTCGGAAAAGCTGTCCGCCCTGGAGTATACCCCTTGAGGTTCTTCGCATGCTGCTTCATCCCAGTATGTTGTGTGCACGAATGCGTCAGTATCAGCATGCCTTTAGCGCTACCCTGCCTGATATGCTTTGGTTTCACAGGCGTCTGTTTGGGGTCCTAAAGATGGTTCGTGGGATGGGGAAGCTACCGAGGGACTGGAGCCGTTCCTGGGCGTGCCCGATACCGAAACCCTCAGGCAGCATCGGTATGAAAGCCCTGCGTGTTGTGCACCGTATGTGTCACTTCAGTAAAGCATACACAAAAACGGTGACAGACAGGGGGGACTACTGCTACACTGACCGTGGCTTATTGGACTGTCTACATGGGGGGCTGAGATGCAGACGACGAGAGACTGCTCTGACTATCCAACTTGTGACGGGCTGGCGCTTAGCAGCACATGGGGTCTCACGTGCAACGGTGTTCTATGATCAGACGAATGCATGTGGCAGTATTAGGTTGGAAGCATTCGACGACACTGACATGATGCATGCTGCACCTGAGGATGTATTCATAGGTACCACGACCAATCACAATAGCTGTATTACGATTGATGCACAAGATGGACCGTGTCATTCATTAGTCAATGAGGGGGTTCTCCAGGGACATCAGAGCGCACCCAGTAAATATATCAGGACGTTTGCCCGAACTGTGCTTGCCCCATGGCTGCATTTACGCAGCCAAGAACCGACAGCCCAGGATTCAGTATGCCAGCACCCGTGGGATACTGATGAATGCCCGATCGACGTGAGCACCACGGTCTATCTCGACGATGCTGCACACAAGTTGATTGCTCGCACTGCACAGGGATTAGCAGCAAGCGTCCGAAAAGCGAGTGAGCAGTTCGACATGCAGTTGCACACAGTAGGAGGAGCTCAGAATCACGGGAAACAGGTTGTCGTGCCGCGTCTTGTGGGGCAGGGAGCACATGTTGAATCTCGTGAGCTGTCTGGTGGATTGTGTGTGCTTTCTGGTTCGGTTGCCACGACCACGACGTACTTGGGGGGACGCTTTAATCAGTCTTACCGAGTGGGCAAGCATAGGGAGGCCGTGATCCAGAGTATGAAGTTTGCTTGGTATTCGATGGGGCGTTTCTGGTTTACCGACAAGGTCCCGAGGCACCTCCAGGTTCTGGTTTTCAGGGCGAGGGTCCAATCAGCTGGCCTATCTGGGATGGAGGCTTACTGTGTTTCAAAAAAGGACTGTGAACCGATCGATGCCCTTTTGGTGAAGTGGGGGCGTACCTTGATGCATGGGGAGGGGACCTTAAAAACACCACAGCCCGATGGGACCGCCAAGCATACGAGTATGCCTTCGCGTGCAGTCTGGAAAGCATTGAGAATGGTACCAACCTTTTTAGAACTCCGCATTCGCAGGCTCCAGTGGTGGCAATCGGTCGCGACGAATCCCCAGGATAATCGACAATTGCTTGCGGCAGTTTTTGGCCAGTTTAGGTTTGAGGAACAACCGACGATCCTGGACTACCGACTTATGATGACAGAAGATGGAGACTACCGCGGTAATCCCTGGGCTAGCCAGGTGGTGGGTGATCTGAATTCCATAGGGTCTGTCAAAGGAGGAGAGGAGCTTCTTCAGGAGTTGGGGGGGCAAGGTGCTGAAGGTCTTCACTCGAGAGTATGCCAGTCATTTTGAGCAGCTTGATTTCTCACATCTTCGGAAGGCCTTCTGGAGCACTGAACCCACATTAGAACCCTCAGAGCGCGACCCTCCTGTCCCTCCTCCTCCAGCAGCAGAACCAGCAGTGTGGGTGTGTCGGGAACTCAATGAGGACGGGAGCGAGTGCGGACTGCAGTTCCACGAACAGCGAGGATGGTATGCTCATATGAGGTTTACGGAGGGAGGGACGCACAGACACAGAGCTATATGCCAAGTGTTGACTGTTACAAATCAGTGCCCGTGGTGTATGACGACTTTTAGTAACCGTGCCGTCGCACGACAGCATGTCAGGAACCTATTTTTGAAGCGGGTGTGCCACGCGGACCGACACCACTTCGTTCACAAAGTCGAGGAACCAACATGCTATGTATGTCCAGCTTGTGGTGACGACTTCCCGAGCCTTTCGGCTCTGCAGGTGCATATACGGACTCACGTGCAACGATCGGCTGAAGCATATATTTCACTACCAGCCCCAGAGACTACCCATGGCGACCTGGGCCCTACCCCCGATCACGGCCGAGAAGGCCCAGGCAGCGATGGAGGTGGACGACAAGTCACGCACCTCCAAGAAGAGCCCATTCGGAGATGGCAAAGGCGGAGGCAAGGGCAAGGAGGGGACCAAGTTCAGGAGGGTGGCAGTCGGGGGGGACTCAGCGAACCAGGACGACGAGAGCGATGGCGAAACGGCGGTGGAGGTCATGAAAAGCATCCCTGAATCATGCCCAGCGGATTCGAGGGCTCGAGGGCGCGCTCCTCTCGACCCACCTCATGCCCCAGGATCACAGTATCAATGCAGTAGCAGTAGCAGCAGGGCAGCAGCACCGACAGATGGTGGAGGGCAAGCCAGATCACGCACACGGTCCCCCGTCATTGGCAGTAGGGATAGCGGTGCTCGAGGCTCTGGCGACCAATGTCCAGTTGAACAGTGTGGCAGAGCTCAAACAGTGTATGGATTTCCTGAAAGACTTCGTGCAGCGGCTAAAACAAGAGCCTTTAGCAATAGCATGCGAATACGTGAAATACTATCGCGTGAAGTCAGCCTACCAGCACGAAGGCCAACCGGCCCAAGTACGACACACATACCTGATCAGTGCATGGGTCCAGATCAATGGAATGATGCAGCCAATGAATGCTATCCTCACCCGCTTGTACATCGCGATGGGCAGTGTACCGAAGCCAGGCCCCCCACCGAGGAACACAGGAGAGCGCCGCATTCAAGGGTCGCTGGAGAGGCTGCTCAGGGGCAAGAAGAAGTGAGTAGAAGTGCACAGAGTCCTAGGCCAAATATGAGTATAGCTGAGAGAACGAATGTTCGATTTACAGGTAAGTGGGCCCCACCAGACAGCTGCAACGCTCCGAGGAAGCGACGCAGGAGGGCGTCTGGATAGGGATGAGTTTCTTAGAGGCCAGGGCTGGCCTCCTTGTGTTTCTCTTTTTGCAATTATCTTGTTGTCCGCACCCCCCCCTCGCTGCTCTCTGCGCTGCTGTCTCTCTCTTCTCTGTCGTCGTCTCCTCCCCCCCTGCCTCGCCTTCTTCTGGATCCGTGGCCTCTCGCGCTCCTCTCGTGGGGTGGCCCCCCGCCTTTCCCTCTCCTTCGTCGTCCTGCTCCCTGGGGGGCGCGGGCGGGAGGGAGCATGTGGGAGCCGCGGATGGGTAGTGTCCGAGTGCGACCGTGCGACACGGACGCGATGGACCAGGCACCGCCCCCGCCCCTCCATCTCTTTCCTTTTTTTCTTCCTGCCCACAGTCTGTTGACATGTTGTGGCTCATGGTGTCCCCGTAGTTGTGCCAGGGGGAGACTCCCAACGTTTTGACAACGCGGGATGCATAGTGCATCACTCGCGCACGCCGATCCCACGCTGTGCAAGGTAAGTGAGCATCTGGATCATATGGCGATAGACCGACCGACCGACCTCCTCCTCCCCCTCCTCCTCCTCCTCCTCCTCCTCCTCCTCCTGCGCCCCCAGCGCGGGTATTCAAGGTTGAACGCCACCTGTGGCACGTCGACGTCCTCGGCCTCCTCTTCTTCCTCCTCCTCCTTTTCCTCCTCCTGTGCCCCCAGCGCGGGCATTCAAGGTTGAACGCCACCTGTGGCACGTCGACGTCCTCCGCCTCCTCCTCCTCCTCCTTCTCCTCTTCCTCGTCCTCGTCCTCCTCCTCTCCAGCGCGGGCATTCAAGGTGGAACGCCACCAGTGGCACGGAGTCGGTCCATGCCGGACGATCTGCTCCATCGGAAGGGCGCGACGGTTCAAGGTCGGAAAATCTACGCGGTGCCAAGAGCCAACGCACAAGTCGCGCCCACGCGACTTTGCCGTATGCCAGTTGGCGCTGCTTCGGGGGGGTTCCCCGGGCGCCTGTTGGGGGCCTCTTGTGGGTCTCCAGGGTCGTTTGGGGCTAGTCTTGCTCCTTGTTCGGGGTCGTCTTGGAGGGAATGCGAAGCGCCGTAGCGCGGAAGGTCCGTTCCTGAGGTAGTCTGTGTCCCCCTTTCGGGGCCCGTTGAGGTTAGAGGCTCTCTTGAGCCCTTTTCGGGCCTCGGGAGCCATCTTGGGACCATCTGGAGACATCTGAGTCCCATTTTGCGTCTCCAAGAGTAGGACGGCCCAAAGAGGCGCGAAGATAGCTCGAAGACGGCCCAGGATGGCTCCAGTCAGAGCCCTCAATGGGCACGAGAATCTGAAAGCAACTTTCTGCCATGTCTCTACTATGCTTGCAGCTTCGGCCTCGAGCGCGCCCAAGATGGCGCAAGCAGGCACTCGCCATGGCCCCAGGACGGCGCCCGAGGGGTTCCCATCACTGCTCCCCGAGACGAGCGCGGGCCCAAAAATCGGGCGTTGCGAGCGGGCCGAGTAGGCAGCTCGACGAGCGGCTGGAGAGCAGGCCTCGGAGGCTCCCGAGATTGGTGGCCCCACGGCCTTCAAGATTTGTTTCTCCGTTTGCATCGTGATACAATGCAAACGCTGGAATCGGGACCTCTCGGGGCTCGGGTGGGGTTCGTGGCCGAGGCCCGTCGTGGCCAGCATAGACCCCTCGTTGCTGATTTGACGCTCCCAAGTGCAGCACCACGACTGTACGAAGTGTATTCGAACAAACGGGGGCGCACCTCCTACGTGGCGGAGGCACGGTGTCGGAGACCAGTGTGGCCCTCCTTTAGACCCTTGTCTCATCCTCGAACGAACAGGCCTTACCTGCAAGGGCCGCCACGAGGGCGCGAAGCTAAGCGCAGTTCGCGACTCGCGATCCCTCACCCTCATCCACATCCTCCTCGTCCTCCCCTTCTCCCCTGGAGGGGCGGCGCGAGACCGCGACGTTACGTATTCGCGCGTCGCGCGGCGCGAAGCGCGAACAGAGTTACCCGTGGATTTGGCGTCACACTTCTTGGGAGTGGCTCACGCTTCGGGGGAGCGGGAGGTGGTCGGGGCTCTTGACCTGGCGGGATCTCGCCAGCGGTGTTTGAGTGCCAGGCTGTTGTTGAATCCTTGGCCTGCGCGCGCAGGGGTAGAGAACAAAGTATGCAGACATGGCGAGTGCTTCAGCGGCGCTTGCGTCGAGCACCGATTGCCACACTCGCCCTCTCCGCGCAGCGCATGCTCCGCGGACCCCACGGCAGCGCGATCAGGAGCTGCTAGACTTGTGCTCCGAGCGCCTGGACGCTCTCGACGTCGAGGCCAGGCAGCGCGTGACCCCCGAGGTTGGAAGACTGAAAACTTAACCACCAGGACCGTTTCTTCCGCATCATAGCGCAGATCATCGGGGTGGCTTCCGCGGTCAATGCTCCCCCCACCTAGGCAACACTGGACCTCCAAGCCCATCCCCGGGATCCAGGATCCATTTCGATCCGATCGATCCGATTGATATTGGTTCCGGCCGGCCCGATCCGATTCGATTACGATGTTCCAGCGATTTGATGTGGCCAGATGATCGCGTGGCGTTGTCGTATATCTTGACGCAGCCGCCCCGAGAAGTTTTCGACTCCGTGCCGAGTCAGCCCGATCCGATTCGATGCTGATTGATGTTGTGATCTGACCAGCGATGTCGGAGGAGCGAGCTCGGTGGTCAAGCTTCTCTGCGGGAGGGTTCAGCTCTTGAGCAGAGGGGGAGTTCTTGCAAAGGACGGAGGCGGGATGGGCCGAATGTCGCTAGATAACATGATCGACCCACGAACCCTGCACGGAATTCAGAGACGTAAAGACAGCAACGGTAAGGCATTTGGTTGGGCGACAGGCATATGCAATGCTGAAGGTATCGATCGTGATGTACCGTGCCAAGGATCGTCCTGTGCTGTTCTGAAACGAGATGAGTAAATGCCGCAAATGATCTATAGCGCTGTGGATCAATTCACCCTTGGTTTCCGAATCTTGATCGAACTTATCTGGACATTAAGTTCGAGCTGCCTGAACGCATAGCTGGCCCAGAACTGGTTGCAGTCGAAGCGTGTGGGTCGCCCAATCAGCCCGATCTCAGGATCCAACTCAGTGCCGAAGCGGGACGAGACGACTCGGGGCGCAGGGCGCATGGACTCGGAGCCCTCTTGGACAGTCTGGGGGCCTCTTGGGGCAATCTAGGCGTGAACAGGTCGCGCGACAGGACGCGACAAAGCCCCAGGAGGCACGCGGCAGGCCCCAATGAGATACAGCGCCCAGGTTAAAATGACATGTTTTCCAGACAGTGAGAAAGAAGTTCCTGAATCAGCGGCAAAATCCGAACCATACCCCCGCCGATCAACGATTCAGGCAATTCGATGGGCGGCGGGGGTAGGGTTCCGAATTCGACGAACACTTTGCGAAATCGTAACCCTGCCCCAGCCTCCTCCCATCGATTAAGGAGAATCGCTGGTTGCTCTGGGTAGGGTTCGGATGTCGCCACCTACTGAAGCATTCGACGGTGTGTGCGAGAGGTTGCTGAACACATGCTCGACGTTTTTGGATATCAGCCTTGTGGTATTGATGCCCCGTGGTTGCGTGTTGCTTTCCCCCATGCCGCTGCTTTTTTTTCCCGTGCCATGCTGGGGGTCGTGCCGGTGCCATGTTGGGAGCGGGCCGGTGCCATGCTGAGCGGAATTCGTCCTTGATGAATAACGGGGGGAGGGAGGGTGGGTCGGCGGATCTGTTGCTGAGGATGTCCCAAGCAAAACGCTTATCTTTCAAATTCCGAACGATTAAACACGTGGCAAAGTAAACATGTTCGTTGGTTGCAGATGTCTCGAGCGAGACGCTTGTTTTTGCAGAATTTGTTGAGGATGTCTCGGGCGAAACGTTTGTCATGTCCTATATATGTATACATATAGATTGCTCCTTTCTTGGGCACCAGAATTCAGAGGATGTCTCAGGCGAAACGCTTGTTTCCACGTGTCCAGGTTGCCCAGGAGGTATCCCGAGCTGGAACCACGTGCTTTCACTTGTCCAGGCCACCCAGAGAGGTATATACCATGGTTGCCCTGCGCTGGAACCATGTGTTTTTACATGTCCAGACCACCCAGGGCGGTAATTATCTAACATGGTGGTCCCGAGCTGGAACCAAGTGTTTTCACGTGTCCAGGCCTTTCAGAGCGGAATCTAACATGGTGGCCCCGGGCTGGAACTATGTGTGTTTCACATGTCCAAGTCATCCAAGGGCTGGGGCATTCGAACTATGGTCGTCTGGGCGCCCCCAGCGTTGTTGCCCACAAGATCCAGACAAAACCAATGAAGCGACACTAGATGTTTGACATAGGTTCCGCCTACAGACGTATCTAACATGGTGGCCCCGAGCCGGAACCATGCGTTTTTTCGAGGACGGGCCGAAGTATCGAACATGGTGGTCCCGAGCTGGAACCAACTGTTTTCACGTGTCCAGGCCGCCCAGGGTGGGGGGTTATCTGAAATGGTTGCCTCTGGCCCCTCGCTGGAACCACGTGTTTTCACCTGTCCAGGCCACCCAGAGGGGTATCTACCAATGGGCCCCTAGCTGGAACCATGTGTTTTCACGTGCCCATGCCACCCAGAGGGGTATCTACCATGGTGGTCCCTAGTTGGAACCATCGAACATGGTGGCCCCGAGCTGGAACCACGTGTTTTCACATGTCACGACCACCTAGGGCGGTATCTAGCATTCTTGCCCCGAGCTGAAACCACATGTTTTCACATGTCAAGTCCACCCAGGTGGGTTCTAAAATGGTGGTCTCTAGCTGGAGCCATTTTTTTGCGTGTCCAGTCCACCCAGGTCAATATCTAACATGGTGGTCACGGGCTGGAAGCTTGCGTTTTCACGACCGCATCTTAGATATCCGTCCCAGGGTGGCCTGGACACGTGACAACACGTGGTTTTCCGAACGATCCAGAGCGGGACAAGCGTGATACAATGTGGGCTCTGAACTCCCTAGGGCGGGGCGAGCGTGACAACACCATAGTTTCTACCGCACCTGAGCGGGACAAGCGTGAAACCCTTTTGGCTTCCTAACTCCCCAGAGCGGGACAAGCTTGAAAACACATTGGTGTCGAACGCCCACGGGTGGAACAAGTATGAAAACACATGGGATCCTCATGTTCCAGAGCGGGACAAGTGTAAAAACACTCCAGAAAGCGGGACAAGCGTGAAAACACAATGGTTCTTAACGCCCCAGCGCAGGACAAGCGTGAAACCACATTGGTTATTCATGCCCCAGGTCGGGACAAGCGTGAAAGCACAAGGGCTCATAACGCGCGAAAGCGGGAAAAGGCCGCCAAGGGGGTGGATCTAACATTGATGTCCCGGGCTGGAACCACGTCTTCGCGCGTCCAGGCCACACAGGAGGATGATTAACATGTGGTCGTCTGGCTCTATGCCTGAGCAAAGTGTGAAGTCGTCTCGAACGAGGGCTTCGGATCTGAATTGGATCTTGAGCTCGAGCTGGTCGAGCGCCCCGCTTGTTTCGATTACAAGCAGCCCAAGCTATGCGATCAGGCAGCTTGAGCTTAAGATCAAAATCAGCTCGGTCCGGATTCGGACGCCAAGGACGGGTTGATCCGCAATCAATGCAATAGCGCACGAAACAGTTCAATGCGGCATGTCTTCCGACACGTCCCTTGCGCTTCCTTTGACACGTCACTATGCGGCGCGGCACAGCGCAGAGCAGCACAACACAGCCTTTGGCACAATTTCATGAACATTGATTGATTTCTTCAGCACGGCCACTGCCCATCGCCCAATTGAGGTTCTTGGAATCGTTCCCATGCCTTGCAGTTCAAAGTCCCTATCCGGGTTCGTGGGTCGATCATGATGAGTGTCAGGCGTGTCTGGCGTGACGACGTTTGGTTGACAAGTGCCAGGCGTGCAGATTGGTTCGTGGCTCATGGCAAGACTTTGGTGGTAAGAAGGGCTTTTTTTCCAGAGAAAACTGTGAGCCCGCAGGTCGGGATCAGCTTCTGACGGCTCAGAAGCGTGCGCCTTCCGGGCGGAAGCCGCGAGGGCAGGCTTCTTATGTATGAGCTCGGGGTGTCAGGGGCAACGCTAGGGCGGGCATGCTCGTGGGGGAACGCCTCGGCCCCCCATAGCCAACTCGTCGCCGACGGGGGCCCGACAGCCCACACCTCCCACGACCGTGCGGATCTGCTATCGGGGTCCTATCGCCGATCTATCGGCGATGCACCGCCGATTCCAGGTCGATGCTTCCCCCTGAGCCAGTGCCCCCCCAACGTTCCCCCTCAGGGTGTTGCCTCGCAGGCTCGTGCACCGTCCAGTCCCACCAGGGGCAGGCGAATCGAGAGGCAGGGGTTCTATCCCATCGGGGCGCAGGAGGAGGACGAGAGGATGAGAGGATGTTCTTTGAGAGAGCGAGGAGGAAAAGAAGGGAAGACGAGGAGGCAGAGCGGATGAGGGGTAGAAGGAGGACGCATGCGCCGGATCTATATCATCCTCCTCCTCCTCATCCCCCTTCTCCTCTTCCTTGCAACCGTTACGGGGGGGGCTGGCGCTGGCATCGGCGGCGCAGGGCGGCGCTGGCTTCGCGGCGGTGGTGGACCTCCGGAGTGCGACCCCGGCGCAGCTGGGCTCCAAGTGGTGGCAGGCGCACCTCCGGACGTCAGATGTCCAAGCCTGGCTTCTCGGCCGCCCATGTGTTTGGTCACTGTTGCTCGAGGGGGCGGGGGACGGGAGGACGCCGTCGGCCCGTCACGCTTTGCTCTCCGCGTGTCTGTTGCTTTTTCCCCTCGTGCGATTCCTTGTTGCGTCTCCCTGTCACGGTTTGGTTGGCAAGACTCGCACTGAAGAGCGGGCCGTCTTCGGGTCATTCACGCCCCTCTGGTCACCACCGTGACCAATGCCGCATTGCGGGCTGTCTTTCTCTCTCTCTCTCTCTCTATCCCGCTTTCTCTTTCTGGCAATGCAGTGTTGCATCGACGCAGAGCTCCGCAAGCAGTCGACCCAAGTCCATGATATGTATCTTCCACATCCTCCTCATCCTCTTCCTCCTCCCCTTTTTTTCTCCACATTTCTTACTGATGCCCTGTCCCATCCTCGTCGGTATGCGTATAGTGCGCATGCCGCCGCTGAGCTCGCATTTCTGAAGGAGAATTCGTGTTGACCCCCCCCTTCGGCGACCATGGGGTTTTTCAATTAGAATGCTCTTCCCGGGGCTCGCACCTTGTTTCTACAAGGGAAAATGCGGGGTCACCAAGAGGGGCCATTGGCGCCCAAATTACAGCACCATAACAACAACAATATGTTTAAGACTGTTCGCTCTTCCTTGCTGGCGTGCCACTCAATACGTATATCCCAATCCCTCGATACCCGCCTTCTTCGTCTTCGATCGTGCCCCCATCGGGGTGTATCTTTCTTACCTGCAACGTGTGTATTTCCTGCAGCCCCTAAGGCAGGGAAAGAGAGGACGGATGGAAGGAAGGGACAAGGGGGAGGGAGGAGGATGGAACACGAGAGAAACTAGCAAGAGGGGGGCTAGGAGCAGAAAACACGTGACAGGACCAGACGGGCATCTCGGGCGGGTAGGCCCCAAAGGGCGGGTCGGGAAGGCGGACCCAGACGGCCAGGTCGAGCAGGCGGGTTGCTAAAGCGTGCGTCCTGCATGAGTCGCGAAGAAGTCTCGAGCGATAGCGCAATTCCCCAATAAGTCTTGCAGAAATCTACAGTGAGCGCGTGATTCCTGAGTGTCGAGGGCGTGGCGTCTGAATAAACTGCAAGGATGTCCCACGCGAAAGCGTGATTCCTGAATTAAAGTGTGAGGAAGTCCCTCGCGAGAGCGCGATTTGGGAATAAACTGTAAGGAAATCTCAGGCGGGAGCCGCTGTTGTTGCAAACCGGGGGCCAGGGGCACAGTTTGAGCAGGAAGATTTTCCCGGTAAAAACACAGCGAGCCACGGGAGGGGCTTTTCAATTGAAGAAGTACGCATGTTGCGCGAATGCGTGAGTCCTACATAATTCGCCAGGAAGTCTCGGGCGAGAGCACGATTCCTAAGTAAATGATGAGGAAGTCCCAGGCGAGAGCGCGATTCCTGAATGGCGAGAGCGTGGCGCCTGAATAAATTGCCAGGAAGTCACAGGCGAGAGCGCGATTCTTGGATAAATTGCAAGGAAGCCCTTAGCGAGAGCGCGATTCCTCAATAAATTGCGATGAAGTGTCAGGCGGGAGAAGACGGCGACGACCACGACCACGGCGACGACGACCACAAGGACCACGACGACCACGACCACAACCAGGACAACGACCGCGACCGCGACCACGCCGACGACAACGAAGACTACGACAGTCACGACCACGGCCACGACGTCGACAACGATCACGCCGGCTGTGACGACGACGACGACGACGACGACGACCGCGACCGCAACCACGACGGCCACCGCGACCCCGACGACAACGACCACGACCACGACAACGGCGACCACTGCCACGACGACGACCACGACAACGACCATGCCCACGACCACAACCACGACCACGACGAAACCGACCACGAGCGCGACGGCTACGACCACGACGACGACCACGACCACAACCACGACGACAACGACCACGACGGCGACCACCACCACGACGACGGCGACGACGAAAACCATCACGGCCACTGTGACCACGAACACAACGACCACAACGACCACGGCCACAACCAGGACGACGACCAGGTCCACGGCTACGATGTCGACCACGAGGACCACGATCATGACGACCACGACCACGACGACCGCGAATATCACGACATCGACTACGACGACGACGACCTCCCCATGGAGCCGCGAGGTCCAGTCTCTTGAGGGCTGTGTGCCGACATGGTCGCGGCAGCACCGTTGGGACTCGCACCTGGGCCTCTCGGTGGAGCTCCTCGCGGGGCCACGAGCCGTGCGAAGGTGTGCCGACATGGGCGCGGGGGCACAGTGCGGACCTTCCCGCGGGGGCCTGCGGTCGAGCTCCTCGTGGGTGCCGCGGGCAAGGGCCGCGCGAGGGCTCTCCGTGAGGTGCCAGGTCAGGGCACGAGCTGCCCCGAGGGGGCTGCGCCGAAGTGACCGCGGCGGCGCCTGGCACGCCCTCCCACGAGGGCCTTCGGCGGACCTCCCTAAGGGGGCGACGCAGCTGCGTGAGGGGTGCGCCGCGGCGATACCCTTTGCCCAGTGACCACTGTATTGCTTCAATTAACGTTTTCCTCCTGAGGCTCGCACCTGTATTTTTTACCCGGGAAGGTGTGGGGTCACCAAATTGTGTCTGCGGTCCTTGGGGTCACCAAATTGTGTCTGTGGTCCCTGAATTGCAGAAAACAACGGCTCCCGCATTAAACCTCCTGACAACTTATATCAAAATCGCGCTCTCGCGCAGGACCCCCTCACAATGTACGCAGGAACCGCGCTCTCGCGTGGGACTTCCTCGCAACATATTCAAACGCTGCGCCCTCGACGCTCAAGAATCGTGCTCTCGCTTTGGTTGCTTTCGCGTTTCACTTGGAGCCACGCTATCGCTCGAGACCTTAGCGACTCATGCAGTACCCACGCTTCAGCGACCCGCCTGCTCGACCTGGCCGCTTGGGCCCGCCTTCCCGACCCGCCCGTTATGGTCCACCCGCCCGATCAGCCCGTCTGTTTCTGCCACGTGTGTGTTGCTCCCAGCCCCCCCTGCGAATCCCGTGCTCCAGCCTTCCCACTCCCCCTTCCATCCGTCTTCGTCTCCCTTATTTTAGGAGCTGCACCAATTACACCCGGCGGGTAAGGAAGCTATTCCCCCAGGGGGTACGATCGAAGACGATGAGGTCGGGTATCGAGGGTTTGAGATATACGCTGTTCAACGACACGCGAGCAGGTAAGAGCGAACAATGTTGAAATGAGTATGGTTGTTGCTGTTGGTGGTGAAGCCAGCCTTTTTTATTAAAAAAAGTGTTCTTGATATCCCCTGCCCGGGCGACCATTGCTTTTTTTCAATTGAAGTAAGTAATCTTCCCAGGGTTCGCACCCTGCCTTATTTTCATGGAAAGTGTGGGGTCACCAAACTGTGCTCCTGACCCCGAGTTACAACAACAACGGCGCCCGCCTGATACTTCCTCACAATGTATTTCAGAATCGCGCTCTCGCGCGGGACCTCTTCAACGTGTATGCAGGAATCGCGCTCTCGCGTGGGGTTTCCTTCAAGTTCATTCAGACGCCGCGCCCTCGACAGTCGGGAATCATGCTCTCGCTTTGGCGGCTCTCCCGATTTGCTTGGGAATCGCGCTATACCTCGAGACCTCCTCGCGACGTATGCTGGACTCACGCTTCAGCAGCCCGCCTGCTCGACCTGGCCGCCTGGGCCCGCCTTCCCGACCCGCCCGCTAGGGCCTGCCCGTCCGATTTGCCCGTCTGGTTCTACCACGTGATTTCCGCACCTAGCCCCCCTCCTGCTAGTTTCTCTCGTGCTCCATCCTCCTATGTCCCCCTTCCGTGCGTTCTTTCTTCCCCTGTTTAAGGGGCTGCACTAAATGCACGTGGCAGGTAAGGAAGATATACTCCCAGGGGGGTACGATCGAAGGCGAAGAGGGCGGGTACCGAGGGGTTGGGATATACGTGCTGAATGGCACGCAAGCAGATAGGAGCGAACAGTCTTAAAATGGTTGTTGTTATGTGTTTCCCCCGAGCGCCCGAATTGGCGAAGAGCACGGTAGAGCACACGTTTGAGGGGCGTTGTTTTGTATTGCGTTTTCTGCGCAGTGGCGGCGCTCCTTGGGCCAGGCAAAGATTCAAGGCCAGCACACACACACACACACACACACCACCCTCAAGCCGCATTGTGGAATGTGGGCCCACGAGTTTCCAGATCTCCTCGACCGCCATGCACCATGGACGTCTAGCAACCTCACCGCACGTAGTATCAAGCAGGCTCCGTCGTCACAGAACCGTGGCGAGGCTGACTGGAAGAAACACTCGGGAACGTAGAGTCTGATACCGACCAGATTCACTGTGGTGCTAGGTACGGCGCGGGCGCGGCCATGTCGTGCACTTGCATGTACTGATGGCTGCGCTGCCTGTAGCGACTAGAACGCTGATGGCCGAAACGATGTGTACACGACACGCGCGGAGGTTCAGGGATACCCGGGCGCAGACAGGCATGTTCGCCGCGCAGGGACTAGGCATGGAAAAAGTATTGGATTGTGGTTTGGATAGGCGCGCGGTGAGAAATATCATGATGATTGAGTGATCCTCCCCTGAAGCGCCCAAGATCGAACGTCAATATCGCGAAAACTATTAGTCCAGAAATCCCCAGGTCCTAAGCCCCCGAATGCGTAAAGGCCCAACTATCTGCACAGTCGGGGCACGTGCACGGCAAAGTGGTGTTGGCCGTTTGAAGTGAGGCGGGCATGCAGCGTCGTGCCAGACCGGCGCAGGTGTTTCTGCCGGCTTTCGTCGACCGCATCGTCACGAGCTCTCGAGGGCACGCGCATTGCCGTTGCCGCCGCCGCTTCTTGTGCTTCCAGCAGCCGCCGCGTTCAGCCTGACCAGGGCGTAACGTCCGCGTTTCTGTTGCATGGGCTACCCATACAGTCGGACCGAGTTATCAGATCGAGGTCGGTTCTGGGAGGGTACCCTAATGTTCTTCATGTTTGTTGGATATTCTTGTGCATCTTGGGGAGGGTACACTTGGATGTTCTGTTTGTCTTGGCCGACGGAGGGTCTCATGTTCTTGATGGATGCTCTTCTGGCCTAGGTCCGACTGTAACCTCATCGTCCGTCGCAGTCACATATTGGATGATGCTCCTTTTGAGTGAGCGTGTATTGCATTGTTGTTGCGCTACTGCTGAAGCAGGGCCGTCCTCATGGTTGCCTTGCGGATTCCGCTTCCACAGCTTGACGTGTATCCTAGGGACATGCAGTGTTCATTGGGCAACGCTGTTGTACAGTAGTTTGCCAGCACGCGTAAGCGCGTAAGCGAAACTTCATGGTGCGCCTATCGCCTCTCGGCTCTAGGGATTATACCAGGTTTTGTTTAATGTAAGTAAAGTGTTGCCGCTTGTGGAGCCCAACCCCGTCCAAGCGGTTCAAGGGTTCAAGGGCCAATTCTTGACATACCATGTATCCCCACCATCCCATCCAAAAACAGATCGCCAGGCGAGCTGCCTTGATCAGGGGTGTAGAAGCATTCATTGTAACAACCGCCTTGGACGTGTTTTCTCGGAGGTCGCTAGGAGCCGTTTTGGGTCTCTCTTGGGGTCCTCGCGGAGTCACTTGGGGCACTTCGGGAGCCCTTTTGGGGTTCTGTTAGGGGGTCTGGGGGCCCTTTGGGTGCTTTTTGGCGGGTCTGAGGGATCTCTTGGGACCGTCTGGGGCCCCCCTTTACGCGCTCTTGGGGCCATCTTGGAGGAGATCGATCAAAGAAGGGGGGGGATCAATTTCGGTCCCCCCTCGGAGAGAGCGCGTTTCACGGGCGCTTGCCTTGGGAACACTCGGCGGCGTGGGCCCCCGCGCCGCCAGCGCCGGCGCCGCGCCGCGCCGGCGGGCCGGCGCGGCGGGGGGGGTTGGACCTGGCGCCGGCCAGCGCCGGGTCCAACCCCCCCCCTCCTCTCTGGTAATAGCGTCCCCGCCGTCGGCGCTGCTGGCGGCCGCCAGCGCGGGCGCCGGCGCCAGCGCCGAGGGGGGGGGGGTGGACCCCCCCCCCTTTGGGAGGACGTGGAAGGAGAGGGGGGGTTGCCCCCCCCCCCCCGCGCCGGCGCCGGCCGGCGCCGGCGCTGGCGGCGGCCAGCAGCGCCGACGGCGGGGACACAGCGACGATTACCAGAGAGAACCCAGAGGCCCTCGACCCTCAGAAGCCACCGAGAGGCCCTGAGCAAGGTGCGCGAGCCTTCACACGTGCTCCTCAGACACCCCCGAGACCTTTCTGACGAGACCTCAGGAGGCATCATCCATTAGAACTCTGACCCAAAGCCAAAACACAGTGGCGGGAAGAGCCGAAGGCCACACCATCATCACCACCACAAACCACCACACCACCACGACCACCACCACCACCACCACAACCACCACATCCCACCACCACCACCACCACAACCACCATCACCACTAACCACAACAACACCACCACCAAAACCTCTCCACCACCACCAGCACCGCCACAATCCACCACAACCACCACCACCGCCATTATCACCACATCCAAAAAGCACCACACCATTACCACCACCACCACCGCTACACCCACAACCATCACCACAACACACCAGCACCACCACCACCACCACAAACCACCACACCACCACCGCCACAACGACCACCACCACCACCACCCACCACCCACCAACACCACCAGCGCCGCTACCAGCAGCAGCACCACAACCACCACCAACACCACAGCCAACCACCACCACCACCACAAACCACCACGCCACCACTACCACCACCGCCACCACCACGACCACCACCACCACCACTTCAACCCACCACCACCATCACCACCACACCACCACACAGCCACCACCACCGCAGCCACCACCACCACCACCACAACCACCACCACAACTCACCACCACCACCACCGCAACCCACCACCACTACCACCACCACCACTACAATCTACCACACCACGACCACTACCACCGCCACACCCACCACTACTACCAGCAGCATAACCCACCACCACCACCACCACAAACCACCACACCACCACCACCACCAGCACCACCTCCACAAACCACCGCCGCCACCACCACCGCCACCACCACCACCACAAACCACCCCGACACGAGCACCACCACCACCACCACCGCCACCACCAACACCACCACCACAACCCACCACCACCATCACAAACCACCACCACACCAACCACCACCGCCGCCACCACCAACACAACCCACCACCACTACAACCACCACCCCAAACCACCACACCACCACGACCAGCACAACCTGCCACCACAACCACCACCACAACAAACCACCACCACCACCACAACCACCAACCACTGCCACCACCACAACCACCACCACAACCCACCAACACCACCACCACAACCCACCACCACAACCACCACGACAAACCACCACAACCACCACTGCCACCACCACCACCACTTCAACCCTCGGCCACCACAACTACCATAACCACCAACAGGAACCACCGCACCACCACCGCCACCACCACCACCACAGCCTGCCACCACAACCACCACAACAACCACTATCACCACCAAACCGTCAGCCTCACGGCATTGACGTGAGGTTTGTGGTCAGTATGAGACAAAACACTACCACCACCACCAACCACACCACCACCACCACCACCGCCACCACCACCACCGCCACCACCACCACCACCACAGCCCACGACCACGTGGAGGCTGCACAACTGTCCACCAGCGGCCCTTGAGAGCCCTCCGACGAGACCCCTAGAGGCATCCATTAGGATTCTGACCCAAAACCAAAGCACGGTGGCGGAGCGTCGTCGTCGTCGTCATCGTCGTCGCCGTCGTCCTCGTCGACGTTCGCCGCCGCCGCCGCCCGCCGCCGCAGGCGCCAGCGCTGGCCCAGAAAAGGAAGCCGTCGTCCCAGCCGCCGCCGCCAGCCGCCGCCGACGGAGGCGCCGGCCCGAGGAGAGGGAGAGAGGAGAGGTGGGGGAGGAAGGGGAGGGGAGTGGGGCGGGGGGGGAGTGTCAACCCTCCTCCCTCTCTATCCAGGGGGGGGGTCCGTCTCCACCCCCCCCCCCAAGCGGCGACCACAGAACTCGCACTTTCCCCCCTCGGAAGCTCCAGGATAGCCTCTTGGGGGCCTCTTGGGCCGCTGTTGGGCGCCTTTGGGGCACTCTTTGGGCTGTCTTGGGTCCGTTCTGGGCCCTTCTGGAGCCTCCCTTGAGCTATCTTGGAGCCATCGTGAGGCCCAAGAAGCTATCGGGAGCTAAAAACGGGAAGCCCGAACGCGTCGATTTCGTTTTAGGTGTTTGGAGGATTTGGGCATTTTGGGAAGTGTTTTTGGAGGCGGGAGTGGCGCTTGGCACCCTCTTGGGGCTGTGTTGGGGCGTCTTGCAGGCTTGTCGGAGGCCATCTTGAGCGATGTTGATGTATCTTGAGCCATCTTGGAGGCCCTCTTGGGCGGTCTTGGGCCCTCTTGGGGCCATCTGGGACCATCTTGGGCGCGCTGACGGCCCCGCCCCCCCCCCACTCCCAGGGCCAGGGGAGGGGGCAGGGAGAGGGGTAAACCCTTCTCCCGAGCAGAGGGCTGGTGGGATTGCTGGCAGGGTGCTTGAATACGTAAAGGCATGGATTAGACTTGGTGGACGATTTCAAATACTCCTCGAGTGTTGGGCAGCCCCTGCTTCAGGAAGGTATCATATACCCTCCTCCTTTTCCTCCTCCTCCTCCTCCTCCTCCTCCTCCTCCTCCTCCTCCTCCTCCTCCTCCTCCTCCTCCTCCTCCTCCTCCTCCTCCTCCTCCTCCTCCTCCTCCTCCTCCTCCTCCTCCTCCTCCTCCTCCTCCTCCTCCTCCTCCTCCTCCTCCTCCTCCTCCTCCCCCGTCCACCTTCGGTGAGCCGGCCCCACCCTCATGCCCGTAGTTCCGCCGCGGGCTATGGAGACCATGTGATTCGTTGCCTCCTTTTCCTCCTCCTCCTCCTCGTCGCCACTCCTTGTGCAGCAAGGTACGGCGACAATTCACGACGAATGCCTGTGGTCGCATCACTTACATGACACAGCGTTGTCAGGGACCCTTCGAGGGGTGTTGCCTGCGGGTATGTGTATGTTGTTGTGGAAGCCTTCGTATTTCAAGAGGAGTGAATCACCTTGAGTACACACACGAAGACACATACAGTTTGTTTCAGTGGCCTGTTTTCTACAAAGAATAAAAACGAGAATGGTGCAGATTTACTGTGGACACCCTGACTCAGTTTGGTGACCCTGGTGTCATTGGAAATTCTGAGGCTCCGCAGGGACGTAACATGTGACACGCTCTTCGACAGGCTCGAGAATACACTTACGCACGATCGTTGCAGGGCCCAGAGCCGTGACAAGTGACGCATCTCTTCTCCAGGTGGAGGAGTGCCGGTGTAGCCTTTTTTTGTGAGGAGGTGGCCGTAATACATGACACTTATTTCCCCCAGTGTCCAGACTGCCGCGATAGCAGTGGTAGGTAATGCTACACAGCGCCTTGGGAGCGTATGTGGACCTTTGGTGAGCTTCTTGGGAATCTCCGGGCCCTTTTTTATGGGTGAGGTCTTGGGGCTGTTTTATAAGGTCCGTGGTTTTCTTGCTGGCGTCTTGGGGCAGTTTGGGAGGCGTTTGGGGGCAGGCTTCGTCGCAGTCTGGGGGTCGTCTTAATGCGCACCCTCTTGATGTCAATTTGGGGGGCTTGGGTTCGGGTCTGGCCACTCCGGGCGTTCCTTAGGGCCTCTTGCGGCCTAGCCTACTGGAGCGCGGAAGGGTGAAAGGCCACAAACATCAATCGCATGGTGATCCATGCTTTTTGCCTCTAAGCGCCTTCCTCGAGTCGAAGAAGGACATATCCCTGGGCCCCCCTGGTGGCGCCATGGGCGCCGCCCCTGGCGCGCTCCGCGCTCCGGGGAGGGGGTCCAGCGCCGATCCAAGCAATCCGCGCGGAGCTCCGAAAGTGTATGGTGATCCATGCTTTTTGCCTCTAAGCGCCTTCCTCGAGTCGAAGAAGGACATATCCCTGGGCCCCCCTGGTGGCGCCATGGGCGCCGCCCCTGGCGCGCTCCGCGCTCCGGGGAGGGGGTCCAGCGCCGATCCAAGCAATCCGCGCGGAGCTCCGAAAGTGTATGTCAATACCATTGTTTCTTCCTCTGCTCTCATCGCCCTCCTCGAGGGCCTTCGGCATGCACGCTCGT
>CAUYUJ010014264.1:100328-212828 GCA_963575745.1 Prorocentrum cordatum | reverse complement strand
GGGAACGCCGTCCTGAAAAAATCAGGACGTCGCATGTCTGGGGATGGCAGTCCTCGAAGGCGAATTCGAGGGCTGGAAGCCGGCCGAGGTGATTCGCCTCCGACATCCGCCGTTGTCCAGCCCTCGTCTCCGACTTCCGCCTGCCGCCAGCGAGATTCGAGGTTTCCGTTTCCACCCAGACTAGAGGCTTCGTCTCCAGAATTCCGCGTCCGTTTGCGGACGGTTGGAAGTTGGCGGAGTAGAATCTCGTCTTCGAGGGCTTGAAGTCGGGGAGAGTACAACGGCAGCGGGTCCGTCGGCGGAAGCACAAATCTGCCCCCAAGGCGTGAAACCTTGTTGGGTTTCGAGGTTTATGGAACGGCCACACATCCACCGCCCCGGGTGAGGTCGACCCTAGGCTTGAGTCGAGCATGTCCCTGCACAGGGAAAATATTTTGAAATCGGAGGTTGGGGAGTGAGATAGCAGTGGAACCGAGGCCCCGAACCGGGAAGTCGTTTCGTTTCGTTCGCGTCGTGCGTGCGGGCGAGGCGAAGCTGCGTGTGCGCGCGAGAGGAATGAACCCGCCGTTGCTAGGGCGAAGTCAACACATGATTCTCCCCCTCCCGCCCGTCCGGCGGTGGCCTGCGGTGTCCCGTGTTGTCCCGTGGCGTCCCGTGGTGTCCGCCGTTGCTAGGGCGAAGTCAAGACAAACGATTCTCCCCCGCCCGCCCGTCCGGCAGTGGCTCGCGGTATCCCGCGGTGTCCCGTGGTGTCCCGTGGTGTCCTAATTATGCTGTCCCGTCGAGTGAGATCGATACTCAAATCGATACTGAGATCGATGTGGTGCCCCGAGGTGTCTCGTGGTCTCCCAAAAAGTGAGATCGATGGTGAGATCGGCAGGTGTCACGTGGTGTCCCTTGGTGTCCCGTTGAGTGAGATCGATACTGAGACCGATACTCAGATCGATACTCAGATCGATGTGGTGCCCCGTGGTGTCCCAAAAAGTGAGATCGCTATTCAGATCGATAGTGAGATCGACAGGTGTCACGTGGTGTCCCGTGGTGTCCCGTTGAGTGAGATCGATAGTGAGATCGATAGTGAGATCGATGTGGTGTCCCGCGGTGTCCCGTGCTGTCCCAATTATGGTGTCCCGTTGAGTGAGATCGGTAGTGAGATCGATAGAGAGACCAATAGTGAGATCGAGAGGTGTCCCGTGGTGTTCCGTGGCGGCCCGTGTTGTCCCGTGGTGTCCCGTTGAGTGAGATCGATAGTGAGATCGATAGTGAGATCGACAAGTGTCCCGTGGTGTCCCGTTGTGTCCCGCGGTGTCCCGTGGTGTCCCGTTGAGTGAGATCGATAGTGAGATCGATTGAGTCAGATGTTGGTTCCCCCCCTTCTCCCCCCCCCGCGACCTCCTTATCACCCGAAGGGTGGTCGTATCGGAGGTTACCGGGTGAGATCGCAGTGGAACGGAGACCCCGAACCAGGAAATCGTTTCGTTTCGTTCGTGTCGTGCGTGCGGGCGAGGCGAAGTTGCGTGTGCGCGCGAGAGGAATGAACCCGCCGTTGCTAGGGCGAAGTCAACACACATGATTTTCCCCCTCCCGCCCGTCCGGCGGTGGCCTGCGGTGTCCCGTCTGTCCCGTGGCGTCCCGTGGTGTCCGCCGTTGCTAGGACGAAGTCAAGACAAACGATTCTCCCCCGCCCGCCCGTCCGGCAGTGGCTCGCGGTATCCCGCGGTGTCCCGTGGTGTCCCGTGGTGTCCTAATTATATGTTGTCCCGTCGAGTGAGATCGATACTCAGATCGATACTGAGATCGATGTGGTGCCCCGAGGTGTCTCGTGGTCTCCCAAAAAGTGAGATCGATGGTGAGATCGGCAGGTGTCACGTGGTGTCCCTTGGTGTCCCGTTGAGTGAGATCGATACTGAGACCGATACTCAGATCGATACTCAGATCGATGTGGTGCCCCGTGGTGTCCCAAAAAGTGAGATCGCTATTCAGATCGATAGTGAGATCGACAGGTGTCACGTGGTGTCCCGTGGTGTCCCGTTGAGTGAGATCGATAGTGAGATCGATAGTGAGATCGATGTGGTGTCCCGCGGTGTCCCGTGGTGTCCCGTGGTGTCCCAATTATGGTGTCCCGCTGAGTGAGATCGGTGGTGAGATCGATAGAGAGACCAATAGTGAGATCGAGAGGTGTCCCGTGGTGTCCCGTGGCGGCCCGTGGTGTCCCGTGGTGTCCCGTTGAGTGAGATCGATAGTGAGATCGATAGTGAGATCGACAAGTGTCCCGTGGTGTCCCGTTGTGTTCCGCGGTGTCCCGTGGTGTCCCGTTGAGTGAGATCGATAGTGAGATCGATTGAGTCAGATGTTGGTTCCCCCCCTTCTCCCCCCCCGCGACCTCCTTCTCACCCGAAGGGTGGTCGTATCGGAGGTTACCGGGTGAGATCGCAGTGGAACGGAGACCCCGAACCGGGAAATCGTTTCGTTTCGTTCGTGTCGTGCGTGCGGGCGAGGCGAAGTTGCGTGTGCGCGCGAGAGGAATGAACCCGCCGTTGCTAGGGCGAAGTCAACACACATGATTCTCCCCCTCCCGCCCGTCCGGCGGTGGCCTGCGGTGTCCCGTCTGTCCCGTGGCGTCCCGTGGTGTCCGCCGTTGCTAGGGCGAAGTCGAGACAAACGATTCTCCCCCGCCCGCCAGTCCGGCAGTGGCTCGCGGTATCCCGCGGTGTCCCGTGGTGTCCCATGGTGTCCTAATTATGTTGTCCCGTCGAGTGAGATCGATACTCAGATCGATATTGAGATCGATGTGGTGCCCCGAGGTGTCCCGTGGTGTCCCAAAAAGTGAGATCGATGGTGAGATCGACAGGTGTCACGTGGTGTCCCGTGGTGTCCCGTTGAGTGAGATCGATACTGAGACCGATACTCAGATCGATGTGGTGCCCCGTGGTGTCCCAAAAAGTGAGATCAATATTCAGATCGATAATGAGATCGACAAGTCCCCGTGGTGTCCCGAGGTGTCCCGTGGTGTCCGAAAAAGTGAGATCGATAGTGAGATCAATAGGTGTCCCGTGGTGTCCCAAGGTGTCCAGTTGAGTGAGATCGATAGTGAGATCGATAGTGCGATCGATGTGGTGTCCCAGGGTGTCCCGTGGTGTCCCGTGGTGTCCCGTGGTGTCTTCTAGTGTCCCGTTGAGTGAGGTCGATAGTGAGACCGATAGTGAGATCGAGAGGTGTCCCGTTGTGTCCCGTGGTGTCCCGTGGTGTCCCGTTGAGTGAGATCGATAGTGAGATCGATTGAGGCAGATGTTGGTTCCCCCCCTCTTCTCCCCCCCACAACCTCCGTAACACCCGAAGGGTGGTTGTTCACGTAGTCAAGATTTAGTATTGGGACAATTGTTCGATATTTTGTTTGTTTTGATTATATACATAGAGATATATACATGTACTGCGTATGTTTAACCTTTCGTCCAAAATCCGCCTGTAGGGGGACATGCCCGACCTAACCCCAGGCCATGGGCCCAGGATTGGTTAAGCAGCATCCCTGGCCACGCCAGAGGCGCGCATAACCACCTTTCCTGGCCCTGGATGGGCCTGGCCAGGGGCCGTGAATCTGTGAAGATCCCATCGACCCCAGGGGGAGGAGGAGAAAGAGGAGCATGACGGCGACGACGATTCGGAGACAGGGATCAGTATCGTTTAACCGATCCCCATCTCCATCCCCATCCAAATCTCGAGCCCCACCGTCTCACCACCTCGGTTGGGGATATGCCCCTCGAAACCCGAAGAGAACAGCCTATATTTCCATCAGGGGGGTAAATCGGCCAGTGGGGCCCAGCCCACGCAGGAGAAAGAGGCGCATGACTAGGGGAACGAAGAATGACATAAACATAAAAACTCGAAGGTCCGCGCGGGTTTCTCGGATCGGCGCTGGGGCCCCCTGGCGGCGCCTCTGGCGCCGCCCCTGGCGCGCTTCGCGCGCCAGAGGGGGGGGGTCCAGCGCAAATCCGAGAGATCCGCGCGTACCTCCGAGTTTGTATGTTTGTGAAATTAATTGTTCGTTCCCCTAATGCCGGCGATGACTACTCGGAGGGGGGAGGGAGAGGAGGATGTCTTTTGACCTGTCCGTCGTGGCGCGTTCCTCGTGCTTCTTGTGCTCGGCATGCTCAGGGAGAGGAGGATGTCTCTTGATCTGTCCGTCGTGGCGCGTTCCTCGTGCGTCCTGTGTTCGGCATGCTCGCTTCAGGGGCAACGTTCGAGGGGATCGGCTCAGGTGGGGGGGGGGGGGGCCAATCGCTCGTTGATCGCTGGCAGGGGCCCCAGGGCCCACCCCCGCCCAGGAGCGCGTGGTCTCTCGCCATCGGGGGGCCCACCGCGGATCTGTCTGCGATGTATTGCCGAGTCCTGGCGACGTTTCCCAGTCGGGCGCCCCGTTTTCCTGCTTCTCAGTCGTGAAGCGCTCCGTTTTCCGTCTCGCCTTTCGTCTTTTTTCCCGAAGAGTTGCCAATCGCGCGCTCTTCTGCCCACGCGTCCTTCTGGATGCTCGGCTCTGTGGTGGTGGTGGCGACGTTTTCCTTTCCTGCCCCCCCAAGCCTGTCCTCCCCCATCGCTGCCCTTCACCTCGGGGACTCGGCCTGGCCCCTCTGTCGGGCAGTGCCCGTAGGGGGCCACCACCAGCGGGGACCACCACCTCACAGACCCCGTGGTCGGGGGTCGAGGAGGGAGGAGCGAGGAGGGAGGATCGAGAGGACCGAGAAGAAGGGAGGAGGGGCCTGGGGACGTTTCCCAGCGTCTTCGGGGCTCCTGGGGGAGGGGTTCTCGTCGGGGGCGGCCAAGAGGTAGGCGATGACTAGGGGGGGTGGACATCATGGCGGGGGCCATGATATATTCACAGATTTCATGGCGCCTCCTCCTATTTCAATACGCGCACACGCCGCCGGCCATACGTTGCGGCCCCCCCTCCTGGACGCCCCCCCTTGGACCTTGGACGCCCCCGATCACGGGGGTTCAGGGACGCCGTCGCCTCCAGCAGGTGGCGCCCTCTCTTGGCATTGCTGGGGCGGGCCCAGGATCCGGATAAATCCAGAGCGTCCTGGAGCGCTCTCAGAGCATTGCGCAGCTCTCTGGAACGGCCGCGGCGCCCGACACCCTTTTGTCAGAGCCGCCAGATCTCAGAGATCACCGATCTGTCCGGTCCGATTTTGCCACGGTTCCAGCTTCGTCGTAACTGCCGTGCCCCCTCTCCCTCGGTAAGCCGACCGTTCGCCCGCACCCCACGGGTTGCAGGCGAGGGGGGTCGGGCCTCCTCCCCCTCGGGGGGGCCCTCCGTCTCGGGGCCGGCGACTTGTCGGTCCCCGATTCCCTGGCGACTTGTTGGCCCCCTCCTGCTCACACCAGCGAGGCCTCCGCCCTCCCCCCCGCATTTGCCCGCGTCTTTGATGGTGGCGGGAGAGTCGTCGCGGAAAGGCCCCACCCCAGCCTCCTGCGGGCCGACATCCAACGTTTTGAATTGTGAAGTGCGGGGTCTCCAGAAGTGTCGCGAACCTTCCCCCGGGCCCGGTTTTTCATCCCAGGTTGCTTTTGTTCACGGTCCCAGCGCTTTGGGAGGGCCCCCCGCCGCGATTTGGCGCGAGCTTGTTTGCGGCCGTGCTGCCCGCACATTGTTTTGGACGGACGCAGGAGAACGGGGAGGAGGAGAAGGGGGAGGAGGAGGACGAGGAAGGGGGAGAGGGAGGAGCACGGAGGGCGGAGCAGGGGAGCAGGGGGGGGCGGTAATGGATGAGGAAGCAAGAGGAGGAGGAAGCAAGAGGAGGAGGAGGAGGAGGAGGAGGAGGAGGAGGAGCTTTCCTTTGCAGTCGATACAGGGTGGCGGGAGGGAGCGGCTCGGCCGCGCCCAGCACCCCTTCCTGGCCACGGGGGTGGAGGGCGCTGCCCGCGGGAAAGAGCGCTGCCGTCGCGAGCGAGCGACGACCAGCGAAGGGGGGGGGTGCAAGGGGGAAGGGGAGCCAACGGGAGCCAACGGTGTCCAGGGGGCCGTGCCCGTCTGGCGCCTTCGGTGTCGTCGCCGCCGCCGCCGTCGGCGTCGGCGTCGTCGTCGTCGCCGCCGTCGTCGGCGTCGTCGGCGTCGTCACAGCACGTGGCGTTCACTGGCCCGCGCCGCTCGCAGCGCCAGCGCCCGGCATGGGCCTGCCGCCCCCCGCGCCGCCACGCTCGGCGGCGCGCGCGCGCCGAGCGGGGGGTCGGTGGCCCGTGCCCTCGAGAGTCGACCTTTCACTGGAGTGACCTTTTTTGCGGGCGCAGATGGGCCCCCAGATGGCTGAAAACGAAGCGCAGCAGCTGCTTGCGCGCCCAGGTTTGGTCCCCCAGCGGCCCCCCAAAAAGCCAGGCACCAAAGGTCACTCTTACCCAGGGTCACTCTTACGTGTAGCCGAGAGAGGAGAGGACCCTGCAGCAGGCGCAGCAGAGGGGAAGTTGGCCTGCCAGCGGGTGCGCACGGTGATCTCTTCTCTCGCGATGGGCCCGCAGGGCCTCGGGTGCCATGCCAAGCTCGGAGTCGCCGAAGGATCTGCCCCACGGTTTCTGGTGGCAAGGCGTCAACCAGCGTAGGCCCCGAACAGGAAATTGTTGCAGTGTGGTTGTGTAAGCTAAGTGGTGCAAGCTATGTGGTGTAAGCAACGTGGCGCAGTACGAGTGGTTCGCGGTGAGAAATGATCCCCATTGTTCCGCCTGCCGTGTCGTTAGCCCTCCCTGTTGACGCAGGCTCTCACGGGGGGGAGAAGACTAAGTAGTAACACGTTCTCGGATCAGGCTAGGTGCGATCATGTTATTGTGAGGGTTGCATTGTTGATTTGGGTGCACGTGCAAGGCATGGGACCGCAGTAGATGGCATCACCGCAGTTCGCAGCAGCACGAGATGTTGTCAAAAGCATGTGTGTCTCTTGTCTCCAAGGCGCCATCATAGGAAGCTGGTGCCCGTTCTATTGCAATCTACTCTCTACTGCAGTTCCCAATGAAGACGCCCCCGTCAGGCATCGAGGCTGCTGCATCCACTCAGGCAACCTCGGGCGCAAACGGGCGGGTACCCTTTCTGCCTGGCGTATGCGGCCGCCCCCTCTGGGCCTCTATTTCCCCGGCGCCGAGTTTCCATTGAACCTCCTCTCCCCGAAAAGCGGGCATCCCGAAGTTAGGGTCGGGGAAGAAGAAGAAGAACAATTAATATTAGGACGAGGAGGGAGAAGACGAAGAGGAAGATGCAGGGCGATGAACAACGTAGCACCCCGCAGTTGCGCATAAGAGTGAGGGGACGGCGGGGTCGTCGGCAGTCTGCGAGGTTCTGAAGAGGCCCGCCGCAGGCGCATCTTTTGTTTCGTTGGTTTCCAATCCTCCTGTGTCGGGTTCCCGCCTTGACAAGAGCACTGCGGTCTCCTCCCCTCTTCTTTCCTCCTGCCTCCTACGTCCTGCCTCCTCTCTCTTCCTCCTCCTCCTCTCCAGCCGCGCGGCCCATGTGTTGACGTTCCTGCGGCTGTGCGGCAGGCGGGGAAGTCTCGCGAACCGCGACTTCGATGCTGCCCCCCTGCCTGCCCCGTTACCGAACGTACCCTTTTTTTTTTTCATTACATCAGGTCATAATTTGTACTTGTGTTTTCTCTCGCCGTTGCTCCCCTTGGGCATCGTGGACCACGGCTCTGTGGCGAGCCAGGACGTGGTTTGTGACCTGCAGGGGACCTTACGTGTCCCTAGAGTAGCAGATTTGTATAAGTGGGTCGCGTGCTTCTCCAGTTGAGAGTACTCCGTTTGCGTGTGATGTGCTGAAACACATTGAGTATTGTTGATCGTGGTCGTGGGCTTGAAATCCAAATTGAGTCTGCTAATGTAGACGTGCTGGTCTTTGTGGGCGCACAAGGGAAGTGTACGCAGAAGGACGCACATTGCACTGAGGATTTGCCGAATTTCAAGGAGGCCCATTGTGGTTGGCATCCGAAAAGGTTAGTGTACTGCTTCTTCATGTGGGATATCCGTCTATCTGGGCAAGGCTACTTTGCGGCCTTGTGACGTTGTCAGGATATGGACGGCGCTGATCGACATTCGCGACAGAGGCGCGGCATTGCCTGCCAAGACATACAATGGTGACGTCACGTCGATTGGGCTATGTTACCCACCACGGTCCCGCGATCCACACGAGCAGGTTCAATTGAGTGCGGCGATCCTCTTGTCCACGACTTCGGCATGTGCGCGTTTGCGTCGCTGCCGTGTCGCAGTGTTCCGTTGGTTGCGTCAGACGTGAACGATGGTGTTGGATTGGCCACTGGCAAGCACGGCCCAGTTTGGACCGACTCCACCGGTACTGGACAGCACGGGTTGGGGGTGGAATATCAAGCGGGTGCCCCGATGAAAAGAGGCATGGTCGGGATTTTGGAGCTCTCTTTTGTCAACGCATGGCACGCGCTCGGGCCGAGCTACTACGGCGCCCCTTCCAGTGGCCAGGCGCCGCACCACGAGCACCGCGCCGAGGGCTCCGCCAGGCCGTCGGGTCGGCCGTCAGGACCTTGATTGTCGTGCGGGGGGCGCGTCTCGGTCGAGCAGCTCGTCCAGGATGCGCCGTCGCTCGAGGCTGCGTGGGAGGCGCTAGTCGGCGCGGTTTAGGAGAATGGACTGGCTATGTGCGAGGCCATTGCACGCGCGCTTCCCGCATCAGACTCTTGTCCAAGAGCGCGCGCTCGCACTGCAGGAGCGGGGGCGCGCTCGCGCGGCAGCGACAGAGGATGTCGACAGCGCGCTGCGTCTCGCTCATCAAACTCGTCGGCGCAAGGCACCACGGAGACAGTTTTGTGAACGTTAGGGAGGGGCCGCTCGCTGAAGAACTGCGGGGGGCCCAAGCTGGCGGCCGGGCTTCGGAGGAGCGGATGATTTGTTGGCTCGCGGCTGGAGCAGGCGCTGGCATTCGACGCCGGCGCCGCGGCCACGTTGCGGAGCATGCGCCTAGCATGGAGGAGTGCGCGGGGGATTGAGCGATGTCGTCTAGCCAGGGGGGCATGGTTGCCCAGCCGAACAATGAGTTCAGGTGCGCGCCTGCTCAAGGCTGCCGAACGCGATTGTTCCGATGCCCCGCTGCCGTTCGAGGCGGACTGGGGCGCGGCCGACTGCGACCTTCCATCTCGAGGGTTCAGGGCTGCGCCGCGGCGGAGGGCTGCGGCCCCGCGGGGCCTTCCCAACGAGGTCTGGTCGCGCTCGATGCCCCAGAGACCCGAGGTTCGCGATCGCGCCGCTGGCTCGCGCGTCGCTACTCCGTCGGGGCGGGGGGGTGTTTCAGAGGCGGGCGCAGGCACTTCTTGCTCAGATTCGACATCGGGGCCGCCCGGTGGACCCATGAGATACGTCGCCCACCTATAAGTTTCCTGAAGACAACGGCGAGACCAGGACCATTGGGACCAGATTGCTGCGCGAGCTACGCTCGTTTGGCAAGGTGCGGGTCAAGGCGGCCCAGAGGGAGGTCCGACTTATTCCTGCACATGAGCATGGGCATCTGTCGCGCCGCTCACGATCGAGAGCTGCGCGCGCTACTGCTGCCCCAGCGCGGCGCGCTCGGCTATCTCCCTAAGATGCGAAACATGGTGCGGGTAATGCCTTGCGCTCGGTTCTACAGAACTCGTTGGATGATGTTGCGGCTTGTAGTTATGATGGCGATGATGCTGCCCTGCCACGGCAACGTCGTAGGTCGGCCCGTTTCAGAACATGCGCGGACGGGGGCGAGAACGCACTGCAGAACCTGGAGGGCAACTGCGCGGGAGATGAGAATGCTGCCACTGTGTTCCAGGAGGCGCACGCCCCGCCAATGAAGTTCTGACCGGAGGCACATCACGCCGTTCATTCAATTTCGCTGCATGGGGACATGTGCGTTGACAGGCACGCGGTGCGACGCTCCTCTTCGCGATAGGCTGCTGACTGAGCAGCTGCTTCTGAGCGGAATCTGCATGGGCGACGGGGGAGGAAAACAGGCGTTTCTTCGCGGCGCCGGGCACGGGGCCAATCGCTTCCTGCCGGCAGCGTTCCAGGGCAACGAAGCTATTCTTTTTCCGAGGATCGCGTTTCCGATCGCGCCGTTCTTGGGCGCCCCGTTCATTCCGACTGGTTCGCGGGCGCCTGAGGTAGAGGCTCGACGTGCTGCGGTCGTTCGGGAACGCGCTCACACGCGCAGGCTTCGGTGACGGCGCACGCCCTGAAGGACCAATAGGATGGCGCTCCGCAGTGACATCACTGGGGCCGCAGCATCGGGGGCGGCAGCGGCGCTGACAGCATCGCAGGAAGCTCGTCTCGACTGGATCTGCCCTAAGTGTCGGAAGTCGTTGTTGGGGGGGCGGCTGTCAGAGTTCCCGCCGCTGGCGACGACGGCCCCGAGTCGGTCGTCGCCCGCGCCCCTCCAGCAATCGAGATATGGACGCGTGCCGGTCATGTTCCGATGGCACATGAGCTAAGGGTCCAAAGACTTCGAAAGCGGCAAAACATCGTTCGTTTCTTTGAGTACCACGCGCAGCAACTTATTGCGGTTTTCGGGCCCCTGGACTTCGAGGCCCCGACATCTTCGCCACTCGATTGGCCCCCAGTTGATGATGTCAGGTTTCGGGGCACTTCCAGGACAAATCCTTGGGCCAAACAGTGGCTCCTGGGCGCGGAGTACCTTTCGCGCGCGGAGGAGGAGGGCCAGCAGGCGGCGTGGCTCTGCGATGGGGGGGCAACCATACCATAATATAGTGCATGGGGATACGGATGCGTCCAGAGCGTTTCAGAAGCGAGGCACACATCAATCTCGCGTTGACTGGTTGGTTCGCGATGCCCCCCGCGGCGAGGTTCCGCAAGAGCCTGGGGAACTTGCCGAGGGTGGTCACTGCTGCACGCTACTTACTCGCGAGGGTCTTCAATGTGATCGACGCTTCGCGCCTCGGCGGGCGCCCCCTGTGCGCCAGCGAGAAGCGCCTCTGGAGGACAGCATAGGGCCCCCTCGTTGGCATCTAAGTTGGCGGTTGCTAGTCAGTGGATTGCGTGTACTTCTACTTGCAGACGCCCTGACACTGCGAGACGTCTCCTTTTCCGTGCCTACAGATATGGACGATGCCGCGTTGATTCCTCAAAGTAGGATGCTCCGAATGGTGATGCCGAAGTGAGAGCGCGCCCTGAACGCCATGAGCCACTTGATTTTCTCGAGCTGTTGCAGAGACATATTGCATCACGCCTTCCACTTCCATTGCCCGAGTTTGCGCGGCATGTTCTCGGCGGCCCTTGCAGCGAAGTCGCGCGCATTGAACGACGGCGAGAGACGCGACCGAGACCGCTCTGCTGCCGCCGAAGGAGGAAGGCAGAAACCCGCGGCCAAGAAGCCTTCAAGTACGGTGGCGCCGCAGGCGGAGATCGAGAGTCGAAACAGGCTCGGCATCGAGCAGGTGCAGAAAATAGTGCCCGCGACGATGAAGCCGCCGCTAAATGCGACCATGCGCCCGAGGCAGACAGTGTCCACAGTGCTGGTCGCACTCTCGATGGCAGAGAGCGCGGGGCCGATCCAGTGCAGTCGCAATCGCATGAAGGCTCGGGTGGAAAACGCCCAAGACATCCGTGCTCATGGCAGCGCTGGTCGGTCTGGTCTGACGGAAGGGTGCGTCGCGGCGGGCTACGATGTCGGCGAGGCGGGCGCAAAGATGAACCAGTGGCGCGAGTCCGTCTCGGCGTTGCCGCTGGCCGAAGTGGCCCAAAAGTGCCCATTCGTGAAGGTGGAGACGGCGCGCACGTCCGACACCGTGAAAGTACTGATGATCGCAGATCCGTCTCTGACAGGGTTGACCTCCTGCGTGGTCAATTATGCGCGGAGATGAAAGCCGGAGTTGCCCCAATGAATCAATTCGAGCGTGTGTTGCAGACGTTTCTGATGGGAGACGAGATTGCAGAGCGAATGTATCACATGACCGTGAGTGGTTGAGGGAAGGGGTGGCGGCCTCTGTTCCAGCTGCGTCTTCTGCGATGGCTGCGGCGCCCGCCGACGCGAGGGTCCAGCCGTCGGTCGAGGCGAGAGGGAGGAGTTCGAGAGCGCGAGCTTCGAGGTCGTTGTCGGCGCCGGGAACGTTGGGTGAGGCCCGACCTGCTGCCGCCCAGGTTGAGGTTTTTCTTCCCCCATCCTCCTCGTCCTCCTCCTCCTGCTTCAGCGCCGCGCACATCCGTTTTTTTTTGTTTCCCAACAAATGATGAGTGTCACTGATTCCCATGATCAACGCACCAGAAATGGTTTTGCAAGGGCTCGGGGTTACGAGGGTGCAACAGTTGTTTTGGTTCGCGGTGTTGAAGACCCAGGAATGGCCTTCTGGCAAAATTCAGGATCGTCCACACGCAAGAGTCAGGTTGACCAATGGCGATGGAGTCCCGAAAACAATCTCTCGGCATGTTCCAAGGTCTTCAAACGGATGTCTTCCAACGAGGCAGTCCCCTCAGTGGAAATGAACCGTTGTAGGGGCCTGTGAAGAGGGAGCTTGGAAGGAGGGGTCATTCCAACATCGTTGATGACTCTCGGGTTTGCACTGGTCCGTCCTTTTCCGTCTCCTCCGTCTCCTCCTCCTCCTCTTCCTCCTCCTCCTCCTCCTCCTCCTCCTCCTCCTCCTCCTCTTCCTCCTCCTCTTCCTCCTCCTCCTCCTCCTCCTCCTCCTCCTCCTCCTCCTCCTCCTGTTCCTCCTCCTCATCATCCTCATCCTGTTTCTCCTCCCCATCGTCCTCGGAAGCGGGCCCGCACACAGCAGGAAACCATCCGCGTTTTCCGTAATCCTGATTTCGGTGTGAGTTGTTCGGGCTGTGCGGCCTGTTTCCTCGGGTTCCAAGGCTCGTTCGTGTTTTTGTTCCCCGGGGCTTTGAAGCTCCGTCAGGGTGCGGGCAGGTTGGAGACTTGAAATTCGCGGCAGTTATGTCGGTCTTAGGGCGCGTTCGGGTTGTTGGAAATTGGTTCATGCCCCCAGGGGTGTCTGTTTGTCCCCTCCTGTCCTTTCTTTTCTCCTTGCATGGAATCGGAAAGAGCTCGGTTGGCTCATAGATCCCAATGAAGACACAATGGCAAGATAATGCGATAATGCTGCAGACCTAGCCTCAGTAGAGGCCACCCAGGTGCATACACAATATTCGCACGAGAGCTTGCTTGTTTGCCAACTGACCCACGATCTATTCAAAATTCGCACATGAATGTCCCGCCCGCCTGACCCACCCGTTTGGGTCCGCCCGCCCGACCCGGTTGTTGGGGTCCGCCCGCCCGCCCCAATTGTGAGGGTCCGCCCGCCCGACCCACCCGTTCGGTTCCGCCCGCCCGACCTACTTCAAGCGCCGTCCTACTTCAAGAGTCGCTCTGGTGTGGCTGTTGCTTGTTATATTCCGTGGGCGGGCCCGAACCCAATATGCTGTATCCACCTTCCTACTTCATGCTTCTACATACTTCTTCCGACCAGTGTGTGCTCCCGGCCGACCCGCCTGCTAAGGTAGTCCCGTCCGTTTGTTTGTACGCCCGCCCGCCCGCGTAAGTGTCCCGCCCGTCCGGGCCCCCCTTCTGGGGTCCGTCCTGTCGGGTCCTCCCGCTCGACCGGTCTCTTCGGCTCCGCCCGACCAGTCCGCTTATCTGACCTTCTGTAGGGTTCACTCAGCGAATGTCATAACAAAGGTCCCTCCCGAAGGGGTACGGTCGAAGGCGAAGAGGGCGAGCGTCGAGGGCTTTGTGGGTATACATGTTGATGGACACGCGAGCAGTGACGAGCGAATTGTTTGAAAGTGGGTTTTGCTTCAGTAGTCGTCGCCTCGCGCCCCGCCCCACGACCCAGCCGCGATCCACCATGTCCAAACATTGCGCCTTTGGAGTTAAAATTCATCTGTTCTGCGTATGAGGCCAGTCCCGCCGACACGTTGAGATCGACGTTTCCTGTGATCTCAGAGTGGCTTTGCACGTTTGGCTGAAGGCGCGCTGATTCCCACCCAGGAGGGTGCTCCGGGAGCCTCTTTGGATCAGGAGGGAAAAACACACAGACACAATTAACCGTCGGTTCTCAAGGAAAAATGGGAAAATACGGAAAGTGGGGGGGAAGACGGAAACCCAGAAAATATGATCAAATATAAGGATTGTTGGAATGTGTGTGTATTTATTTGTGTGTTCCTGTGCCCCTTCATTGGAGTCTTTTGGATGTCGTTCGAGCTCCTCGGGAGCGGTGGGGGTATATTCCAGGGGTCTTCGGGTGATCCTCTGGGGGCCCTCGGGCCGCCGGGGAGAGTCGTAGGGTCGTTGTGGCTGGTCTTCTGGCTAGCCGTATATGGTCGTCTCCTGATTCGGCAGTCGTTTGGCTTACTTAGTTCCGTCTTGGAGCCCCCTTTGGGGCCATCTTTCGGTGGCAAGTCATGGGAGCCTGGTATACCCTCTTAACTCTGTCTTTAGCGTCGGCTAGCGTCGACTGGCGTCTGGAGTCGATGAGATAGCGCCGAATTAGCGTCGGTTAGCGTTGGTTGGCATCGAGTTAGCGTCGATTAGCGTCGATTCAGCGTCGACTAGCGTCGATTCGCAAGAGCCGACAAGATGGTATGGGAGGCTCCCATGAGTTGCCACCGAGCCAGCTGGGGCTGCCGTGGGGGAGTCTCAGGACTCTCGGGCCATCTTGGAGCCGTCTGAAGGGCCCCCCGAAGTTGTGGAGGCTGCAGCTGCAAGCCTCGACAGAGCATGTACACATGTACAGCCTGGGGCCTCTCTCCTGGGCCCTCTTGAGGCGTCTCTGGCGGCCTCTCGCGAGCCTTTGGAGGCTTCTTGGGACCTCCTGGGTTCCTGGGCTGTCTTGGATGTAGATTGGGCCGTGTTTGGGCGGCCTCGGGCTGTCCCTGGCCATCCTTGCGGCTGTCTTCTTTTTGAGATCGTCCGGGCCTTGCCCCCTGGACGAGCCGCCGACCCCATGTTCCCTTTCAAGCCCGTGGTCTGGGGGCCAGAGGGGGAGATCTGTGGAGAGGAAGGAGAGAGAGACAGAGGAGAGAGAGGAGAGAGTGCCACACGGCGTGGTGACAAATGCATGATCGATACATGTGTGGCGTGAGTGTTTGGATCATCGACGCACTCGGTTCTGTATGTTCCACGTGCCACATCTTCGAACTGCCCCCCTCGTCTTGCCCTCCCAATCCACATCTATATGCATTCACGTGTTGGATCGTGTTATTGGTACGAGCGACGTGTTGGATCGTGTTCTTTGTCGCCTCTCTGGGTTGGCCATGTCTCAGGCAAGTGGGTGTGCACGTCTACGTTGGCCACGACGATGTAAAGGACCAGGAAGTACTGGTGAAGGCTGCATCATTGCGCGAGTTGCCATGCTAGGTGTCGTCTAGGCTGGAGCTTTCTACCCGTAATGCTAAACGCCTTCTATCGTTTGTAGGCCCTTGTTCCGAAGCACTTTCAGAGGAATGGCAGTCTGCTAAATTGCGACGTTGAAATGCTAGAACATTAATTCTGGCGTTTGTGATGGAGGCGAAGGGCAAGCTCGTGGGCATTGTCTCCAGCCTGCCCACATGCAGCACATCCTCCGTTTAGCACCCCAAAGGTCCGCGAGCTTGTATTCAGTCAGGTGTTCGATCGGTGTTTGCGGGCGCCCTCGTGCAGGTACACAATGAGGGTTCCGACTCTGAAGCCCCTACGTGGTGGATGCCCGTCGTCCTTCTCCGAGGGCGGGGGCCTGACAGCTTAGTGGTGCAAGGCTGCTCGTAAGGGCGCAACAGTATGTTTGGTGTTGCCCGGAGACTTCAGCTTCAAAAATCGAGGATCGAGAACATCCCCAGCGTATCTCTAGGCCTCCTAGATGGGGTCCGAGTAGATGCGGTCGGAGGATCACGCCGCACCGCCGATGCGGCTGATGTGGGGCCCGATATGCTTCACGTCGAAGTCGCCGATGCATCGCCGATAAATCGCCGATGCATCGGCGATGCGGCGCGATCCCATCTAGGAGGCCACTAAGAACATCCCAAGCGTACCACTATCGGTGCCAGACCTGCTTGCTGTGACCAGGAGACGGTACACTGTCGACCTCCAGCCAGGACTATTTCTCATCGCCTGTTCTTGCCCTGGTGTTGCGGGAGGACCAGCAGTGTTGGAGGCAGTGGGTGCTCGTCGCGCAGGGAGGCTCGGATTTGCGCCCCGCCCAGTCCCGCCCACCTTCTCTGAGGGCAAGAGTCACGGCAGGGCTGACAGCGGCAGAGCAGCGTAGAAGACATGACTTGACGCTCAGAGGCCCAGGGCGTCTGGTCTCGAGGCAGGGGTCGACCTAAACGGTGTTTTGGTGATTTCGTGGGCCGGTTTCGTTTCGATTTCGTTTCGCAGCGAAGGCGGATCGAAGACAGAACGAGGGAAAACGAAAACTGAACGAAAACGACACATGAGTTAGGGCGATCCCTGCTTCGAAGTGTCCGTCGCAGGCCAGCACCCCGCACACCCCCCGTGTCAGGCCGACCTGGGCGACGTCCTCGAGCAGATGCGCAGGCGGAGCCCCTCCTTGCCGCCTCCCATCATGACCGTGACAAGAAGGACCGCAGTGGCCTTCGGGCCGTTCCTGAGATGTTTCGGCGGCGAGCCCGGGGGGGGAGTGAGAAGGTACGGGCCTCCTCAGAAGGCTCGGAAGTCCCCCGGCCTTCTGAGAAGTTGCCTGAGCCTTCCCCGAAGTCGCCAAAAGCTTTTCGGAAGACCGGAGGCCTGCTGAGAAGCCCCGCCGCCTTCCCGGAAGGTTTCCTCCTGCTCACTCCCCCCCCTCCCTTCCCTCGCTGCGCACCTGTGGCTCTCGGGCCGTTCCTGAGATGTTCGTCGGGGGACCCCGTCGTGGCCGAGGTTCGCCGTGGCCAGAGGCCGACCTCCGTTCCTCAGGTGTTGGTCGGGGGACCCCGTCGTGGCCGAGGCTCGCCGTGGCCGGAAGCGCACCGTCTTCCCTGACACGCAGCGCGCAGTATGGTAGCACGATGGCTGCAGCACCACAGGAAGGACCGCTTGGGGCTCGGGAGGGGCCGTGGTTCTCGGGCCGTTCCTTACACTTGGTCGGGGGCCCAGACCTCTGACGTCTGACGTCTCCAAAGTTCGAGAAAGAGGTGTTCCAGCGTTATCGACCTCCAGGGACTCCTACGGGGCCTCGGGACCGTCAAAAAACGACTCGCGACGAAATACCGTACCTGTGGAAGTGGTCGGGAGGTCAGGGGCCCGCGTCTCGAAAAATCGAGACGCTGGATGCCTTGGGACCCAGCCCCCGGCTGCTCATCGTCTAACTCTTCGACGTCTGTGCGTCCCTTCTTCCTCTCGGCCGTCCCCCCCCTCTCTTTGCCCGCCGGCCAATGCGCTGGAGCGGATTTCGCCGCCTCGCCGCCGACGAAAAAAATGTATTGGGATCCAGTCGTGGCCGAGGCTCGCCGTGGCCAGAAACGTACCCTCGTTCCCTATTCGGCCTTCATTATGGTAGCACGGTGACTGCATCACCACCCACACTGCTGGTGCCTTCCCCCTCTTAAACTGATTTCTTTCTGAGCTCTCCCGTCGTTTCCCCCGCTGCTCCACAGACCGCCTTCGCCTCCACCCCTCCTCTCCCCTCCCACATTCCCGCCCTCCCTGGCCTCCACGGCGTGGAGCAGCGCGATTGGGCATCTTATGACAAGCGTTCGCCGTTGGCAACGGCACGGGAGCGCAAGCAACGCCAGCGTTCGTCACCCCTCACCACTGCATGGTGGTCGTTCCGCTGGTGTCAACGCTTGGACTCCCTCTCACAGACTGTGTTGGGACAAGCCTGGCGAGCTCGACAGACGCTCTGGGTGGAGAAGCTCCAAGACATCATCGCGGTATGGAGGCGCCTGCGATGCCAGAAAATTGTGACTGTAGCAAATGTGATCTCCAGCTTCGTGCGCTACGTGAAGGTCTAGGTCGCTTGCGCGACCTCGCTGGGACTTGGCAGCGTCTCGAGCAGGATCTGGGGCGCCGCAGGGTAGCGGGAAATCTTGGGCCCGCGCCTCTATCCAGAGTGGTGGCAAGCAGGCGCACCGTTTTGCCAACAAGACCTCGAACAAATATGAGTCTGGAGGCAAGGCGGAATCCACGACTGGAGGTCGTTGGCCGGTGGGCGGGCAGGACGCGGCGGACCAGCTCTTGGACAATTGGGCGGCGCTCTGGAACAACCCGTTGAGATCCCACGACGCTGCCCCGGAAAATTGGGCGGTGACCGACGGCGTAGACTTGCGGACCTCACCTTGGAGGACTTGCAGCAGGCGTGCCGTTGCTATCGGGAGACGGCCGGATTGGGTTGGGACGACATCCACACCCGATGGATTTTGCAGTTGTTTATGGAGTTCCAGTTCTAGCTGCTGGACGTCATCGTGGACTACGACCGCAACCCCATCATCCTCGATGAGCTTCTCTCCACGCTGGTCTTCCTGCCTAGCCCAAATGGGGGGCTCCGACCGATCGGATTGCTGAGTTTTGTGACCAAGCTGTGGAGCAAGATGCGCGCCCCGATATGCCAACACAAGATGACTTTTTCTGGGGCACGTCTCGGTCGTCAGGTGGACGGACCTACGCCGCCGTAGAATTCCAGTTCCTGCTGCGGCTGCTGAAGGGCCTCTGCATGTTGTACAGCGGGCCCCGTCGCGTCCTATATGGTGGTGCCGTGTCTGGGGCCATGAGGGCCAATGGCTCCATAGTTGCCGGATGTTCGGCAGCCACTGCCATCGCGAAGCTGGTCCTCCTCCGGCCGCAGCTGGCAGGCTTGGACTGCAGATCTGGAACGTCGTGGGCGACGTGGTACTGCAGTCGACGGGGCGCCAGGACATGGTCGTCGCGAGCCTGGGCGGCGGGGTAGAATCTCTATTGGGCTCCTTCAGGGGGCTCTCGCTCCCCGTGAATACCGGCAACAGGAAGTACTTGGCCAGCTCACGCGAGTTGGCCTTTGCCCTTGATGCGGCGTGGAGTCTGCCAGCGACGAACAGGGTTGATGGGGCTGAAGGCCTGGGCGGCGACATCAACACGGGGGCGCTGCGGCGCGTAGCGACGACCTGTTTACGCCAAGCTGCAGCCCGCCGACGTGGTCATCGCTATGCCATTCTTCGCGGAGCTGGAGCTGACGTCACCATGGCTCATCGTCTAGGGTCTACATCTTCCGGAGTGTGGGGTGGGGTCGTGATGGGCCTCCCGCCGTCCCAGCTCCACAGTCTGCGGGTGAGTGCGGTCACCAGCATGGGCCGATTGCCCAAGGGTGCCAGTGTGGGGCTCAGCCTACACTCGCACCGCACTGGTTGCCGCGTGGACCCGCTCGTACTGAGCACGGCGGACGTGCTCCAGCAGTGGTGTGAGGCGGCATGGACTGGCGCAGTGGCCGCCAGGGTATTGCAGGTGACGCTGGAAGCCGGCCAGCGTAAGCTCGCAACTGCGAAGCCCCCTTGGCGGGTGGCCTGATCTCCAGCGGGATGTCTTGGTCCGTACGCTCGACCGCGTAGGTTGGACGATGGTCAGCAGCGCAGCCGTCTGCACCGACACGGCGGAGCAGTGCGACCTCCATCGCACTTTGCCGCACCAGCTCAGGACCCTAAGTAGAGGCCGCCGCCGTCCGAGCTTCCGGCAGAGTGGCCCTCTGCAGGGTCGGATCGAGCGTTGCAGCCGCGGCCGGTGGGGACGAGGCAGGTGGGCCGGATCATCCTGGGGCTCTTCCAGAGTGCTGGAGCGGTCTCAGACCACTCCTCCAGCGCGTGACCGCAGTCTGGACACGACGTCAACAGCGGGCCCTCAGGGCTGGTTTCTGCAATACCAGCTGGAGCCAGGCCCGCGTGCTTGGCCACGACCTCGTGCAGGATGGCCGTTGCACGCTCCGCTGGAGTGGTCTCGGCACAGTGTGGCATTGTTGCTACGAGTGCCCGGCGCACCAGCAGTTGCGCATGGAGCGGGTTGGAGCACGCCACCGGCGCCGGGCTGCCCGAGTACGCGAGTGGAGCGTGGAAGGCGCAGAAAGGTTTACCCGAGGCCCCCTGCTGCCCCGAGTGGAGCCAGTTGACTTGGTTTCGTGGGGCAACCGCCCACCCGACGGATTACTGCAGGGCCCACTGTTCACAGATCGGCAGCGCGTTCTACATGGAGATCTGTGAGTTGGCCCGCGCTGGCTGGGCGGTTATCCAGGCCGACCGGTTCGGGCGCACGGCGGCTGCGGCGCATGGGCCGGCTCCCCTTTGGGCTGGCCCGCAGCAGACGTCCAGAGGCGGGGAGGACTTTGCCATCTTCATGCCGTGCGACCTCGTTTGGCCAGGCACCCACGACGATTACATCGACTGCCTCAGGGCACGGTCGACACGCTGCAGGGCGGGCCTGAGGCCGGTGCCCGGCCACGAGGATACCAGCGGCCTCGTCTTTGGCGGCGCGTGTGGGGACATCTCGGCCCTGGGGAGCTGATTGCCCACAAGACTCTTGGGCACGCTACGCCCGCTGACGTCGACGCGGGGAGGTCCACGCACCGGGAGCGGGAGGCCAACGCTGCCATGGACCGCTTGGCCAAGCTGGGCGCCCACGTCGCGGGCACCACGAGCAGGGAAGTCCACCCGTGGAAGGGCTTCGAGGAGCTGACTCGCGAGAACGCCCGCTGGTTCGGCGAGCTGCAGAGCGTCATGGTGGACAACGGTGCGAGCGACTACGAGGCCGTGCTGGGCCCCGCCGATGGGTGGACCGTCGGTGGAGCCGCGGATGCGCATGTGGATGCACCGCCAGCCGTTCCGGACGCTGCCGCTGGCGAGTCCGAGACAACCGTCGACGGCCAGGCCGACGCAGCTGAGTGCCTGCGTCGGGGCGGCCAGAATGAGCCCGAACTCGAATTCGTTTGGGAGGGGTCGAGGGGCCAATACTGTGAGGTGGCTCTGCGCCTCGGCGGGCACGCACTTTTATGTACCCACGTAGTTGAGCGCCCTGCCGGATCGATCACAGATTGCTTCCATTGCGTCTCTGCCCTGAAGGCCAGTGCAAAAGTGCTAGGGCCATGCCGTGGGGCTCGCGCAGGGCCGCGCCATCGTGAGCAAAGGCGCTGCATGGGCCGAGGGCAGGTTCCCTAGCACCGGGGCTCGCACCAAGGATCTGCACACAGGGGCCCCTGTTGGTGTCGGCAGAGACACGGCCTGCAAGCTTCGTGGCAAGCGGGAGCCGCAGCGGGCTGAGCCGCATGGGGGTGTGCACGAGCCGCCTGGGGCCTGTGCCGCCCCGGTGGCCCTCCCGAGCCAGACGTGGCAGCGCCTGGTAGTGCTCCGCTGCCTCGGGCTAGTTGAGGAGGAGGAGGAGGAGGAGGAGAAGGAGGAGGAGGAATCTGATTTCGCGTGCTTGGCGGAGGCTGGGCGGCTCTCCACAGGGAGAGGCCGCAGCCCCGAGAGTGACGGTATTAATTCCTGGGAGGAGGAAGCCTCCGAGCCTGATGGAGACGTGTGCTGTGAGTTGTCCTTGAGACCACGCGCTACACGTTCCCGCCCTCTCCCCCATCCTCATCCCCCATTCCCCTCAGCGTCCCTACGCTTTGTTCTCATCAAGGTCAGGGGCGGTGATCCAGTTTGCAGACTGCTTCGCAATGGCTCCAGATCCGAATCTCTAAATCTCTACCCCCCCACCCCGCCTCCGCGCCCTTCCTCCTGGCCCGCCCTCCTGCCTCGTTGCCTCCACCGTGTCTGTCGCGTGTCATCCTGGCCCACTGAGCTCCCACTCCTGCGTCCCCGGGCGCTGCGGAGAAGACCTCTCACCTCCGAGGATCGAAGGATTTCCCATGTCTTCCTCGGCGGGAGGCGACGGAAGTAAAGCAGGAGCGGCTCCGCCGGCGGAAACCGGCAGAAGGCCAGCGGAAGCGTGCGGAAGTAAAAGATGCGCCCCCCCAAAAAAAGAGAGAGCACCAGTTTGCGTGTGTGTGTGTGTTTGTGGTGTGTATGTGTGTGTGTGTGTGTTGTGTGTTGTGTGTCTTGTGTGTGCGTCTGTGTGTGTGCGAGTGTGTGTGTGTGAGTTTGTTGTGTGTTGCGTGTGTGCGTGTTGTGTGTGTGTGTTGTGTGTTGTGTGTTGTGTGTGTGTGGTGTGTGGTGTGTGTGTGTGTGTTGTGTGTGGTGTGTGGTGTGTGGTGTGTGGTGTGTGGTGTGTGGTGTGTGGTGTATGTGTGTGCGTGTGTGCGTGCGTGCGTGCGTGTGTGCGTGCGTGCGTGCGTGTGTGTGGTGTGTGGGTGGGTCAGAGTTTCCAGAACCCGCCATGTGGAGCACCCGATCCTCCCAGCGCGACGCCGCTCAGGGACGAGACTTGCCCGGACGACTTCGCACTGAGACCTCGCACCCTGGGCCGCAGCGCCACGCTGCTGGCGGCCGTCCTGGCGACTCTGGCCTCGGCGACTCTCGCAGGAGGGAGCCGCCGCTGCAATCTCGAAGAAGAGCAACAACAGCATAACCTGTCGGAGCTCCACGCGGATTTCTTGGATCTGCGCTGGAACCCCCTGGCGGCGCCTCCGGCGCCGCCCCTGGCGCGCCCAGCGCGCCAGGGAGGAGGTTCAGCGCAGATCCAAGAAATCCCTTGCAGACCTTCGACAGTTCATGTTGAGGCAGGCTGTTCTTCCTCTGGCCGCTGCCGCCGCTGCCGCCGCTGCTTCCTCGGATGTTGACGCCGCTGGGACGGGGCCCATTGCGTCGGGTACCCCCTGGAGTGCGGGAGACCCCGAGGAGGAAGCCCGCTCGCGGCCTTGAGCCAGAGGCTACGGGCACACATTCACACATTCACACATTCAGAGACACACACATATACACACACACACACACACACACGCGCGCGCGCGCACGCGCGCGCGAACAAAACACACCTACACCCATACACACAAGCACGCACACACATACCCACACCCGCCCGCAACCCTGTGCCCACCAAAAGCTTCACTCTGCGCATCACACCCTCTGTCCGCGCCTGGTGCGATTTCAGGATCTGTAATACGTTTAGCATGATCCGCGTCCATTATCTCGACTGTGATGCGTGTGAGCGCCGCACAAGTCGAGCTGTAATACCAGCTGCCCGTAGATGTTCATACGAAGAGGTGCAGCAGGACATGCAAAATTAACTGCAGCTAGACCTGCAGGTGGGGCTGCAGGAAGAACTGATCTAGGAATCTACCATCGCCGCCAACGCCCAGACCAGATTTGGATCCAGACCGCCATTAGATACCCATTTCAGCCCCCTCAAATGTTGACGGAACGAGAAGCAATGTTGTCAATGTTGTTGCAGAGTGTTTTGAAAATCCTTGGCCTAGCAGTTCTTCGTCCACGGTGATAGTGTTGAAGCGTAGCCAGCGCATGCCATCATTGTTATAGCTATTCCTACCCGCGCAGGATCGTCTGTGGCTGCGGCGATGTTCCTGGTGGGGCTGGGCAGACGGAGGGACAGAGCATGATGTTAAGAATGTCTGAGTGCCAGGGCCAGACAGAGGCAGCTGGACGGTCCGAGGGGCGAAGGTGACGAGGATCAGGGACGGAGGGGCTGACAGACAGGTCAATGAATACAGACTTCCAGCAGGGGGGCGAAAACACGTAGAGGCGAGACAAGACCAGATGCACGTGTTGACGTTACGTCCACACGAGGGAGTGAGGTACTGGCGCCTCACGCCCATCCGCGTCAGATCGGGTGCTTGCGGTTGGTTTTGGCCACAAGTTTGCACAGTTCAGTATTTGTACCGCCGGCCTTGCCCACACCCCGACCTCCACAAACCCTCCACAGACCCCTCGGGGAATCTGGTCACCGACACCACCTGACAATATCCCCCTCACAGGCGAGCTGTCGCGAACCCTCTCACAACCAGTCTTCGGCATCAGATGTTTCTCAAAGTCTCGTGCAGATCTCGCGCCATCGCTCGCTTGCTCCCAGTCCGCCCACGATCTGGAAAAGGTCACGCTCTGTGCTCGGCATCGCTCTGGCATGTGCGTTTGTTTTCACCGAAAAACACCCTGGATCATCGAGCAGAAACACACACACACACGAAACCGAACAATTCATGGGGAACGGCAGGCGCGTCGGCCTCCTGCGGCCCCCAACAGGCTCCCAAGAGGCACCCGAGGTGGACTGCTCTTCCCCTGTCGGCCGCAGCACGAGCCGCAGGCCCGCCCGCCACGTCCATGCCGAGCTCATCGCCAGTTAGTCGATCACGCCCGTGCGAAGGTTCGTCTAGTGGTTTCCGCTCGACAGACAGAGAGAGAAGAGGGAACAAAATAAAGAGAGAGAGAGAGGGAAAGAGAGAGAGAGAGCCTGAGTCCCAGGTTTTCCGCGCGGCGAGCGCAGCGAAGCAGGGGCGCCGCTGCCCCGCCCACTACGGCGGAAGGCGCACCCGCGCCCCAAGGACAGCGCGGGAGCTTCAGTGGGGCAAGAGGGACGTCAGAGTGAGCTACAGTCAACGCGCCCAATAAGGGCGCGCGCCTTCATCTAGGGCACCTTTGAGTCCTAGTGTCTGCGGCCCGTCTTCTGCCGTTTTTGCAGGTCGCCCGCCGCCCAACCGATCCCAACTTCGGCCTCCAAGGCTTACACCCGTCGTGAATACACGCTTTGATTGCGCGGAGAGAAAAGCGGCAGAGCGGGGACGGGGGAAGCCGAGAGGGGGTCTTGACGGACAGGGCGGGAGCACGTAGGAGGCACAGCCCCGGCCCGCGCGCGGCGAGGCAGGGCTCGCGGTCGGCCTCGCAGGCTCCGCGGCCGTGGCGCGGCGGGCCGCACCGCGGCCCTCTCGTACGTTTGCGGCTCCCGCTGGCCGAGGCCGGTGTGGGGCATGTCCGGCCGTATGAGAGTTGCGCGGCAAATGCTCGGCCGCGCGCGGAAGGGGGGTCGGGGGAAGGGGGGAGGCTTCTTAGAAGCACCCTTGCTTCTTAGAAGGCGCGGGCCTTGCTTGTAGATGTCAGGCCCGCACCTTCTAAGAAGCAGCCTCCGTCGAGGAAGCCGCGCCCCCTCCACATACCCCCTGGTGCGCGCCGCCAACGAGTGCTGCGTGGCAAATGCGGGCGAAAAGTAGTTTTACGCTTCTGGACTCGTGGGGCCTGGTGGAAATATCTGAGACAGTCGCAGAGATTCCTCGAGACTCTTGCTGGGGACGGGCATATATCGCTTCGAGGGATGACGCTTCGGCTGCGAAGCCCTTATGCAGGGCACGCTTGTCTTCGATTTTTGAGTTTTTAAAACAAAATACCGATCGGCGCGCCCTCTTAAACTTCGATTCGAAACCGAGCAATACTTTGGCGCAGGTAATGTCGAACCGCAATTTGTGGCGCATTTCGGGCCGGAACCCGGCAATCATACTGCTAGCACTGTGTCAAGACTAAAATAGACATTTCACGCTGCACGCAAACATACCAAAGGAGAACGGCCAACTACCACGGCATCGATGGAATGCAACACATGGCCACTTGATTCTTTTGAGCGGCAATGTTCCTGGTTTGGGGGTTGCTTGCGTGGCCGAATGCTCGTAAACCAACCTAAGGAATTGATGTATCATGGGCGGCAGCTCTGGGGACATTTCGCGGGAATAAATTCATTAAGGCAATTTTGCGCGGGCAAATTATTTTGGTTTCTTGCGTCGTTCGCTTGGCCATCCATATCGACTGCTTTTGGCAGGCCGGGTTGTGCTTGCGGCGGCGACGTGGATAATCACGCTGATGGTCGGAATGCCGATAAGTCGTACGAATGGGCCAATGATGAGAATGGGGCGCGGTCCAGTGCCTGTGCCTTTGGGCGGGCTGCCAAGGATTTGGATACTGATCATTCATTTTTGCTTGGGACCCCTAATTACTTTCGTGGCCCATGTTGCGCCCTAATTTTGCGTCTGTAAAGAATTGTCTTCTGCGTTGTGAAATTGTAGTGGGTGTGCGGTCCCGTCACAATACACGTACAGAGATGGTGTGGGCCGGGTAGAAACAGTTACACGCTGGAAACTAGATTGTAAGTCTCTGCAAAGATATATCGTTGCTAAGTAATTATGTTGGGCACCTTGGGTCCACTGTAGCTAGCGCCAAGCAGCAGAGAATCGGAATTCATGTTCCGCCGCTCATGTCCCACCGCTAATATCAGAAAGTTTGCACCAGCAATAAGCAAAAGAACAGAACTTCTGGAACATCTTCAAGAAAACGACAATACAACCTACGCCGACGTGAAAATCGCACTACAGCATGTGCCGACGTAGTATCTACAGGGCTCGGTGTTCCCACGTTTTTTATTCAGCATTTCAAGATTGAGCGGAAAAGGAGGGAGGTGAAGGGGAGGTGTGGTTCCAGACCTCTTCGCTTAGTACGACTGCTCGCGCGACTACCCCACCTGACCATCGCCAAAAACATACAAGATCTACTCCGGGAGGGGGGGGGTGGAGAGCGCGTATCGATCGACATACCCAGCAACCGCGCCGGTATCGTTGGGACCACCTATGGCCCACAAGGTCATGATTGGATCAGGCGCACTCCGTTTTTCAAGTATTCGGACTTCTCAATAATTCCGAACACGGCGCCCGGACCTCATTTGATTGACGACGCTTCCGTTCCGCGTGCTTTCCCCCCCCAACCCAGTAGGTGGTACCGCATTTCCTTTCTTGGCGATGCAGGTCCTGAGGTGGTTTGGGTTCCTGAAAGTTATCGCGTCTGGGCGATTGCCCAATCCCAACATCGTAGCGTTCACCATCGTCCGCCCCGTCGTCAAAATTACTCATACCGCCTTACATAGTTTTGGTCCGAATCCTGTTGGTTGTCTCTGCACGTACCAGGACAATAATCCGCTGATCGGGAATGTCCTGACTGGCAGCTGACGTGCGTGTTCGTTCGTCTCCGACAGTACCGATGGTCTAATATGCGTGGAGTGATGATTTGCCGTGGATGTTTGCGCATATACAAGATATATGAAGAATGTAATGAGTGTAATTTAGAAAACTATTGATAATGCATTCCGGGTGGTTCCAGAAACATTGCGTTTTTTCCTTGGCAATGATGCGCGGGATTTGTCAACTCAGGTATAATCAGAAAGTATTGACAATGGAATCGCATAAACAGGTGGTTCTTAATTTCCCCAAGCTGGCGTTTCGGATAGGAACACCAAATTTTGAAGATTTTCCGTGTGCGTATCAGCAAGCTTAAATTGGATTTTGTCGTGGAATTGCGAAGTCGTGGGGTCGCGTGATCTCGGGGTTCTTACATCGGGTTGTAAAATCACACGACCGCGGGATTATGCCATTGTGGGATGGCGGAGCCGTAAGGTTCATTAAAAAGGGGTGTCCAATGTCTTCTCCCGATCGTCGTTCCGATTAAGCATGCCTAAGCTTCACTACAAGAAAACGTTTTTCCGACAACGAATATGTGTGCAACGACCACACGGGCCGTGCTCGAAAATGTAAAATGTGACCTTAGTTGCATTGAGCTTGGAATCCTTCAATTAGAATATACATTAAAATGGCCAGGCAAAGCGGTTCCACGTTCTCTGAGACAACACGAATCTCCATTTCAGAAATTGCATTGCACGGAATCTGTGAGATAATGCGACTCCCAAGCTCCCGTTTTTATTAGCAACATGGCTGATGCTCTACTTGTGTGCCGCGCATAGAAATAACCACCTACTCAGGACGTTGCCACCGTACTTGGCACGCATCTTTAGGGCGTCTCACGACCACAATATTATAGAGATTTCCCGGCTATTATTAGACATCCCTGCGCTCGACGATTGGTGATACGACAACAATTGGATTACCCAAGCATCGCTCGCATTACGGTTTGGGGGCACGGGCGGGATTTTATACGAGAGCTGTTATTGCGGTATTCTAGGCAAGTTACGCGGATTCTATCCCTGACTTATTGCAGTGATTCCCATCCTGACCTCGCCACATGTTTTGTTTCACCTCCCAACTATTCAAGCTACGCGGGCGGAGCAACCACTTCGTGGTCCTGCGAGCCTTCTGGACACGGAACAAATCTAGAGGTCGCGCGATACTACTGAATGAAAAACTTGTTGGGAGACGTTCCAGGCCAGGCTGGTGGCGACACCTGCAGACTCAAGGCGCACGCGTCTCTGCGGGGTGTCCTGCGGCCATGTGCCCTATGCAGGCGCCATCCCGCAGGGGGTGGATATAGCAGACTGGTAGCATTACCCGATCGCCCCTCTCACAGGTTATCAGCCGCTTTGCCAGAGTTGCGAGACCGACGCTGTCAGTCTCTGAGAGCGTGTGCTACGTCATTTCTTCATGCGGCCTTCGGCGTCATTCGGAGGACGGCGCGATTGCTTCAGATAATCTGACGACCCTCTTTGCCTATTCTTTGTGCGTTTTGTGGTCCATCGTTGATTGCCTCTGTTGGAAGCTGATCTGGCGTCCTCCCCGCCGGTGGCAACACCAGCTGCGCCCTCGTCGCCTTGGCTGGGCGCAGCTGCACATTGCTGTCACAGAGCTTCTAACGCGACTGAGACTTCTCGATGTGTCCCTCAGTATCCAGCTCTCTATTCCATTCTCTCACGTCGTTTTGCGTCGGGGTGGGGCGCCCCCGCAGGTGCATTTCGACGCCCTCCTCTTCTCGTTTTCTGTTGTCCTTCCCCATATCCATCCATCCATTGCTTCTCCCTTCCCACCCATGCGTCCTTCTTTTCTGCCTTTCATGCTTATGATTGTGCATGTTGTCACCGTGCCCACATTCATGTCGGAGCGATTGCTGCACGCCGCGCAGTGTCGACCAGTTGTCTCTCCCTTGTGCCCGTCTTCTTTCTCCTTTGCGCTTCTGTATGTGCGTGTGCAGAATCCCAACGTCCTGGCAGAGTGACGTGTTGGACGGGCCCAGACCGGCCGGCTGGCCTCACCTCCTTCGGTTTACGATTTCGTCCCCATCTCTGACAGGTTGCAGGATGTTGGACGGCGGCGGACCACACGTCGGACAAGCATTTCGTTCTCCTTATCGTGAAGAGTAGCCAGCGCGGCGGGGGCGCCCTGTTTACATGCCACGGGGCTCCGTGGTGGTGGGACATTTGCTTTATGTCACTTTCCCAGTGCTCTGAAACAGAGACAGTGCGTCACATCTCGGAATAGCGCTGTTCTCGAACAGCGTCCAGAAGTCAGGTTACTCCTCTCGTTCTTCCTCTCCCTGCGCGACGGACTACCTCGCGCGCAGGCGCAAGGTTGGGGCCCCGGAAGGTGCTCGCTGCTGGCTCATGACCTTTTGATTGTTTGTTTGTGGGTGACGGTCGTCGCAGACTTGCTCTGCGCATTCGGACCCTCGTTTGCGCTGGGCCCGCAGCATCCACAACTACAGGTTGAGTCCTCGTGGTGGACCCCGCAGCGGCTCTGCGCAGATCCCTATTCTTCTCCTCTTGAAGGCGCTTGGAGACGGATGTCTCTCATCGGAGGGGTCCTTTCCCTTTTTCCCTCTCCTCCTCTCTTCTTCTAGTGGGTTCAGTCCCGCAGCCTCTGGGCGTCGTGGGAGTTCGCCTCCACACGTCTCCTCGGAGTCGGGTCTGGCCCCTCCCTCCTCTGTTCTTCTGGCGGGTTTAGTCCCGCAGCCTCTGGGCGTCGTGGGAATTCGCCTCCCCGCGTCTCCTCGGAGTCGGGTCTGGCCCCTCCCTCCTCTGTTCTTCTGGTGGGTTCAGTCCCGCAGCCTCTGGGCGTCGTGGGAGTTCGCCTCCCCACGTCTCCTCGGAGTCGGGTCTGGCCCCCCCCTCCCTCTCGCCTTTCTCCTTGGACAAGTCAGAAACCTCTGCGGGGGGGTCGCAGCCCCGCAAACTGGCGCCTCTTGCAAAAGAGCACGAAAACAGGTGCTCGCGGTGGCCAGAGCCCGGCTCTTGTCGATAAGAGCAGCCCATTTTGGGCGGAACCGGCGCCCCCAATCGACAAGAGCAGCCCATTTTGGGCGGGGGCAACGCATCTCCGTCTTTCTTGTCTTCCTCCTTCTTTCTATTTTTTCGTGTCGTCTCGTGTCGGGGGGGCCGATCTGTCGGTGCTCCATGACCTGTGGGCAGTTGAGCCCTGCGACTTGCGTCGAGCTCACATCGTTGCGCCTCCCCACAGGTACATATCGACACGTTCCTCCTCATCATTGTCTTATCTTTTCTCTTGCCATGCCGTCTCTCGTCGGGGGGGTCGTCGCGTCGAGCTCGCTGCCTCCCCGCAGGTGCATATCGACATGTTCCTCATCCTGTTTCTCTTTACCTTTCCCTCCTCTAGTTCTGTTTTCGCACAGGTGTCAGTCGAGAGACGCTCTCTCAGTGTTGCTTCCTTTCTCGGTCGTTGTCGTCAGGTGCATTTCCTGTTCTTCTCCTACAGAGTGGTTGGCCAGCCCGCAATCTATATCCTGTTCATATTGCGCTTTCAGGTGCCCATTGTGACGTCGTGTACACACGTCCATCTTGTGGTTTCTGTCTCCCGCAGGTGCACATTTTGACGCTTCTCTCCGACCGCCTCTTCTGGATTGCTGTCGCTGCGAGGTCTGCCCGGCCAGGTCTCCTCCATCTCCTGTTCTACTTCCGCCACCCAATGACGTGCGTGATCGCGTGTCGCAAAGGGGGGGGGTGGGAGACGTCCCAGGCCAGGCTGGTGGCGACACCTGCAGACTCCTCTCTGTGCGTGACCCTCAAGGCGCACGCGTCTCTGCGGGGTGTCCTGCGGCCATGTGCCCTACGCAGGCGCCATCCCGCAGGGGGTGGGTATAGCAGACTGGTAGCATTGCCCGATCGCCCCTCTCACAAAACGCGACGTACATGGCATGATGTTGCTACCAGGGCCTGGCATTTTAAACATCCAGATGAAGGCGAAAAAAATCTGTTGGTTTGAAAGGAAATGTCCCACGGATGCCCACGCGCCCAGCAGATTGGGAAACAATTGCGCAAACACACAGCTCAAGCGGGATGTCCCAATGCAACACAAGAAGACAAATGCAACATCCCGTAGTAAACACTTGGTTTCAACTGTGCATGGAATTGTACGCGAATGTATGTGGTTAGCGGTGCAACAACAAATATTCCAGATGGGCTGTGCGCAGACATTTGAGCTGGGTGTGATTTGAAATGGGCCGGGTCCGCATAATTTCTCTAATTTAGCCATTAACGACGGGGCTCGCGCTCAATTCACAACATGCTATCATGGTGGCAGCGTGGGCGCAATTTGCGACGGAAACGGGTGGCGCAATTCCAGACCGTATTGTTGAACGACTTCTAATAGAGATCCGCGTTCCAATACCAGTTGGGGACTGCGATATAATATATCATTTCCCCGATCTCTCGGAACAGCTGCCCCCGGGCAGGGACGAGCAACCCAAGTGGGCGTTTATTGCACTCCCCTCCTCCCCTCCTCCCCCCTCCCCCTCCTCCCCTTCCTCACCTTCTTCCTCCTTTTTCTTTCTTTCTTCCTCAGGTTTCTCCTTCTCCGGTTCCTGCTCCTCCTTCTTCTCTAACGCAATTTAGCCTGCTGTCCGGCGTGAATAAAAACGACATTTCTGCACCGTTTCACCTCTGCTGCGTGCGAGTGTGCGCTGCAAAAAATTATATTGCAGTCCCTTCGGTCGCGCCAAAAATATGTGACATAATAATATTCGATGTATCTGCCAATCTGTACGAAACGCTGGATGTGGGAATTTCCTTTTCCTGGATCGTTTGGCACCACGAGAATCCTCGGCCACGGCCAACCCCGGTTAGAAAGGCTGCGCGTCCACGCAACGCATTGGTGTATTATATAATGAGACTAAAACCGGCTACTCAACAAGGCATGCATCTTCACTGTGCCCCAACACGAACAACCGCCACGCCGACAGCAGCAACCCGCAAAAACTTGCGCGATGACGGATTCAGACAAATGCAACAAAAACTTTCGAGCCGAAAACGCAAGCTCAGTCATGCCGTTCAAAAACAGAAGCTCAATCACGCAGCTCGGGTGTTAACTTCGAAAGGGTTGGCTGGCCCCTGAGAGCAATACTATTTATAACGAGATTGTGGACCCCGACCATCATATCGGAGGACCTCCCAGCTGCGTTGGGGGCATCTGGGGCACGCCACGCAGCAGAATTTGACCAACATCTCTTCGCTGGTTTAGAGGTGGTCTGTAGGGTAGCCGGTGCCAATGCTACATAATATGGTTGGGGGGCGAAGTGGCGTTCGAGGCATTATTTGATGCAGCCAGCAAAGTCGCCAAGGCAGAACTCCCTCTTGTTTTTAAATCATATCGTCTCGTTCACAACACTTTTGAAACCGAACTCCCATGTCCGGGTTGCGATACGGCTCGTAGCACACGCTCGCGAAGCAGATCAAACGGACCCTTATAAAATCATAGTCAGCATCGATGGAGCATTCGACACATTTGCCGAACCCGGAGCTCATAGCCGATCAATTTCTGGAATGGTTCGTCCTTTTCGTCGCGCAATGGTATGGCGTCCAATCCCGCTTCAAATGCGTACGCGCGATATCTATCAAGCTGACGAAAAAGAACAAGGCGATGCTTGAATGACAACCCTGTTTATTTATGCCTCGCGCTCAAACCAACTATGCAACGCGTCCGCAATCGCTTGCCGCATGGAGCCGAGATCATCGTTTATTTGGACGACAAAAATGTTGTATGCGACCGACATAACGTCAACGATATTTACGACTACGTGCGGGCAACATTTTCGGAATATTGGGAAGCTTGCCGCATGGAGTAACAAAAAAATAATGCATGCCCGCCGAGCCTCGACAAACGCGTGCCGGATGCATGGGTCCATGACAAACCCGAGACGGAACAAGGTATCATTCGGCACCGACGCATACATCACTACATTCGGAACCACACAGGCGGAGGAGAAGGCGAAGCTATCTCAGCTACTAACCCAGCTCCTTGCTCTGCAGTCTGGGTGGCTACTGTTGCATGTCTGTGGCGCCCCTTGACTGGAGCATCTGCTCCGCACAACAACGCCGCATCAATCCGTGTCAGCAACTCCGACACGATGAAAATTATCGATGCATGTCGTGCTATGTTCGCTATCCCGGGACGGGCTAATCTATGGTATCGCATATGACACATGGGTTGCGCAAGCTAAACTTCCACTCCGCTTTTGGGGGCTGGGTCTCTGGCACTCACAGCGGCTTGCTCCGGCGGCGTACTGGGCAAGCTGCGCAGCTGGATTTAATGAATGGTTTCCCAAACATAGGGCGAGATATCTTACGCGACCTTCAAGCCTTGAGCATAGCGCAGACTGATGATTTCCATGCTTACCCGCCCTGTGTAGCAGCCGCCGAATCAGCGGGAAAAGCTGGCGACGATGCTGGTTGGGCTGGCCGACCATCTTAGGAGACTCTGGCTTCCGGAGGCCGGCCGCCTGACCCGCCCCAACACTCTGTAGAATTTGGTGATTGGAGCCACGGATGGCAATACCACGCATCCCAACACATTGAAGCCTCGCGTATACCCTCGGAGGAGGAGCCGGAGCCCGCCGCAACGCAGCGACTACGGGCAAAACACGGTTTCGTTCGTGCATGGGTACGTAGGTGGCGACGTGGCTCACAATCTGCCCGACTACGGACGTTCCACATATGTTATGTGCGATTCGGAGACGACTTGGAGTTGGAAGGAAGACTCTGCTACGGTTGGGATCCACATGATGGCCACTCCAAACTCACAACCAACCACAACGCACGTCTGAATACACGACATGCGTGGATGGTGTCGGTTTGACGGCGAGTATTCACGGAGGCCGGGGGTTTGATCCCCGATCGGAACGCGGAACGACTCCTGCGCGAGACACACATCCCCCTGCCTCCCAGAGATTTGCGCCGCATGGATCTCGTGGTCCCATGTTTGAATGTTGCTCGTGGGCTCCCGCTGTTCTGCGACATCACGATCTTGTCACCCATTGCACGGAACGGAGGACCAAGACCCGGGACCAGCAATCAAGCAGGTACACTGCTGGAACGTGCATAAATCGACAACAATAACAATTACGCTGAGGTTACGAACTCCGGATTGGGATCCCTACAGTGCCTGGGATGTGAAGTGTTTGGTAGGTGGGGTCAGCAATCCGCGTGTCTAGTACCAACACTCGCGCAGGAGAAATGCTGGGGGCTACCGACACGCCCACGTAAAGGTACTGCAATGGGCTTGATACGCAGCTGGTGGGGGATTCTGGGTACCACGGTGCCACGCTACAGCGGTCTATGGAGCACGCGCTTCTACACGAACATGCCGATCTACCTACAACCCAAATCGAGCCAGAATGCTCTATCGACGAGCTGCCGGTGATCGAGTGAGGGCGCGGCCGCGTCCGTCGTCGTCGCCGGTTCCTTCTCTTCCACCCTTCTCCTCCTTTCCCTCCTCCTTGCGCGCCGCTTAACAACATTTTTCGGTGGCACTCGCCCTGATTCTCCAGAAACACTTAGTTTCACCCGTCCCGGTTTTCGAGATGGAGCTTGCGGATCGGACTCGAGGCTGCGGGCGCCGGAGAAAAGAGGTGGGGTCGTGGGGTCGCGGATTCGAGGGATCGTGGTCGTAGGGTCGTGGGGTTGTTCGGTCGTGGAGTCGTTCGGACGTGGGGTCATGGGGCGGTGGGGTCGTACAACTGCTATTCTTAGGACTACTGTTTTAGGACTACTACCACCACCACCACCACCACCACCACCACCACCACCACCACCACCACCACCACCACCACCACCACCACCACCACCACCACCACCACCACTACTACTACTACTACTACTACTACTACTGCTACTACTGCTACTACTGCTACTACTGCTACTCTACTTCTACTTCTTCTACTTGTTCTTCTACTACTACTACTACTGCTACTACTACTACTACTACTGCTACTACTACTACTACTGCTACTGCTACTACTACTACTACTACTACTACTACTACTACTACTACTACTACTACTACTACTACTACTACTACTACTACTACTACTACTACTACTACTACTACTACTACTACTACTACTACTACTACTACTACTACTACTACTACTACTACTACTACAACACTACATACACCACCTACGACTAATGCTACTACCTACGACTCAAGCTATTATTACTGCTACGAATGCAATTGCTACGACTGTTGGTACTCAGACTCGCTGCCATCCCTTAACCCGCTACCCACTCCCACTAGCCATGTTCCACCAATCCTCAAAGCCCATATTTCACTCTTCAATACTTGCCATTTACCATCTGGGCGATCCAAAAATGAACTGTAACGCACGAATTTGTTCCGAACGTGCCAAGTCAGGTCAGCCCATAAAGCGAAAAGATTTGGGAGGTCCAGAGGAGAGGAGTATAGTGAGTAGGATGAGATGGTGCCCTGAAGATAAATAGGAGAAAACGGCAGATCGACAACGACTCGCTAGGATTCTGGCTGTGCTACCAACAGCATGGTATCCACTATCGTATAAGCCTCCCAAGCAACAAGAAGTAATGCACAATGCGTGGTGACCGCGAACGTGTACATGCAGACAGAAGAGATTCGGGCATCTCTGAGTTGCGTGCCTGGGCACGCGGCCTGAACTAGGTCAGCTTCGGAACCTTACGACTTCAGCACACCTAGCCCACCGAACAATTACTGCCGGATTTTGCTGCGCTCCACCGATGCCACCTGCGCTTTCCCGCCTAGGAAGCATCGCGCCGCCGCGCGCCACGGCCTCAAGGCCTGCGCGCCGGCTCGCCCAGGGGAACACGCAGCGCCGCCCCCAGCAGGGATGCTACGACAAAGCCTCTACGCAGTCCTTTCCACGTGGGCCCTCTCCAGCTCCTGCGGGGCATGGATCTGAGGGGATCACGCTGGTTCTGCGAATTACGATCTTATCAATGCATGCATGGTGGCCGCAAGCACGGACTCTCTATACAAACAACGTCACCACAATGGTCTGTACTGTCTGGCATATGACGGCCAACGCGAGCGCAAAACTCGGCGCCCCGGCGGAGGTGGCGTCAGGGAATGCTTTCGCACAGCCAGTCTCCAGTGCGTAGGAGTTTGCACACTAACCTGTAATCGATGACAATCGCACATGCGCGTCATCCAGATACAAGCCGCGCGCTGACCAGAAAACTGCACGCACCTACCCCGCACGCACACGTGAGCATTAAGACCAGAACAACAAACGAACAAACACACACCACCACACCCAAACACATGTGTCCTGGCGACACGGTCGCGTGGCAACACACACGCACACACAAACATACACAACATCGCACACGTAAAAACACTCACAAACACTTGAGCACACGTACACACACGCAACCCAAAACCATGCACAGACCATCGTATCGCAACGCACGCACACGCGCACACTCTTTGGTGTCACGGCCACGCTCGCGACGATGCGGTGGAAACAGACGAAGTAGCACCCAGAAACGACAAACCGAGGATGACTGGATGAAAACCCCAAACAAGAAAGAATGCGGTTTCTCCACAAACGAGAAGCGCAACCCCGCATGCCGGAACGCCAGCGGGGGCACGAGAGCCAATAAAGCGGCCAAGCATACGCGAAGGACCGTTCCCTGGCTTCCTTTTTGGGTTCTCCTCCAATAGCGCCGCGCAGCCCACGTCTCAGGCAGTAATTCCAAAAGGAAAGCAACAACCCACACCCCAAAACCAACACGGAGCGATTGCCCTGCGCCTGATCCATTCTCGCTCCTCATGTAATTTTGGGCCCCCCAGGGCCCCGTAGGAGCGTGTGCTCTTCCGCCTCCTCCTCGTCCTCCCCATCCTCATCCTGCGCCTCGTGCCGCGCCTCATCCTCCTGGTCCTCATCCTCCTGGTCTTCATCCTCCGCCAAATCCTCGTGCTCCTCCTCCTCTTGCCCATCCTGCTCCTCATCCTGCGCCTCGTGCCGCGCCTCATCCTCCTGGTCTTCATCCTCCGCCAAATCCTCGTGCTCCTCCTCGTCCTCCTCCTCACTCTCCTGCTCCGATCCGCGCATCCGCGCGGCACATCTCGACCCTGCCGCGAGGACTCCACGGGCGGGAGGAGAGCCGCTCTCCGGCCCCAGGGCGCGCACCTCGTCCCCCCCCTGGGGCTTCTCGATCCAGGGGCCGTGCCGCCTTCCCTTCGCGGGGTCTGCGGGGAGGGGGCGAAGGACCTCACCTGCCAGGGCTCAGACCTGGCTGCGAGGACCCCGGGAAGGGTTGGAAAGCGGGCCCGGGGCTTTGCAACCCACGGGCCGTGCCGCCTTCTCTTTCCGAGGGTCCGCAGGGGAGGGCGTGGAAGGTCCTCCTGGAACCAGCAGGCTGAGGAGCAGACGGAGGAGCCGCCGAGGCCACAGGAGCGGACACATGCACACACACACACACGCACACACACACACGCATGTACACTCACAGACGCACGCCTACACACACACACGGCACACACACACAAACACAATGTTTGGCGGTCGCGGCCTCGCGCGCAGCATCGAGGCGGGACACCACACACACACACCTCTATTCTTGCATGAATAAGAGCACACGCAATTGACAGCACGGGAGACTTCAACTAGGCATAACAAAAACTCAGACGTGGTATGGCGTACAGCGTGTCACGACACACATGCACATTCACACAGGGAGTGCCGCTGATTGAAATCGCATCCAATGCGATTGGAGCTCGCCATTATTGCTATGATCCTACGACGAAGTAGTATGCACTTTGCCAGCGTGCATCAAAACCAGCCTCGGCTTAAACGCCAACAGAACATTTGTGGCCATTGCTGGCTTCAAAGCGGTACGGATACGGATCACGAGGCGATACTGGTTGGAATCAACATACTCCGATGTCGGCGTGTGAATTGAACATCTTCGTCCATGTCTGATTCAACGCGTGTAATACTCAACCTTTCGCTTGCTTCGGAAATCCAAGATGTGAACCCGTAACCGCCGCTGAAAAACCGGCAAATGGCAAACACCGAATCCACGACATTGCCCCCGTGCTGCGTTGCGCAGGCCGAAATGTGCAGGCGCAAATCCTTCACGATTGCGTCAGAACTATACGATGAGGATGTCAGAACCAACCAACCGGGAAACATCCTCCAATGTGAGAACTCACTTCACAACATGGACTCAAAACCTCCGCTCCAGACGGAATTGGACAGCCTGGTGCTGGACAAAAAAGGCAGCGGCACCGAGAGAGGCGGCACCAGATGAGAGGATTGCCATATACGTTATGCGCGTCGAAACTATGGGTGGCAATGCATGACTAGAAGAATTAGCAGCTGCATAATCATCAACTCTCGGACATCTGACCGTTTGTACTTATGTTGTGTTTGCTTCCATCGACTGAACTCTACGTGTGCCGAGTTTCGGACATTACGTCATGACATGTTGCATATTTTCACGCACTGCTCAATGATGAGTCGCTGCCAGCCGTGGGCTCTCTCTCTTCGGATACTTTCGTCGCCAACCCTGGAGAATTCGCCGCCCTGGCGCTGTTTCTTGGTACCGCGGTCATCCAATATTCTCACTGTTGAAAATCATCATTTAGTCAACCTGTCACTCCCACAATCCATCCTTTTCCGTGCCCACAAACTCATGCATCCGTTCGTGCAACAAGCCATCTCAACATGGTTGTCCTATTGAATCTAGAGAGTGGGTTGGTAAGACGAACGAGCAGGATGATGAGGGCGAGGAAGGAGAAATGGGAGAGGAGGTGGAGGATTCAGAATGATGGTGAGGGCAAGAGGGGAGGGTGACTGCAGAAGAAGCATAGCGCAGATGTGCTGGCGCGGCGTCTTCGACAAACGCCCCTGGCTCCTCCAAGTTTCCCGCCAGCGGCCCGAATAGCAACGCGAAGCGGGCGGCATCTACCTCGGCATCTGGTGTGTGGATGTGTGTGGCTGTGGGGCAAGAGGGAGGGAGAGGGGGGGCCGAAACTGTACCGTGCTAGGTGGAGCTTCGCCCCAAGCCCGCTATCACCGACTGATCCAGAGGCGATGTATGGGCAGATCTGGAACTTCTTGGCGACAATCTGGGTCGCCATCCCTGGCCCCGTCGACGTTGCGACACGAATCTAATGCACAAGTGGCCCTGACGTTCACTCTGGCAGGAACTGGCACGATGCAAGCGCGGCCTGTGGGCCCAACTCCCGACCCGTGACGAGTGGGGCACTCGATTCGGGGTCGACGCTTCCGCCCCTGGGCTTGGCTTTCGGGCCATGACTCGGGCCTTCGGCGGCGTTCGGGACGATTCTGGCCCCCCCCCGAGCGCTCTCGACGAGGCGCAGCTGATGAAGCCTTCGAGACTCCTGAATCCCAATGATAAGAGGAGCTGGGATCGAACAGTCGAGGACGCTGTGATCGCTTCGCTGCCATACGCCAGCTGTTCCAGTGGCAACTCCTCTGACACCTTCAGCTGAGAATTGCGCAGACGCAGAGGATCGATCGGCAATGCCTTTCAAACTGAAGATACAGTCGGGGCCCTGAAGAAGGAACCCTTTTCGTTGGGGAGGGGCTCCCCGTTCCTTCAGTGTTTCACAGCTTGCCTCAGGTTGTCCTTATGTTTTCGGCAGGAAATCGAAGGTTAACTGATTGAAAAAAGGGGCCTCGTTCCTTATTTAGGGTTCCTTAGGTCAACGCCCCGACTGTAAGGCGCCCCCCCCCTGTCGCTGCCCCTGGAATTGGCTATCGCGTTCCCGCCGCCCACCCGCCTCCAGAGCCTGCCGCCCAAACACCGCCGCGAACGCGAAGAGGGCGAAGCCGCGGCGGTGCTCCGCCGGCGTGGCGCCCCGGCCCTCTGGCGCAGAAGGCGGGAGGCGACAAGATGGGGAGAGAGGCTGGGGCTCTGTGGGCCCCGGAAACGGCAGGGCCGTTTTTTTCACCGTTTCCAGAAAAATGCCCCTTGAACATGGAAACGGCGCAAAAACGGCAACCGGAAACGGCAAAAAAACGGCTCCAGGATTGGAACGGGAGCCAGAACCGGTCAAACAACGGCGACGGAACCGGTAAACAAACGGCGTCGGAACCGGCAAAAAAAACGGCAAAACGGAACTGGTAAAAAAACGGCAATGTCGTTTCCAGGGCCCACTAAGGGCTGGGGCACCATCAGATAGGGAAACAAAACATTGTCCTGGACCCGACCATAGGCAACCTGTGGATGGCGCGGGTGTGAGGATCGTGTTCGATTGCGCTTCCTGTGGGGCACGAGCCGTGTGAGGGTCGTGCCGACATCGGCGGGGCGCCGCACGCACAGGGGGAGGGGAGGGAGGCGAGGGCAGCAACAGATTCGAGAACACAATCCAACACTGGAAGACACTTTCGGAGGCTCGCGCGGATTTCTGGGATCGGCGCCGGACCCCCCTCACAGGGGTGGCGCCAGTGGTGCCACTGCGAGGGCCCAGCGCAGATCCAAGAAATCCGCGCGGAGCTCCGAACGTTTATGTTTCTGCCGTTCCTCTTCGTGCGAGCAGAGCAGGGCCCGTTCGCCCCCCCCCTCCCCCCCGCCCCTCCCCACGACCCTGCTATACTGTAGCGTCCAGCGCATGTAGGCGGCTCCAGTGTGGCAGCTGGTCGTGGGGCGGCAGCGCCTATTACTACTACTGCTGATCTCGGGTGCGTCGGCGGCTCACGTCAAGAAGGAACTGTACTTAAGATGCCGTGGCCTCTGTGCCACACAATTCCCCAGTGCGTGATCCGCCACCGTGCCCCTGGCACGTTGAGTGGTATTATGCCACGTCTTGCCTGGCGCCTCCCTCGCGTACTCCACGGCTCTTCAAGGATTGCAAGACAGCCCAGTAAGGCCTTTCATGCAACCAGGATGGCTCAACTTTGCTGCCAAAGGCACCCAACAGCCCCCATGAAAATATCAAAAGACACCAAAAGGCCCCAAATAGTCCCCAAAACACCGACCACATTGCCAATAACCCCCCGAAAGAGACGCGACGCATGCATGTTCGCCACCGTGGACCCAAACCCCTGGGCTCATGTTATTGCACGCTCGATGTGCCGTCTATGTGGTGCAGGGTACATCGTGTACGCTAAGTGGTGAAATCTGTGTGGCGAAAGCTTTGTGTGCAATGTATGTGGCGTAGGCTTTGTGGTTTCACTACGTAAACTATGTGGTGTAAACTCTGTGGTGTACGCTGCGTGGTGCAAGCTGTATGGTGGAAACGATATGTTGTGATCTGTGGTGCGAATTATGTGGTGCAAGCAACCTGTGCAAATTGCAACCGTCAACGCCCATTTCCGCGCCAACATGCGACGATGACGATGATGATTGGGATGATGGTGATAACGATGGTGATGGCGATGAGGATGCGGATGGTGACGGTGATGGAGCTGCCGATGACGATGATGACGATGATGATGCAGGTGGTAATGGCTGGTGATGGTGCTACTAATGATGGCGGTGGCAATGGTGACGCTGTCGATGATGATGATGATGATGATGATGATGATGATGATGATGATGATGATGATGATGGTGATGGTGATGATAGTGATGGTGCCAATGGCGAAGACGGCGAGGATGATGGCGATTATGATGATGATGATGATGATGATGATGATGATGATGATGGTGATGGTGATGGTGATGGTGATGGTGATGGTGATGATGATGATGATGATGATGATGATGATGATGATGATGATGATGATGATGATGACAGTGATTACGCTATCTTTTCCCTGCGCAACACCAAGATTTCCTGCGCAACATCGGGATGAAGGAACAACGGGCCTGCGTCCCAAATTACCTGCCAGCGCCACGCCCCGGAGCGAATGCACTGACGGACGCGCCGGGGGAGTCCGCGGCGGAACGCCGAGCGTGCGACCGTCGGGGAGGCAAAGAGGCGATCGGTCGATCGCAGCCGAGACCGCGCGGCTAAGCCTGCCACCCGAGAGAGAGAGAGAGAGAGAGACACAGCGCGGGCGGAGACGCGGCTTGCACTTGTGCCGGCCTGGCGCGGGAACCGCGGGGAGACAATCATAAAAAAGAGCCAGACGAAGCAGCCGCGCCCTAGTCGCATCAGGCGCCTCGCAGAGGTGAGGGCGTCGCAGCGCCTGGCGGATTCGCTGAGCGGAACCGAACGGGCGGACCGAAAGCGCAGACGGGCGCGAGAGAAGCGAAAGAGGCCAGGGCGGCAAGGCGGACCTGGGCGCCGCCACGCACGGAGAGATGGCGGACACGAATCGCGGAGGCAACGACGGCAGCAGAGGAACCGGCAGCCGCGGCAGCGGCGGCGGCGCGGCGAGGGGGCGGCAACAGAAAAAAAAGAGCGACCAGAGACACGGCTTGCACATGTCCCGACCACAGCACGGGCAGGCAATGCATATAGAGCTAGGAATGCCTGACCGATTGCGCTGCCACTCTGATTATGGGCGTTGCATAAGCAACCGACGGCGGCCCTCAAATATCTGTCCCGGAGAGGCCCCCAGAACTGCGGTGGCGACTCTCAATTGTGAGTGGGTGCGCGCGAAACCCTCCAGCAGCGCGCGGGGCAAGATCCCTGACTTTATCGGGGGCCCGACCATCGGCGTCGCAGAGCGTCGGGAACGGGCTGGCAAAACCGAGCGGATGGAGCGGGGAGGCCCGCATGGAGAAGAGAGCGGTAACTTCCGGGCAGCGAAAAGCAGTGGCACTGGTCGTCTTTGGCTTCAGGCAGCCAAATCGACAGGGCTTCGGGTGCGCGCGGAACCTGGCGGAGGTCCAGCGTCCCCGCCATAGGGTCCTGAGAGCGACAACCACTAGAATCTGAGAGACCGAAGAACAGACTGAACGAAGCCTCGTAGCTGGCACGGGGAACCAGGCATCGGCAGGGAGGGGGGGGGAGCATTTATCTCATAACTCGTCGCTCGATATCGGCGCGACTGTGCGTGGGGCCCATGCCACTTCCCAAAACAATCGTGGGCTTCGCTCGGGGCGCCCGAAACGGGGCCGTAGGGCTAATCAAACGAGCCTTGGGTAGAAGCTGAGAGAAATTATCCGATGTGTAGGACAGGAATGAATCAACATCTCATCCTCTCTGCGGCCTCATGGGGATGGGGTCATCCGGGTCACTCAGAAAGGTCCCAAAATTCTCCTAGAAACGCCTCCAACCTTTCGAATCTCGAGCGGTTCTGCGCGCTGCAGCCTTGGTCAAATGCGGGACCGGAATGCCCTGATCGTTGCGTCCAACAGCCGTCGGCGTCCTCATCGTGGTTCCTGCGAAGCTGAATCTGGGTCCTGCAAGCAAGCTCTGAAAAGGCTCTGTCCTCGAGCTGCAGCAGACGAGCGATTGGGCGATGCCACTGAAGCGCATGGCCCAGCACTGAGATCGCCCGGGCGCTGTGCGCCGCGATGGATTCAGCCAGCCCAGCCCCCGCATGTCTAATTTAGCATGCTCGATGAAAGAACTTGCCAGCCTGGGTGGGGAACGGGCTCAGATGATTTAATCGCCGAGAAGTGCGCAACCATTTCCAGGCGTAATTAGGTGGGACGTGGACCGTTGCACCTGAGTCGAACAGCAGACAACGACAATGCACTTCCCAGGGTGCAGCTCAAGCCCCACAGCCGCCGACAGCTCGCAGGGCTTGCTGCGGAGTCAAGTCGGTGAACAAGGTGGCCGACAAAAACCTGAGGTCGTCGGCGCGCCGTGAAAGCCTGCACCCTCCAGGACTAGCGGCGCGTAGCCATCTGCAGACGAGTCCAGAGACAGCGCGAACAACAACGTGGATGCAGAGCAGCCCTGGGAAGCGCCCCGCTAGGACAACTGAGCGAGAGGCCAGCGCCGATCCACCGAAGTGGGCCATGGCACGTTATCGCCATAGAGGTTAATGAGAACATCAGTGGCCCACTGCCGAATGCCCACCTTGCGCAAAGCGAAGAGACGCCTGGCGATGATCGGACTCGGGGCAGCTGCTCTGAAATCCGTGAAGAACTGAGCTGGCGTGTCGCGCCCTTCGATCGCAGCCAAGACTCCATCGACCTCGCGCTCGATGATGTTGGCCAACATCGATCGCCCAGAGACTTTGCCCGTCTGACTGTCCAAGATAGAGCGTTGACCAAGCAGAGAGAGAGAGAGAGAGAGAGACAGAGAGAGGCGACGAACACGAGCAGCAGTCACCAACTTGCAATCCTTGCAGCCCATTGAGAGAGGACGAGAACAATATGGCTTCCTAGATGGCGTAGCAGATGCATCAATGGGGCGATCCCCCTTTTGGCCGGGAGCACAAGATAATCTTATGAACGTCGGGGGGGCGGGGCGCGAGGGTCATCGGGGTGGGCGATGAAAGGCTGATGATGCATATGCGCTGCCTCCAGACCTCCAGAGCTTCGAGGGTCTTCTAACAACCGTGCGGCAACCCATCGATGCCTGGCATTCAGTAGTCACCCGCTGATTGGACCAGCCGAGCAAATTCTTCGCGATCCAAGAGCCGCGCCATATCCGGGGAAACGTCCGCAGCTTTCTAGATAAATGGTTCCAGGGTGGGCCAAAGCGCGCGATCGGGCTCAACGTCGGCGAGCGCAGACCCCCGGTGCCGAGCCAGCCCCTGCCCGGCGTGCCGCAAGGACGGGATGGCACGCCTGTGCTTTCATGCAGAATGCTGCCGAGCAGAACTGTCTCGTCAGGCGTGCGCCACCCGCTCGCGATCGCGTCGCGCGCGCGCGCCGTCTCTGCGCCTCGCGCCCAGGCAGGTCGGTCGCCCAATCCCGAAACCTCCTCCACCTCAACGCGCGCGGACACCTCATCGTCGTCATCAGCATCATCATTGACATCATCCCCCTTATCTCTTCCTCATCCTCCTCATCCTCCCCCTCCTCCTCTTGCCTTCTCCTCCCTCTCCCATCCTCCCCCCTCCCGAAACCTCCCGAAGAGTTGCTGAAGACAGCGGCGCGGGCAAATGGGCCGCGGGGGCCGCCGGCGGAGCGGCAGCCCGCACACGGACCACGCGGCGCTCGCCCCCCCCCCCGCAGGGCCCCAGAGAGTCACCCAGGGGGCGCGGCCGCCGCGGGGCGCCGTACTCTGATAGTTCTTAGAGTTGGTGATGATTTTCTTTGCGCTGTTCGGCACAGCACTCGGAAGGAAATCAACAGGCGCGCTAGCTCAAAGTGTCCAGACGCCCGAACGGTCTTGTATGTCTATTTTTTTGTTTCCAGAGATGCTTTTCCCTCGTGCCATGCCCAAGCCTGCTCGCGAGAGGCGAGGTGATCGAGGATCGACCGTTCGAGGATCGAAGCTTCTGCTGGTTTCGCCCTCGTCGGGTCGCGCCTCCAGGGGGCTCCGCTCGGGTTGACCCAGAAGGGGGTCCAGCGACAAAAGGGGTGGTGCAATAGATTGGGTGCAATAGATTTGTGGGGTTGCAACGCATTTGGGGCGTGCAACACATGTCGGGGCGCAGACGTATTGCTGTACTTTCGCGTGCAATGCATCACTTGCAATACAATGCAGTACAAGTCTCCGGCGCGAAACATTTGCAGTACAACTATTCCCAAATATTGTCCCTTTCCGCTGGACCCCCTTTTGGGTCACCCCGATCCTCGTCGCCACGGCTGGATCCGCCTTGACCTTCTTACCAGAACGCACCCCGGAACAGGTCCGGGGATTTGTTATTGGCCCCCAGAGCTAGCATACTCGCGTCGTGAAAAACATGCGACGGGAAATGTTCGACCGTTTTCGCTCTCTGGGGGCCCTCGCTAGGCACGGGGACCGTCAAAAGACGACCCAGGAGGCAAAAACGGGCTTTGGCAAGGCAAGGGGCTGGGACTTCCTGGGACCCCGTATCAAACCAATCAAGACATCGTACATCAAACATGGAGGTGCCTCTCGTCGCGAGGGCCGGCGAGGGGGCCGGCAAGGCGCCGCCAGAGGTCCGCCGAAGGGCTGCCGCGGGGCCGCCGAGGGGGCCGCCGAGGGGGCCACCGAAAGGCCGCCCGCCCCTGAGATCCGACGTTGCGACAGAACTGCAGCATGAAGCCCTAGATGTAGGTCGGGCGTGTCCTTCTACAGGCGGATTTTGAACACGAGCAAATGATCAAAACATGCTCAAGAATCGTCAAAACAAATCGTCCCCTGACTACTGTTTGACTATTTTTGGCTATTCCTCCTGTAGAGGGACACGCCCGACTCAACCCTATACCGCGTCCTTCTGCTGCATGTTTCGAGCCGGATTGATCTGTGAGGGCCCCGGGGCCCGGAACAAGACAGCATCGCCAGCTGCGACAAAAGCTGCAACGCCAGGATCTCAAGGGGAAAAAAACACACATACAAAAACACACACACACACACAAAACACACACACAGTGTGTGTGTGTGTGTGTGTGTGTGTGTGAGTGTGTGTGTGTGGGGGGGAAAAAACACACTGTGGGAACAAAAACACACACAATGTGTGTTTTTGCGTTTTTTTCCCACAGTGTGTCTTTTTCCCACCGGCTGCGACAAAAACTGCAACGCCAGGATCTCAAGGGAGGAATCGCCGAGGGGCCGCCGAGGGGGCCAGCGAACGAGCCGCCGAGGGGGCGCCGAGGGGCCACCGAGGGGCCGCTTTTTGGCCAGACATTCTTTCATGTTCAAAATTTCTTCGTCGTTGCGCGGCAGATGCAATCCGCTCGCGCGCTCTGGCAGCTGAGGCGGAGCGTACTGACTGGCTGGCTGCAAGAGAACAGGGCCTCTTTTTCAAACAAACATTCCCAAACATGATCGCGTCGTAGCAAACATCAGGACGCAAATCTTTCGTCGTTTTCGGCCTCTCGAGGCCCTCGACGGGTATACCGGGGCCGTCAAAAAACGATTCAGGATGAAAAGCTGGCCCGGGGGAAAGGGTCGGGGCTTCCGGGGACCTCGCGTTGAAAAAACGAGGACGTCGCACGTCTGGGACTTGCTTCTCCCCCCCCGCCTGCTGCCCAGCGGGCGGCTTGCCAGCCGGACATGGCGTCCTGCGCGCGGCACAGGCTCCGATCTGGGCCCGTGCGCCCCTGGCCCTGAAGGATCGTGCAAGTTCCGGCGCTCTGACTGACCCCCGCTTGCACTGACTCAGTATTAGGTCGGGCATGTCCCCCCACAGGCGGATTTTGGACGACAAATAGAAAACATGCAACGCACTCCCCCAAAATAAGCAAACATTGTCCAAACATCGTCCCCTGACTACTTTTACTATCTTGGAACATCCCCCCTGTAGAGGGACGTGCCCGACTCAAACCCAGGCTCAAGGCTCCCGACGGCTGCCGCTCGGCTCGGCGGCCGGCCAGCCGGCCGGACCGGGGGTCCTGCGCGCGGCGCAGGCTCTCGCACAGGTGGCCGAAGTCCGCCGGGCGCATCGCGCGCTCGCCCGCGGGGCCTCGGGGGCTCTGTGGGGGGCGCGGCGCCAGCAGAGGGGGCAGCTCAGAGGACGGCGAAAGCTCGGGGACCGAGGGGGAGGATGAGTCCTCGGACGTCCATTCCCTGTGCACTTTTCGGCTTCGTGCGTGCATCTTTCGCGCAAGGCGAGCAGCACTGCTCCTCGAGGGTTCTTGCCGCGAAGAGATACACACGTCCAATCGATGCCAAGCGCCCTTTCAGCTGGGACAAGATCGATGATTCTCTTTGGAGGTCGCTGGGGGGGCTTTGGATCCGTCAGTCGCAGTCCCTACGACCCCCACTCGCGAGAAGCTCGGATCTGAGGTTTGCTCTGACCGATGATTGGGCTGCTTGGGCTTGCTCTTACCCTACGAGCATTGCCCCCCTCCTCCGTCGCCCCCAAAACACAGATCGTGCTCGCTGCCGCTCAACGAGCTTCAAGATTCTCTCCTCCACCCTCCCCGAAGGCGTAGCACCCCGCCCGTCGTGGCGAGCTTCTCCCCCGCCAGCGGGGTCCAAGGGCTTCTCCTGCCCCCATCGCGCGTGCGCGGCTGGCGGATGAGCCAGCGTTCCGTTCCCGCCGCCAGGCCCGCGCCGGTCGGACGCCCAGGGAGGGGCCAGCAGAGGAGGGCGACGACAGGAGTTGGCTTTCGGGGGGGGGCCCTTTTGGCGGCGCGCACAAGGGGGTGGAGGGAGGGGGGAGGGCTTCTTAGGAGGAGGCTGCTTCTTAGAAGGCGCTGGCCTTACACCTATAGAAAAGACCCGCACCTTCTAAGAAGCAGGGGTGCTTCTAAGAAGCCCTCCCCCCTCCTGCCACCCCCGTCTGCGCGCTGACCCTTGTCGCCACGGCTGGACGCAGCTCGGACAACAGGTGCGTGTCGGCCCTGGGAGGCTCTGGGCCCAGGGGCCGACCTTGAACGCGACGCTGTGAGGGGATCTCGGCGGCAGGTCTCTGTCACGGCGAGCCTTTCTCACAGGCTCTTCCGCCGCCGGGGGCCCGCTCGTGGGCCCCCCAATCGGGGATGGACAGAACCCCCTTTAGCAAAACGTGGTTTAGTGAAAACGACCTCGGGCCCAAACCCGGCGGGCGCAAGCCTGGAAAACAACGGCCACGGCGCCCTCTCGAGAGCCGAAAACGGACAATTCACTAATCGACGTGTCACTGTTGGGGGTTCTGTCCAGCCCCGACCCAAGGGCAACGACAAAAAGATCCGGGGCGAAGGCCTGTCCCCGGGGAGGCAATCGGGGCCCCTCGGGCCGCGGATGGAAGCAGACATCACGCCGGCGGGTGTCAAGTGTGGACGGGCCCAAACCGCCCATCGGAGGCCTGGAGATGGGCACCAACACCAACACAGGGGGTCGCCTCCACAGGGGGAAGACGATCCTGGATTTCGGTGTCGGTGGTAATACTTCGGTCGCCCTGGAACCCAGAAGATTACCACCATCACCGAGATCGGAATCTTCTTCCCTCGGTGGAGGCACACCGCCGGTGTTGGTGTTGGTGTCAACCTCTAGGCCTGCGACTCCAGCGTATTATTGAAGGGGTCACTCCGGACCGCTCTCCCCGCTTTCGGCCTCCGGGGGCCCTCGCCTGCGAGTCAAGCAATGACTCAAGATGACATACAGCCCTGGGGGAAGGGTCCCGGACATGCGACGTCCTGATTTGTTCACGACGGCGTCCCCAACGGTCCAGACCCATTCCCCGGGACTGGTTTCTCATCCCGAGTCGTCTTTTGGCGGTCCCGAGGCCCGGCGAGGGCCCCCCGAGGCCGAAATGGACCAAAGACCTCCCGTCCTGATTTTTTTTTTTTTACGACGCGATCGTGTCTGGGCTCGAGACTCCTGAGGGTATCCTACCGGTGCAGTCGACACCCTGCCACGAGAGCGCGAATCTAGGAGGTGCGCCCCTGCGCCGCGGCCCGAGGCCCCGCGGAGATGCTCCCAGCGAAGAGCATCCCAAGGCGGGACGCCCAGGCGCGAAGAGCACGAGGGCACCCCGGCAGAGCAGGGGCTGTTCGTGCCCCACGAGAGGAGCAACTCGAGCGCACGCATGTTCGTGCCAACTAGGTTTATGTCGGGCGTGTCCCCCCTACAGGGGGATTTTCGACGAAAAACAGAACATACCCCCCCAATACCCCAAAAGAGCAAAACATACTAACAAAACAAATCCCCAGACTATTTTTGGAGTATTTTTGGACTATTTTTGGGGTATTTTTCATTTTTCGTCGAAAGTCCCCCTGTAGGGGGACAGGCCCGACTTAAAACTAGGCTACCTCTGCAAAACTAAGCTGCTCGTGGCAACTGCACGGAAAAACTCGAGGCATCGGATGTCTGGGGGGTGCGGTCGGGCGCAGCCGAACCGACCCCTTCCGTGACGGCCCCCTCGCCCTCGAAGCTCCGCTCCGGCAACCTGCCCAAGTCTCGGAGTGAGGCGAGGGGGGCCGTCACAGCAGGGGCCGGCTCGGCAGGGAACGGCCGGGCCGCCCTGGATGCGCACCGAAGGGGCCTCGAGGGCCTCGAGGCCAAAACCCCGACGTCGTGATTTTCTCAACTTGCTGTCGTTCGCACGCCCATTTCCCGTGCATTTTTCGGTTTCGTGCGTTGATTTTTTTTTGCTCGATGGTCCCGGATGGTCCTCGATGGTTCTCGCCGAGGAAAAAGTGCACACGTCCGAGCGATGCCAAGTTCTGGACGGCCTGGGGCCCTGGCAAAAGGGGGGGCCGAGCACGGCCAGGAGCCTCCCGCCGAGGCCCCCGTCCACGACGTGAGGCCTGACGCTGCCACCCTCTGGCCCACAGGGGTGCCAGACAGGCGCGCCGTTCCCGACCTCCCCTCTCCTCGCGGTCTGCCTCCTCTCGGCGGTGGACAGACCTCTCTTTAGTGAACCTCCTTTTCGTGAGAACGGCCTGGGACCGAAACCGACGGAACTGAACCTGCACAAATGAGGGCCGCGACGCCCTCTCGCGAACCGAAAGCGGCAAATTCCTTACTCGACGTGTCAGGGCAGGATTAAGTCGGGCCTGTCCCCCTACATGGGGATTTTGGACGAAACATGCAACATTGGCAAACAAATGCTTTAAAATACTCAGAAATGGTCAAAAAATCGTCCCCAGACCATTGCTTGACTACTTCTGAATAGATTCCCCCTGTAGAGGGACAGGCCCGACTTAAGGGTAGGAGGTCTGTCCACCCCCGATCCTCTGCGGGCCTTTGCCCGCCCAGCTCCCGAAGCTGACCTCTGGTCCGGCGCGCCTCGCTCGGGTCGGGCGAAAGGGGCGATAGCAAATGGGGGGGTTTGAGAATCAGCTCACGTGGCTGATGCATGTTTCGAGGAATGGGCCCCGCAGTGGGGCCGAAACCAGCTGCACGCAGCACATTTCGTACCCCCCCCGTTCCCCATCCCCCCTTTCGTTCGGCCCGACTCGCTGCCACGGCCCGGGGCGGCTGCCCACCGCCTCCCATCGGGCCCGCTCCTCGGCCGGTCGTCGAAATGGCTCGCGCCCTCTCTGAATGGGGCACACAGAGGAAGAGACACAGACAACAGAACTCCCAGTCTTTCACCATATTTTCTGGGCTTTCGTCTTCCCCCCCCCCCACTTCCCATATTTTCCCATATTTTCGGGGGAATCGGCGATTAATTGTGTCTGTGCGTTCTTTCCCCTCCTGACTCTCTCCGCCTCCTCGCCGGTCTGAGCGCCGACTCACCTGTCCAGCCTCCTCCCGGGCCCCGTTCACACACCCCTCCCGCCGACCTGGCGCTTGGACCAGAACTGCTGCCTGCGATGCCACTCTGGGGGCGCTGTGGGGGCGTTTGCCCTCATGCGCATCTGCCGAAGACAACCAGGCCGTCTGCAGAACATGCTAAGCGGGGGATCACAGAAACGGATGCACATAGCAGGAGGAGGAGGAGGAGGAGGAGGAGGAGGAGGAAGAGGAGGAAGAGGAGGAGGAGGAGGAGGAGGAGGAGGAGGAGGAGGAGGAGGAATGCCCAGGACTCGATGCCGTCCCCGCCTGGCGGGCGGGAGGTGCGCCGGGCGACGCCAGCATCGGGCCGCTCGGGACAACCGCGTCGGCGGGCGTCGGCCGCGAGATCGGGATCGACGAGGGGACGGGGCCCTCGTCGCCCACCCGCCGCCGGGCGGGGCCCCCCACCCCTCGTCGTGCCTCCTGCTCTTCGTCCTGCTCCTCGCCCTCGCCCTCGCCCTGGCCGTCGTGCCCCGGGGGCCACGGCGGGGCGAACCGAGGGGATGGCTTCTCCCTCTTCCCTCTCATCATGCTCCTGCTGCTGCTGCTGCTCCTCCTCCTTCTCCTCCTCCTCCTCCTCTTCCTCCTCTTCCTCCTCTTCCTCGTCCTCGTCGTCCTCCTCCGCCCTCGCCCTTGTCCCCGTCCCGCACATGATAAGACGCCCTGGCACGTACACCCGACGTAAACAAATCACGTGAAATGCGACCCCATCGCCCCGATAAAATACGCACGATTATGAGCACAAGCATCGTCTTAGACAACGCCTTCCCGTGGGAGGGACGGGTGCGAGGTACGTCGGTCAATTTTGAGGGTGATTGAATCACAACTCTGCTCTTCCTCCTTCTCTCCTCTGGTTCGCCCTCCGTCCTCCTCAACCTCCTCTGGCCTCCTCCTCGTCCTCATCATCCATGTCCTCCCTCTCCCTTTCCGGTCTCTCGCTCCACCCACGCTTCTGCCCCAGACCTCAGACAGTGAAAACTCCACCTGCCCACATCCTGGCGCGACCGTGGAGAGCGCGTCTGGGCGCCCAGCCAGCCGACGCGAAGGCAGCGAAGACAGCCTCGGGGTTGTGCCACGGGATGCGCTCAGGCTCAGCGGACCTCGCGGGTCCCTCCCCCCTCTTTGCCTGCCCCTCTCGCCCTCGATCCTGGTACTCCTCCCTAACATGCGACGCCTGCACTTTTTGCAACGCGGGGCCCCTGGAAGCCCCGACCACTTTCCCAAGGCCGCTTCTTTGTCCCGAGTCGGTACTGTGACAGTCCAGGGGCCTGGCCAGGGCCTCTCGGAGGCCGAGCCTGGCCAAAAACCTCCCGCCGCGTTTCTTTGTCACGATGCCAGCATGCACGGTTTCCCCCGGGGCCGTAGGCGACCCGAGGAGGAGGAGGAGGAGGAGGAGGAGGAGGAGGAGGAGGAGGAGGAGCAGGAGGAGCAGGAGGAGGAGGAGGAGAAGGAAGATGGTGGAGGAGGAGGAGGAGGGGGAGGAAGAGGAGGAGGAGCAGGAGGAGGAGGAGGAGGAGAAGGAGGAGGACGGAAGATGGTGGAGGAGGAGGAGGAGGGCGAGGAAGAGGAGGAGGAAAAGGAGAAGGAGGAGGAAGGAAGATCAAGGAGGAGGAGGAGGAGGAAGATGGCGGAGGAGGAGGAGGAGCAGGAGGAGGAAGGAAGATGGTGGAGGAGGAGGAGGAGGAGGAGGAGGAGGAGGAGGAGGAGGAGGAAGAGAAGGAAGAGGAGGAGGAGGAGGAGAAGGAGGAGGAAGGAAGATGGTGGAGGAGGAGGAGGTGGCCAAAAACCTCCCGCCGCGTTCCCGTGCCACGACGCCGCCGGGCCTGGGTGCCCCCTCCCCACCGTGGGGCTGGCCGGCGCTCCACGCCGGCCGGGGCGGATGGGCCCCCCGATTGCATCCCGCCTGCGCTCCGCCAAGTGCGAAGCGTAGTGGTCCTCCTCCTCCTCCTCCTCCTCCTCCTCCTCCTCCTCCTCCTCCTCCTCCTCCTCCTCCGCCTCCTCCTCCTCCTCCTCCTTCCTCCTCCTCCTCCTCCCTCCTCCTCCTCCTCCTCCTCCTCTCCTCGTCCTCCTCCTCCTCGTCCTCTCCTCCTCCTCCTCCTCCTCCTCCTCATCCTCCTCCTCCTCCTCGATCCCTCCTCCTCCCTCTCCTCCTCCTCCTCCGCCTCCTCCTCCTCCTCCTCCTCCTCCTCCTCCTCCTCCTCCTCCTCCTCCTCCTCCTCCTCCTCCTCCTCCTCCTCCTCCTCCTCCTCCTCCTCCCTCCTCCTCCTCCCTGGGCCGGGCCCTCGGCCGGCAAGAACCGCGGGCGTCCGCGAGGCCGGGCCCGAAAGTTCGCCGGCGGCGCGATTCTAGATGGGGCCCGAGTAGATCGGGGGCGGCCAAGAGGGGGGCGTCCAGGAGGGGGGGGGGCGCAAAAAATGGCTGGCGGCAGGAGCGCGGCTCAGGGGGGGGCCGGGGACGTATTGAAACGAGACGAGGCGCCATGAAATCTGGGGAGAGATCACGGCCCTCGCCATGATATCCACCCTCCCCTAGTCATCACCCCCCTCTTGGCCGCCCCCGAGTAGATGCAGTCGGAGGATCGCGCCGCATCGCCGATGCATCGGCGGTGCGCTGGCGGCGTCGGCGATGCCATCGGCGATGCATCGGCGTGGAGACAGTCGAGCCCCACATCCAGCCGCACCGCCGAGGCATCGGCGATGCGGCGCGGTCCTCCGACCCCATCTGCTCCGACCCCATCTGGGAGGCCTAAAGAGTGGCAGCCCCTCGATCTGGAGACCGCGGCCGTGTGGGGCAATCCCGCCCGATCGGCAGATGCCACGCCGGACGTGGCGGCCATCTCTGGAAGCGGCCCGGGGGTCCAGTCGGTCCACGGAGCCCCCCCCCCTGGGGTGGAAGCGGACGCATCTCGTGAGCCGCGTCCAGCCGCCGCGGCGCGGGGCGCTCCACGGGCGACGGCGGCAGACGGGCACCTCAGCCCTCGAGCCAGCTCGAGCCCCAGACATCCTTTCTTCGCTGCGCGGCCCCCAAGAGTCCCGACCCTTTCTCCCCCGGGCTGGTCTTGCGCCCCGAGCAGTTCTCTGCGTCGGCCCTGGGGGCCCGGCGAGGGCCCCCCGAGGCCGCACACGGCCAGAACCCCCTCTCCCGCGTTTTTGTTCCATGCTGTTCCTAGGGGGCCACATGCGAACCCTGCCCCTACCCCCCACGATCTCTGAGTGGGAGTGTGGGGTTCTCTTTGTTCGGGAGCTCCCGAGCGAAGTGAACCCCACCCTCCCCCTCAGAAATCGTGGGGGGTAGGGGTAGGGTTCGCATGTGGCCCCCTAGTTCCAAATCTATGTTACAGATAGAAAAGCAATCGAAAACGGCGCGAGCAGGTTGGGGGACCCCTGCCGAGAAGGGGGGGAAACCGACGCTTGGGTCCGGCATGTCCCCCTCCAGGCGCATCCCGGACGAAGAATGACAGATACACTCCAGAAAAAACACAATGAAACATACTCCAGAAAAAAAACAAAACAATAACTCGCTCCCTGCCCATCTTTGGTGACTTTTGTTGAAATTCTCCTCCTGTGTAGAGGGACAGGCCCGACTCAAAGGCAAGGGTTGGAGGCGGCGGCGGACCGCGGCGCGGGCAGGTGCAGCTCGTCGCCGGCGGCGTCGCTGCCCGGCCGCCCCTGCCGCCCCACGGGGGCGGCGGGCGGCTCGCTGGCCGCGCGGGAGGCCGCGTCCTCTGCAGAGGCCTCCCCAAGGCTGGCCCGGGCAGCTGGCCCATGACCCCCTCGCGCGGCGAACAAAGATGCGACGGAAGGCGCTTCTCCGCATTTTCGGCCTCCGGGGGCCCTCGCCGGGCCGCGGGACACCGTCGAGAGACGACGCGGGATGGAGCACCGTATTTTCGGCCTCCGGGGGCCCTCGCCGGGCCGCGGGATACCGTCAAGAGACGACGCGGGATGGAGCACTGGTCCCCGGGGAAGGGGTCCAGACCTCTGGGGGTCGACGCAAGGGAAAAAGCATCACGTCGGGGGCCTGGGGGGGTCCGGACGATCGCCAAGCTCGTCGATGCATCGGCGAGGTATCGACGTATACGTCGGCGATGCACCAGCGCCGTTGGCGTGGAGAGAATCAGGCTCCACATAGAGCCGCATCGCCGATGCATCAGCAATGCGGCGTGATCCTCTGGCCCCTTCTACTCTGACTCCCGAGACGTGCGATGACAGCCATGGTGTTTTCAATGCGAGGCCCCCCGGAAGTCCCGGCCCTTTCTCCAGGGCCGGCTTTCCATCCCAGGCTGTGTTTTTACGACCCCGAGGCCTGGGGGGGGGCCCGGGAGTCCGAAACTGGTAAAAAACCTGCCGTCGCGTTTTTTTCGCGACGCGAGCATTTCAGGGTCTGCTTGCTCAAGCAGTCGCCCTCGTTCGGATGTCCATGCCCCGTACATGTTTCGGTTTCGTGCGTGTTTTTCTTGGCAAGATGATCCAAAAATGCTCCTTGAGGGTCCCCGCCAGGGACAAACTGCACACGTTCGAGCGATGCCGAGAACACCGATCCCCGGACATGTGTCCGGGACCAGACCCCATCTGCTCGGGGCTCGGGGCCCCTCTGGGGAGGCATGGGATCCTCCATGCGCCGCAGCGTCGCGCGCAGCTCCGCGCACTCCTGGCGGAACTCGTCGGCCTGCGCGGCGGTGGCCCCCCCTCCCCCAAGATATGCTGACGCAAGGAAAACGACGACGTGTTGTTGTCGTCGTCGTCGTCGTCGTCGTCGTCGTCGTCGTCGTTGTTGTTGTTGTTGAGGTTGCTGCTGTTGTTGTCGTTCCTGTCGTTGTCGTTGTCGTTGCTGTCGCTGCTGTTGTTGCTGTCGTTGCCGTTGCCGTTGCCGTTGCTGTTGTTGTTGTTGTTGTTGTTGTTGTTGTTGTTGTTGTTGTTGTTGTTGTCGTGAAATTCTCATATCTGAAGAATCATTATGATTGGCCCCCTGCTGGGTAAACATGAGTTTTTCCATACAAATGCTACTCCTGGGGCCCGCGCCCTGCTTCTAAAAGGGGAGAGCTGGGTGTCACCAAACTACGCCCCTGGCCCCCAGTTTACAACAAAAGCGGTTCCCGCCTGATACTCCTCACACTTGATTCCCAAATCGCGCTCTCGCGCGGGACTTCCTCACACTTTATGCAAGAATCGCGCTCTCGCGTGGCACTTCTTTTACATGTGCTCGAACGCCGCGCCTTCGACACTCGAAAATCACGCTCTCGCTTCGGCCTGTCCCACGATTTCCTTGGCAATCGCGCTATCGCTCGAGACTTCCTCGCGACTCATGCACGACTCACGTTTCAGCAACCTGCCTGCTCGACCTGGCCGCCTGGGCTCGCCTTCCCGACCTGCCCGCTGGGGTCTGCCCGCCCGGTCTGCTCGTCTGGTTCTGCCACGTGTTTCTGCTCTTAGCCCCCTCCTGCAACTTTCTGTCGTGCTCCATCCTTCTACCTCGCCCTTCCATCCGCCCTTTCTTCCGCTGTTTTAGGGGCTGCGCAAAACGCACGTGGCAGGTAAAGAAGATATGCCCCCAAGGGGGGTATGGTCGAAAACGAAGACGGCGGGTACCAAGGGTTTAGGACATACGTGGTGAGTGGCACGCGAGCAGATATGAGCGAACAGTCTTAGCATGATTGTTGTTGCTCTTATAAGGGGGAACTTGGTGCCACCAACCTGCATTATTGGGCCCCGAACAACGCCACCACCACCACCACCACCACCACCCCCACCACCAACAACAACAACAACAACAACGACGACACCGACAACGACCTCGACAACAACGACAACAACACAAACAGCAACAACAACACCACCACCATCAACACCAACATTGACGACAACAACAACGACAACAACAACATAACAACATCAACAGCAACAACAACAACAGCAACAGCAACATCAACAACAACAACAACAACAACGGTTCCAACCTGATACTTCTTCGCAAGATATTCCAACATCGCGCTGTCGCGCCGGACTTCCTCACACTTTATGCAGAAATCGGGCTATCGCGCGGGACTTTTTAACTTTGTTTGTTTAGACGCCGCGTCCTCGACACTCAGGAATCACGCTCTCGCTTTGGCCTGTCTCACGATTTCCTTGGGAATCGCGCTATCGGTCGATCTCCTCACGGTTCATGCAGTACTCACGCCCGCTGGTCCAGTCTGGTTCTGCCAAGTGTTTTTTTCTTCGACCCCCCTGCTGCGAATCCCGTGCTCAATTCCGTTCCCTCCCCCTTCCATCCGTCCTCTTCTCCCCTGTTTCAGGGGCTGCGCCAAGTACGCGCGGCAGGTAATATATACCTCCACAGGGGGTACGGTCGAAGACGAAGACCGCGGGTACCGACGGCTTGGGATGTACGTTTTGAAACAGGTACGCTAGCAGGCAACACCGAAAAATATCACGATGGTTGTTTTGCTGCTGTTGTTTTTGTTGCTGCTGTTGCTGTTGTTGGTTTTGTTGTTGGTGTTGTTGTTGTTCTTCTGGCTGTTATTGTGATCGTTGGTGAACTCCCACTACTGAAGAATAGTTATTGTTGATCACCCCCTCCGGTGACCATTTTTCAATTGAAGTGCTTCCCCCGGGGCTCGCACCCTGCTTTATACTAGGGTACAGTCACTAAGCTCAAAGTGTGCCCCTGGCCCCCGGCTTACAACAACAACAATAACAAGAACAAGAACAAGAACAAGAACAACAACAACAACAACAACAACGGCTCCCGCCTCATACTTCCACACCAATTATTCCCAATTCGTGCTCTCGCGCGGCACTTCATCACAACTGGTATACGAATCGCGACCTCGCGTGGGACTTCCTCGCGATTTATTCAGACGATGCGCCCTCGTCGCTCAGGAATTACGCTCTCGCTTTGGCCTTTTCTCAAGATCTAAATCGCGCTAGCGATTCATGCAAGACTTACGCTTCAACAACCCGCCTGTTCGACCTGGTCGGTTGTGCCCGCCTTCCCGGCCTGCCCGCTATAGGTCTGCCCACCCGATCTGTCCGTCTGGTTCTACCACTTGATTTCTGTTCCTTGCCCCCCTCCTGCGAATTTCTCTCGTGCTCCATTCTTATCCCTCCCCCTTCCACCCGTCTTCTCTTCCGTTGTTTTAGGGGCTGCGCTAAATGAGCGTGGCAGGTAATGAAGATATACCCCCAAAGGGGTAAGATCGAAGACGACGAAGGCGGGTACCTGTATGATCTATACGTATTGGTTGGTACGTGAGCAGATAGGAGCGAACAGTCTTAACCTGATTTTGTTGGTGTTGGCGTTGTTGTTGAACGTTCATGTCAACAGATCAATTATTTTTGATCCCCCCTCCGGTAATCATTGTTTTTGCAATCGTTGTTTTTTTACAAGCGGACGTGTGGTGTCACCAAATTGCGCGTTTGGCCCAAGGACTGCAACAACAACGGTTCCCGCATGATACGTCCTCACAATGTATTCCAGCATCGCGCTCTCGCGCGGGTGTACCTCACAATTTATTCAGGAATCGCGCTCTCGCGTGGGACTTCGTCGCCGCTCATTTGACGCCGCGCCCCCGACACGCAGAATCACACTCTCGCTGTGTCTTCCTCACGAAACACATAGGAATCGCGCTATCGCTCGAGACGTCCTCGCGATTCATGCGGGACTCACGCTTCACCAACCCGCCTGTTCGACCTGGCCGCCCGGGCCCGCCTTCCCGATCCGCCCGCTAGGGTCTGGCCGCCCGATCTGCCCGTCTGGTTGTACCACGTGCGTTTTGTATGTGGCAGGTGATGAAGATATACTTCCAAAGTGGTACGATCGAAAACGGAGAGGGCGGGTACCGAGGGTTCGGGATATACGCGTTGAAAGGCACGCAAACAGATAAAAGCGAACAGTATTAACATGTTTGTTGGATGTTCGTTTTTCTTTTAAAAGGTTGATCCCCTTGCCCGGTAACCGTTGCATCTTTCAGGTGCACTGTTTCTCCCAGGGCTCGCGCCCTATTTTTTGAGGGAAAGCGAAGGGTCACCAAACTGCGGTGTTGGTTTTCGAACTACAACAACAGCAGCTCACGCCTGATACTTCCTCACGATGCATTCAGAGATCGCGCTCTCGCGCGGGATCCTTCACAATGTATGCAGGAGTCGCGCTGTCGCGTGCCCTCGACACTCAGGAGTCACGCTCTCGCTCTGGCTTTTCTCAGGCTTCACTTGGGAACCACACCATCGATAAAGACTTCCCCACGATACATGCAAGATTCACGCTTCCGCACCCCGCCTGGTCGTCCTGGCCGCCCGGGCCCGCTTTCCGACCCGCCTGGTACGGTCTGCCTGCCCGATCTGCCCGTCTGCTTCTACCACGTGTTTTCTGCTCCGAACCCCCTCTCCTGCTACTTTCCCGTGTGCTCCATTCTTTTTGTTCCCCTTTTTCATCCGTCCCCCTTTCCCTGTTTAGAGGCCGCACTAAGTGCACGTGGCAGGTAAAAGGAGATGAATCCCCATGGTATTACGGTCGAAGACGAGGAGGGCGGGTACCGAGGGTTTGGGATATGTGTGTTGATTGGCACGCGAGCAAATAAGAGCTGATTGATGATGTTGTTGTTGTCGTCGCCATTTTTCTCATGTTGAAGATCTATTGTTGATCCCCCCCCTCGGGGGCATCTGGTGCTTGTCAAGGACAGTGCCACCCCCATGGCTCGCACTCTGTTTGTACAAAAGGAAAAAGGAAGTGCCACCAAACTGCAACAACAACAACAACCTGGCCCCCGAAGTACAACAACAACGGCTCCCGCCGGATACTTCCACACAGTTTATTTCCAACTTGTGCTCTCGCGCGGGGCTCCCTCGCAATGTATTCAGACGCAGCGCCCTCGACACTCAGGAATCACGCTCTCGCTGTGGATTCCCTTCGACTATTTAAAACCACACCTTCGCTTTAGCCTTTCCCACTGCTGACTTGTGAATCGCGCTATCCCTTGAGCTCTCCTCGCTGTTCAATCAATACTCACTCTTCTAGAACACGCCTTCTCGACCTGGCCGCTTGGGCCCGCCTTCTCGCCCCGCCCGTTACGGTCTACCCGCCCGATGGGCCCGCCGGGTTCTACCACGTGTTTTCTGCTCCTAGCCCCCCTCCTGCTAATCGCGTGTTCCATCCTTCTCCCTCCCCCTTCCATCCGTCCTCTCCTCTCTTCTCTCCGGGGCTGCTCCAATTACACACGGAGGGTGCAAATATATCCCCCCAGAAAGGGGGGCACGGTCGAAGCCGAAAAGGGCGGGTACCGAAGGTTTGGGAGATACAGGTTGAATGGCACGCGACCAGATCAGAGCGAAAAACTGATTGTTATTGAACCCTCATTTCTGAAGAAGAAGAAGAAGTTTTATGGTTGATCCCCCATCACCGGTGCATGCAGTTTCTGCTCAATCAAAGTGTGCCCCTCGACGCTCGCACCCTAGTTTTTGACAGGGAACGTTTTGGTGCTCAAACTGTGCCCCTGGCCCCCCCGAGTGCAACAACAACGGCTCCCGCCTGAGACCTCCTCCAAATTTACTCAGGAACCCCCGCTCCCGCTTGAGACTTCCTCACAATTTATTCAGGATCGGTGCTCCCGCTTGCGGCTTCCTCGCAATTTAATCAAGACCCCGCTCCCATCTGAGGCTCCCTCACAATCTAATCAAGAACGGCGCTCCCGCTTGAGACTTCTTTGCAATTGATTCAAGACTTCTTCGTAATTTAATCAAGACCCCCGCTCCCGTCAGAGAACCCTTCACATTTGATTGAGGAATTGCGCTCTCGCCTGTGAATTCCATGCAATGTATTCAGACATCGCGCTTTCGACGCTCAGGAAACACTCTGCGCCAAGGACGCCGTCACAATTTACTTAGGAATCGCGCTCTCGCCATCGCTTGACTGTCCCACCCGCCCGGCCCGCCCGTGAGGGGATCGACCGCCCATCGTGGGCTCCCGCCCGAGACTTCCTTCAGGAACGGCCGGCTCTTTCGCCTAGGACTTCCTCGAACGTTCACGCCCTTACCTTCCTGCTCCTCCTCCCTCTCCCTCCTCCCTCCTCCCTCCTCTCCTCCCTTCTTTCTCCCTCCTCTCTTCCCTCATCCTTATGCCTCTCTGTCCTATCCCCTCTCCCTCCTCTCCCTCCTCCATTCTCCCTCCCCTCTCCTGCCTCCTTCCTCCCTTTTTTTTTGTTTCTCTCTCTCTCTCTCCCACCCCTCTCTCTATTTCTTACTCTCTCTATATACATACATACGTACATGCATATATATATATATATATATTCTCATTCTCTCTGCCTCTAATCAGCCGCCCCCCTCTTCGCTCCTTCTCTCTTGGCGTTTTCCCTTTTTCCTCGTCACTCCCCCTCCCTTCCTCCCACTCTCCCTCGTTTTCCCCCTCTTTTGCAGGGCACATACCAATTCCAATGGCGGGCACATGTGTGCCCACGAAGGATGGTCCGCCCGTTCAGGTTTGCCCGCCTTTCTAAGCCCACGCCCCCCGCAAAGAGAAATAATCCACCCAAAGTGGGTGTGATCGAAGACAAAAAGGGCGGGTGTCGAGGGTGTGGGGAACTTGTTTTGAATGATTCACGGGCAAGTAAGAGCGACCAGTGTTAGAATGATTGTTGTTGTTATTGTTCTTGTTGTTTTTGTTGTTCATTCTTAATTTCTAGAAATACCGTTGATCACCCCAGCCCGGTAACCATTGTATGGTTCAATTGGTTAAAATGTTTCTCCCAAGGCTCACACCGTGTTTTTGTTCAGGAATGGGCTGTCACCAAACTGTGCTCTGGTCCCCGGTTTACAACAGCAGCGATTCCCGTTTGATACTTCCTCGCACTTGGTTCCCAGATCGCGCTCTCGCGGGGGACTTCCTCGCAATGTATTTAGAGATCGCGCTCTCGCGTTGTATTTCCCCACCATTTATTCAGGCGCCGCGCCCTCGACACAGGAATCACGCTCTCGCTTTGTTTTTTTTCTCACGATTCACTTGTGAGTGGCGCTATCGCTGGAGACATCCTCGCGATCCATGCAGGACGCACGTTTCAGCAAGCCGCCTGCCCCTCGTCCCTACTTCCATCCGTCCTCTCTTGCAGGTGCAAAAGATACACCCCGATGGAGGCACAGTCGAAGACGAAATGGGCGGGCATCGAGGGTTTAGGATATACGTGTTGAATGGCACGTGGGCCGATAAGGGAACAGAGTATTAACATGATTGTTGCTGGTGTTGCTGGTGTTGTTGTTGTTGGTGTTGTTGTTGTTGTTGAAGTTGTTGTTGTTGCTGTCGACGTTGTTGTTGTAACTGTTGTTGTTGCCGTTGCTGATGTTGCTGTTGCTGGTGCTGCCATTGTTGTTGGTACTGTTGTTGTTGTTGTTGCTGGTATTGTTTTTGTTGTTGCTGAAAATGTTACTGCTGTTGCTCATTTCTCATTTATGAGAACGAATTCTTGTTGATCCCCCCAGCCCGGCAACCATTGTATGTTTAAAACAAAATGCTTCTTCTCTCGGGGCTCGCACCCTGTTTTTCTACAAGAGAAAGTGGGGTGTTAACAAACTGTGCCCCTGGCCCCCGGTTTACAACAGCAGCGACTCCCGTCTGATACTTCCTCGCACTTGGTTCCCAGATCGCGCTCTCGCGGGGGACTTCATCACAATCTATACAGGAATCGCGCGCTCGTGTGGGACTTCCTCGCACTTTATTCCGACGCAGCGTCCTCGACACTCAGGGATCACGCTCTCGCTGAGGATTTCCTCAAATCTCTTCAGGAATCGCGCTATTGCTCGAGACTTCCTCGCAACTCATACAGAACGCACGCTTCAGCAACCCGCCTGCTCGACATGGTCGCCTGGGCCCGCCTTCCCGACCCGCCGGGCAGGGCCTACCCGCCCGATCTGCCCTACGTGACGCCAATACGAGGAGGAGGAGGAGGAGGAGGAGGAGGAGGAGGAGGAGGAGAAGGAGGAAGACTGAGAGGAGGCCAGGAGTACGGGGAGGCCGGGGAGGGGCAGCATTCGTGAAGCAAGCCCTCGATGCCACTGCCTGCCCGCGCCGCCCACTACACCTGCACGCGGGACGCAGCAGAACGCAGCGCCATGCAAGTCGACAGCGAGGACCACCGCCCGCTGTCCAGGTGGGGAGGGTGGGGAGGCAGGTCGGCGGCGCGCAAAGGGGGGCATGGGGGAGGGGGGATGGCCTCTTAGAAACATCCCTGCTTCTTAGAAGGCGCGGGCCTTATCTTCAGATGTAAGGCCACGCGCCTTCTACGAAGCAGCCTCCTTCGAAGAAGCCTTCCCCCCTCCCCCTACCCACTTCTGCGCGCCGCCAAGAGGCAGGGGAGGCGGAATATCGGGGGAGCGCGTCGCGAGCGGAAAGGAACGCCCAAGGACTAGAGACCTCCCACGTGGGGTCGGAGCAGATGGGGTGCAGCGAAGGCATCATGGGGCGCAGCGGCGTCCGAGTCCCGCTCGTGTTTCCTCGGTCGTCCCCCCTTTTCCTTTTCGCGAGGCCGAAGTCATACATCTGACCGCCGGTGGCTCGCAGCTTTGGTCAAGGCCCTCACTGCTTCTACTGCTTGCTCCAGCGCGATGGCCTCCGCAGTAAAGGAAGAAAGAAGAAGGAGGAGGAGGCGGAGGAGGAGGAGGGAGGAGGAAGGAGGAGGATGAGCAGGAGGAGGAGAACTGGTATCAATAATACACGTGCCTGCGAGTAGCCATCGGCTTCGTTACTTCGCACCCGCCTCTGCGAGCACCGGCCTCCACGCACCCCGCTGCAGCCGAGCACCTCCCTCTGTCTGTCGCCCCTCCCGCCCGCCCCCCTCGCCTCGCCTCTCGTCCTTGCCCGTCGTGCCTCCGTCTCTCATCTCGCGCGCCCCCTCGTCGGCTTTCGATGCCTGGCCATAGCTGCACCAGCAGCACAGGTCATTCATGTGTAAGTCGCGTACCTGTTTCACTCCGCGTCCGGTATCGGACTGGGTTCCGTGCTCGTGCGGGACCTTGCCCTGCCTTGAAGATCCCGCCGCATCGTCGATGCATTACCGATGCATCGGCGACGTCGGCGATGCATCGGCGACGTCCATGTGGAGAAGATCGGGCTCTACCGAGCCACATCGCCGATGCGGCGTGATCCTCCGACCCCATCTACTTGGCGGCGCGCCCAAGGGGGTAGGGGGAGGGGAAAAGGGCTTCTTAGAAGCATTCTCTACTTCTCAGAAGGGCCCGGCCTTACATCTAAACAGAGGGCCCGCGCCTTCCCAGAAGCAGGGGTCCTTCTAAGAAGCCTTCCCCCCTCCCCCTTCCCCCCTCTGCGCGCGGCTGATCTACTCTGACTCCCCAGACATGCGATGCCTTGTTCTGTTTCAACACGGGGTCCTCGGACATCCCGACCCCTTCCCCAAGGTCTGGCTTCCGTCCCGGGCCGTTGCCTTACGGTTCTGGGGCCCTGCGAGGGCACCTGGAGGCCGACACCGGTCAAGAACCTGCCGTCGCGATATTTTTTTCGTGACGCGAGCATGTCAGGATCTGGGGCTCAGAAGCCGATCCCCGGACCTGTTCTGGGGAGGGCTCTGGCCAGAATTTCGAGGTGGATCCAGCCGTGGCGACGAGGGCCTCCCAGGTCCCCGGGCCCCCAAAGCGAAACCGAGGCAAGCGTGTGGCGGTATCGGTACTGCACCTCTTCCTCCCTCGAAGTATGCTGGCAGCAGCGGGGCTGGCTGTGCTCCGCCAGCTCGCTGCACAAGTGTGGGCATCGTTTAACCGACCCCTATCCCCATGAACGTGGCCTGGGCCCCAATGGCCGATTGACGCCCCAGCTGGGGATATAGGCCGTTCCCTTCGGGCTTCGTGTCCCCAACTGGGGTGCAAGGATGCTGGGGGTCTGGATGGGGATGGGGATGGGGATGGGGATATGGGGATGGGGCTGCTGGGGGTCTAGATGGGGATGCTGGGGGTCTGGATGGGGATGCTGGGGGTCTGGATGGGGATGCTGGGATGCTGGGGGTCTGGGGGGGGTGCAAGGATGCTGGGGGTCTGGATGGGGATGCCGGGGGTCTGGATGGGGATGGGGCTGGGGAGGGGATCGGCTTCACGCTGCCGAAAGTGCGCGGCGCCTCCCGCCGCCTGGCCCGTGCCCGCCGCTCGTGGGGGCCAGGCCACAAGAAACCCTCAACAGCAAAACCCAACCCTGAGACCCCAAGGCGCCCGTGGACTCCTGGTGCGGAAGCGTCGCGCTTCCCCGGCAGAGCCACCGAAGCCGAGGAAAGCTCGGGGGCGCGCTGGAGGCAAGCAGGGCGCTCCTTGGCATGGGCCTCCTCTGTGGCCCATGGGGGAGCCGTGCGCGCGTGCCGGGGCGCCCATGGCCCGTGCCTTCGGCGGGGCGCCTGGGCTGCTCGCCCCCACCGTCGCCTCCGGCAGCGCAGCCCGGCAGAAGAGCGCGCTGCGGGGGGCGATGATGATGATGATGATGATGATGATGATGATGATGATGATGATGATGATGATGATGATGATGATGATGATGATCATGAGGATGAGGAGGAGGAGGAGGAGGAGGAGGAGGAGCGGGCACGGCCTCCGTGCGCCAGCCCCAGGCCTCGGCGGCCGCGCGCTCCTGCATCCGCGACACCTCCGCGCGCAGCTCCTGCGGCGGGGCGCGCGGCCGCGGGCGCCCTCCGGCGCGCCGCAAAGAGCCGAGGCGAGCTGGTCTCTGGCCCTGCCTCGGGCCGTGGGGCCCTCACGGATCGGTCCGGCCCGAAGAAGTAGGAGGCAGAGGCCGTGCACGCCAGAGGTGCGTCGGCTGCGCGCGGTGGAGCGGCGATGGTGGGGTGAAGCTACGGGCGAGCAAAGCGGCACGGGAGGAGGCAGAGGCGGAGGAGGAGGAGGAGGAGGAGGAGGCGGAGGAGGAGGAGGAGGAGGTGCAACTCCTAACGAGAGCGGGGGCAGCTGTCTCTTTCTGGCAGCTCCTGGCAACTCGCGTTCCCACTTGTCACAGAAAGCGCTGCTTTTGGATGTAGCGCCTCGTCAAAGCATGCAAATGCAAGTTTGGTCATATGATAGCAGCACCTACTGTGAAATGATGTCTGACTGGAAGATCGGGGCCAGTTGTCTCTTGCAAGCAGCTCCTGGCAACTCGCGCTGCCCACTTGCCACAACGAAACGCTGCATTCAGATGCAACGCCTCGTCGAAAGCATGCAACAAAACCTTTTGTACCACAAGCACCAAGTGCGGCATGACATATTGATGAAAAGCGAGGCCAGCTGTCTCTTTCAGGCAACTCCTGGCCACTCGCGCTCATCACCTGTTACATGACGTATTGGGTCGAAGCGCGCCCACGCAACACAACATACACGTGGTCAAACTGTTATCGTGCTAATGCGGGCGGCACCGTACTCGCACGTGGGGAAAAGCCTACCAGATATTACCAACAACCAAACACCAACGAGTAACGTTCTTGAAGACATTCGCCAGTCGTGCCCACGACGCGATGGAGAAAATCCCAGCGAGCGGGACCAGCGAGGACTAGGAGGCTGCCAGGCAAGATTTGGACTTTTGCGATCGGCTCCAGTGTGGCAGTCTCGTCCGTGAAATTAGGAGGCGGATGAGCGAACTCCAGGATAGCAGGTGAACACAAGGCCAGAATAATTGTTGCAGCGCCGTTCGCTTCCAAATCACAATGCCACGGAAAACCAGGCCGTGTGTTTTTCTCTGGCTGCACAGAATACTCATTGAAAGTCATTCGCCACCGCACTAAAGCAGTTGGTGACAAGCCTCTTTTCGCTCGTGATGTCGATAGCTCCGTCTGAACAATCGGTATTGATGCCAGCCTCAATAGCCAATCCTCGCCCAACCCAAGTAAAGGTATATTTTCGTTACCACGGAAATATGTCAACTGATGTCCATCACCATACTGCGAGAAGTGCTCTCCACGCAAATTGCACGAATATGTGTTTGACTGGTTTCCCTCCGTCGAAAATGAGGTTCCAGGGCCACCCGGAAGAGCAACGCGAATGAAATGTTCATCCCCACTGAGATAAGCGAGATTGTGTGCAGGCGAGCGAATGGCGGGACGATTGGAGGCAGCCGCAGAAGCCCGGATTTCTGTGGCAAAAGATCGCACCTTCGCGAGCACTTCTCGGCACCCTGCATCATCCAGAACATGTGGGTAAAGTAACAAGCCCGGTACAGCAGGATAGGTCTTCTCCTCTGGAAATCCGATAGAATTCAAACACCTGGCAGGGGAACGCAAATTGAGGGCAACACCGGCATGGCAGCGGCGAGGAAATCGAGCCACATTGATCATGTGTTTTTCAGAACTAGCTCGAGCACGCACCAACTGAGCCGAAATTGCTTAAGCCGAAATGGCTGCTGCGGAGGAGGAGGAGGAAGAGAAAGATGAATTAGCTTGGCGAATGACCCAACCATCTGCAGTTGTGAATACCGTAATTGCGAGTACCGTCGGTGGAGCTCCTTGGGGGGGTGCACGAAACGTGTGAGTGGTTCTGCCGCAATTCTGTGGAGAAGGCACGCGGGCCCTGGTTATGGGGCCGTAGGTGGAGGTTCCTATGGGGTCACGAAACCTGTGAGGGGTGCGCCGGAATTACGTGGAGGCGGCATGTGGGCCCTGGCACTGAAGCTTCGGGAGGTTCTCGTGGGAATATGAAGCGTGTGAGGGGTGCGCCAAAATTGTGTGGAGAAGGCATGCGGGCCCTGTCAATGGGGCCTCAGATGGAGCTCCCTGTGGGGCCACGAAACGTGTGAGGGGTGCATGCGCAATGATGTGGAGGAGGCATGCAGGCCCTGGCACTGAAGCTTCGGGAGATTCTCGTGGGGCCACGAAACGTTTGAGAGGTGCGCCGAAATGGTGTGGACCAGGCATGCTGGCCCTGGCACTGGGCCTTACATGGAGCTTCCCATGGGTACACGAGGCGTGTGAGGGGGCCTGGCCCCGCAATGCGGGCCCTGGCAGTGGGGCTTCGGCGGAGCTCCCTGTGGGGCGGGGCCACGACACGTGTGAGAGCTGCGCCGACATGGCGTCGACCAGGCATGCGGGCCCAGCCATTCGGGCCTTCGGTGCAGCTCCCTATGAGACCACGAAGAGTATGAGGGGTATGCCGAAATTGCGGAGGGCAAAGGCAGGGATGCGAGGAGGGAGGAGGAGAGGACAGGACGCAGGGCGCGGTCCCTTCAGAACGAGGACCCACCACCACAGGATGAATGGGACAAACATAGAAGCAACAACCGAGAAAGATGGGTCTAGGGCTCTGGCCGAGTTCTGCCACGATGCGGCTGCATGTTGTCTGCGACGTGCAGAAAAGCAGGTGGGCCACACGCGCCCTCGGGCTCCCGCGGGCGAGGGCGGCCTCTTCGACCAGCAAGGGTACATCAGTGGACGCACGCGCTGGGAAGTCCTGCTGCAGGAAGTGTTAGCCGGCGTGGGCCCCGAGCAATGAGTGATTGCACTGTGGATGTGTAGGATATTTTTTGGTCTGCGGCCGCGCGACAACGGTCTGGCGGCGAAGGGCAATGTCCGGGGCGGGCGGCACAAAGCGAATTGGGGACCCCAACCGCCAGATGTGTAGGATATGCGGTGCGAGCTGTGCGGTGTGAGCTGTGTGGTGCAGTGTGCGCGGTGCAAGCTGGAGGCGGCCACGAGGCAGCCCTGGGCGGCCACGTGGCGAAGTCTCGCCGGAGCCACCCAACGCACGAGGCGGCCGCGGGCGGCAACCTGGCGAAATCTCTCGCTGGACACGCCCAATTCCTTAGCAAGACAAGCGGGGGCCCCGAAGTGCAAGTACAATGTGTGGAATTTTGGGGCCCATCGTTCTGTCGACCTCGGACATCGCAGGATGCCCCGAGAACTCCAACGGATGTCCATCGAAGTCGGGGAATCAGAGACTGGGTAGGAAAAGAAACACGGCATGTACGTAAACTTTTGGCGCTCCGCGCGGATTTCTTGGATCTGCGCTGGACCTTTCCCTAGCGCGCGGAGCGCGTCAGGGTCGGCGCCGCTGGGGGGCCCAGCTCGGATCGAAGAGATCCGCGCGGAGCGCCAACAGTTATATTTATAGCGTTTTTTTTTTGTGGGGGGGGTTTTCGCTTAGAGACCATGAACGTCGGGGAAGCAGAGATTCACACGGGGTGCTTGCTGGCGGACCAATCTCGTATTTGGCGTGCCCACTGCGCCCAGGGATGTCGCAGTGGGCCGGAGCAGGCGTGCCAAGCTGCGGGTCGCCACTATGGGGGTCCCCACTTCCTCGAGGGAACGCCTCTTCCTCGAGCAAGTGGGCCCCCGAAGAACACTCTCCTCCACCTCCTCCTCCTCCTCCTCCTCCTCCTCCTCCTCCGTCTCCTCCGTCTCCTCCTCCTCCTCCTCCTCCTCCTCCTCCTCCTCCTCCTCCTCTATATCTTCTCCTGATAAATAATTTCTCCCTGTCGCACCCTAAGGCCAGTTTTCAAGGCGGGCCGGGCGTTTCGCCTGCGACTTCCTCACAATTTACGACCCTGACGCGTAAACGTTGACAACAATTTCACACATTGAGGGCGGGTAGTTTTCAAAACGTGGCTATCGCCTTAGCGCCGCGCACATTCGTTCTAAACATGTACAGGAATTTCACGGATTCAGGGCGACCCGCTTTGAAAATGTGGCTCCCGCCTCAACGCCGCGCATATTGGCATTTGAAAATTGTAAGAACTTCACGGATTGAGGGCGACCCGTTTTCAACATGTGGCTCTCGCCTCAGCGCCGCGCATTCTTTTATGCAACAATTTCACGGATTGAGGGCGGCTCATTTTCAAAATGTGGCTCTCGCCTCAACATTGCGCACATTCGTTTTTACATTTGCAAGGGTTTCACGGGTTCCCATGATCAGCGTACCAGGAATGGTGTTTTCCAAGAATTCAAGATTATGCTGATACAACAAATATGTTGATCTGCATTTTTGGCGTCCCCCAAACGGCGTTCTGGAACGATTCAAGATCGTCAACATGCAACAGTCAGGTTGATCCGCGGCGATGGATATCCCGATAACGATGTTTTGGCATGCTTCAGGGCCTTCAAACGGTTGTCTTCCAACGAGGCAGTTCCCTCAGTGGAAATGAACCTGGTTTCATGCCTGTGAAGAGGGAGCTTGGAGGGACGGTTTATTCCAACATCGTTGATGACTTTTGGGTTCACACTGGTCCTCCTCCTCCTCCTCTTCCTCTTCCTCCTGGTCCTCGTCCTCGTCTTCCTCCTCCTCCTCCTCCTCCTCCTCTTCCTCCTCCTCCTCCTCCTCCTCCTCTCTTCCACAACGAGCCCAAACGTCGAGACTTCCTCGAGCTTCGATCCTGGCACCGCGATTTCCAAGAGGAACTGATGACCCCCCAGTGCTGGCTCCCCTCAGCACTGCCCAACACACGCCTCGCGGCACCCCGCGGGCGAGGAGGAGGAGGAGGGGGAGAGGAGCAGCAGCAGAGCAACAACAAACAACAAGGAGGAGGCGTAAGCATGCTCGCGTCGAGACCACAATCACGACGGGATTCTTTTAGCGGTTTTCGGACCCCTGGGGGCCTTCGCAAAATCTCGACCGTAACTGCTGAACCGTTTCTCGGCCTCCAAAGGCCCTCGCCAGGCCCCGGGACCGTCAAAAAACGGCTCGGGATGAAATGCCCACCACTCAGGATTCACTACTGATACTGACCGTTCGTCCATCCGCACTAGCATGTCTGTACCCCATGAGTGATGACCTGATTGCTTTTTCTTTTGTGGTCTGGGGTCCCAAGTCCCCAACACGTTCGACCAACGGCATCGGTAGAAATGGAGGCGAGTGTGTCCGGCTCTCCGCTCGAGTCGGACGCGCCCAGCTAGCTTCATCGAAGCACCTAAACAATCACTGGTCGATCACTGGCTAAACGATTGAGGTGGATAGTTCAGATGGGTATTTCAGCGTGGTAAATGTAGTATCAGACGCCACATGCGCTGGTTCTCTCGCTGGGCGAACAACATCTCGGGGCTGGCATGTTACTACCGAGGATCAGCTGACCCACTACTACGACGAGCAGGTCATCGCTGATGTCTGGCGGAACATGTTCCAGTGGCGGCAGTGCTGGCGCTTCCGTGCTCAGGCTACCCCTCCAAAGTTGCCGTGCGTCAAGCACATAACACAGCACGAAGTATCGTTTGTGCAGTGCAACCTTCAGGTGGCAAGAGGCACGCCACTTGAATATATCATGCGCGCATTCTTCTGGGCCGACTCGATCTTCCTGGCCGGTGCTATTTTCTTGTTCTCCCACGCACCCTGAAGGTAAACAAACAGTTCGTACGCATGTTCGACAATCTTGGTCAGACGGCCCGTGTCATATCATTTCCTGGGAGAGATCAGCAGAATCTTCTCGCGGTTCGATGTTTGGTGAGTTTGATGGAGACTTTCCAGAATCCATCAGAAAGCACCAGACTTTGCCAGAATATTTCAGACACCTCTGCTGTCTGAAGAATTCTGAACAGTTCAGAAGAATCAAAAACGTTTTCGCAGTTCTGCAAAAAAACTACTGCGCGCAAGCACGCGCCCCGCACCGTGCCAATCAGGGCCGAATCATACTTTCAGCCCCGTTTGCGTCTAGATGCGCAAGGAAACCCAAACGAACAAGTCCTCCACGTCAGAGTGTTATTGCGTCTTGTGGGCGCAGCCGAAATCCCAAATTGGCACTACTGTAGCCTAGTGCCGTGATTAAGTTTAGCTGTTCCTCCCTGTTGTCTCGGCTGCGAATAACTCCGACCCTCAAACTCATCGAAGCGGAAATTATGTTCCCTCTATTGTTGGGCGGGCTGGACGCAATCAAAACTTCCCCCCCGGGGAATAAATTCCATCGGGTTGCCCTGGAGCAGGATGGGGGGAAGAGGAGAAACGGGGAGGAGGAAGGGGGGAGGAGGGGGAAGGACTGGGAGGAGAGGAAAAGAAGGAGGAGGAAGAGATGGGGGAGGAGGAGGAAGAGGAGGAGGAGGAGGAGGAGGAAAATAACAAGACGCGAAAACGTGTGTTAACTTCAAAAGCCAACCGGTCGTTGAAAATGCATGTCTTGTCATTCCTTTAAGCACGTATCGATTGAATGCGTGAGTGCGCACGGCTGCACGAAGCCATGACATGGAAATGCTGGGCGCGTCATAAAGAATGCTTCGGACAAGTGAACTACCCGGTTTTCTTGCGGAGATGGTGATGTGCAGAAATGTGCTGCTTTTGCCCAGAATCTTCGCGCCTCATTTTTCGCGCTCCGCATTGAAATTTAAAACGCTTTTCGCGGGTGCTCAGCCCCGTCAGCGCGCGTCGCCGTCATGAGTGCAAAACTCCTGGCAGCAGCGGGTCGCGGAATCATCCACCCGCCAACTCTGATGCATAACCTTGTCTTGATTTTCGGTGGTCGGGCGGGCAACCGTTCGATGGCCGACGCGGGAGACTGCAATGGATTGCGCCGCACTGGGGACAGGAGCGAAGGTCTCCGTAATCATTGGACTCAAGACGCGCCTCCGTGCACTCTAAGGCCAGACCGAACAAACAACGGACTCTGCTGGTCATGGCTGCGATCATTGGGAGTCCGCCGCGCTACTGTTGCTGTCGGGGATGGCGTCCTCCAGCGAGGGGCCCGCTGATGCGATCGCGCCTCTCCGCGGGGCCTCCCCTAATCCAGCTACGCGCGCGTGAACTTCAGAATCCAGGCGGTCACCGTCAAAGCTTCACTCAAATTTCCACGCCAACATGGCGACTTTTCCATTGTGGACAATGCAAGACCGCGAGCGCGGCCAGTTTTGCATGGTCGAAATTGGATATTGTTTCAAAAATATAAAAAAGGTCGTCATGGATGCCTGGGAACAAAAATGAACCCTTAACGGTGACCCGTGGGATTTCGGGCAGCCCGCCCGCGCGCTTGTCGCCCGATCGCGCGCGCGCGGACGCGCGCATGAGACGAGTCTTGCAATGTCCATAATGGAAAAATGGCTGTGTCGGCTTGGAAACTCAAGCGGCCCCTTAACGGCGATCAACCGGATCTTGGGTGACCCGCCCGCGCTTGGATCAGCCAGTCGCGCGCGCGCGTGGTGAATTTCGCGTTCGCCACAATGGAAAAACTGCCATATTGGTTCTGAAACTTTAGTGAACCCTTAACGTGACCGGTTGGACTTTGAAGTTAACATGCGTTGTTCCAACGTTTTAGATCGCCACGGTGGCCTGGCAACTAAATGAACCCTTAACGGTGACCGCCTGGATCTTGAAACTAGGATGCGTTCCCCAAGGCTTATACACGGGACTCTATATATATATATATATATGCTTACAACTCGCCGTGCTGGCCACGAAACTACTGTGTCCTCAACCGTGACCGATTGGATTCTGAAGCTCATAATCTTCTTCGACGTTTTCAAGAAAAGAAAAGCCGCCATGTCTTATAAGAGGCAGATTTGTGAGCATCTTCTCGCGAAAACTGCAATAGAAAGTGCTTCGCTTCGATCCGGGAGTTTGCGCAAACTCGCTGCCTGGCGCCTGGTCGGCGCGCGCAGCGACGGTGGATTCGTCTCTTAATATTGTTCGGTGGGCTGGATAATGTTCGGGGGCTGTTTCTTTAGCGGGATAATCCTTTTGTGGGCTGCCCTGTACGCGGGGATTAATGGGCATCTGCTCATGAGGATTGCAATGCAAGTGCGCTTCGTCTTGGTTCGCGGGCTTGCTCGAACTAGCTGGCGTTAGGATTCGTTTCCCTGTGTTGCTGGGCCGCGCGCGAAAATATTCGAGAGCATCTCCTCAGGAGGACTGCGATGCGAATTGCGGAGGAGATTCGGTGGGAGGGAGGCGAGGGAGGGGAGGAGGAGGGGGGAGAAGAGGAGAGGCCAGACGAGAACGGGGGGGGCTCTCGTGAGGGCCAGGCTCTGTCGCGCGAGTGCCATGAAGGGTGACCACTGCGGCTCAAACTGCGCCTAACCAGCGCGGCTTGAGCATGGGGCCTGGCGCCGAGGCCGCTGGCGGGGCGAATTTGCAAATAATGTCGGAAGGTTTTTCTCCCGGTGAATACTGATCTTTGGGCGACCCTGCGTGACAGAGGATTTCTGAACACATTTGTAAGAAGACTGCTATATAGATCGGCACATTCGTTGCCCAAGGCGCTGCTCGCAATCTCCTCGTTCATGTCGTCGCGCGTCTCAGAAGATTGCGCCGTGCGGCTGTATGCGCACACGACCGTTAACTGCATTTCCAGCGTCAGCGCCCGCGACGCGGCCCGCCGATGAATTTCCAACGATTGCTTGCCTCGCTGGACAATGTTGGGGGATTCTTTCTCTCGGCGATAAAAAGGCTCCCTGGGCGACATGTACAAAATCCACGTGTATCTTCAGCGACAGCGCTAGCGGCGCGGCCCGTAGTCGTTCTCCTTCTAATTTTGGGTGGTCGGGATCATGTTGTTTTTTGTCGTTTCTCTCCAAGTGAATCGTGCGCTGTGGGCGACCCGGCACGACAGACACTTCTACAATAAGATCGCAGTATACATGGGCATTTGTTTTGCCAAGGGCGTTGCTCGCCATCGCCTCCCTCGTCGTGTTTGTACGAGGATCGCACAGCGTCGGCACCCGCGACGCCGCCCGCCAAATAGTTCCCCATCCTTGCTCGCCGTGCTGGATCATGTTCTGGGGATGCTTCTCTTGGCGAAGGAATGCCTCCTGGGCTACCCTGTGCGACGGAAGAATTCGGACCACATGAACATTGCGATGCGATGCGACGGCCCTTGGAGGCAGGAGGGGGGGCCCGCCTGCTCCGGCATTGCGCCGGGCCGCAACAATAATGAACAACATCTGATTACAGAAGGCAATGAAGGACAGTGCAAGATGGGAAGATGGGTGAGACGACAGTGAAAAGACAAGAGCACGTGTGGCTATGCATGAGAATCAATCGCAAGCGGCGCACAAGAGGAAGAAACACCAGAACTCTGCAACATGATGTGCAATGGCAACCTCAGATTTCAGTCCAGCGCTTCTTCTGCCCGCCTTGTGAACGGCAGGGCAAGAACCGATGCCACGGAATCCAGTCGAGGAGCCGCGCGTTCCATCGGGTGTCTTCGCACAGAGCACTCCTGGCGGCAAGCTCCCGCTTGCACTTCTGTGAAAGCACAGTCCACTCTTCAACGTGGTGTTTTGCAGCTAAGCCCAGGCATACGTGAGTGGCACGTCGTATGTACTCCACCCAGTCCTCGTCGGGTCGCCGGTTTGTGCCCACCATGCTCCGCAGCATTCTCTTCTGTGCAGACTGAAGTTTTCTCTCCTGGTCCTTCTTTAATGTTCACGTTCTCGCATGAATAAAATAAATGCAATATAGATCGCATTCGTCGCCGAAGCTGGTTCTCAAAATCAGTAGCGTGCACGTGCAAAGGGATTGGAATGTTAATCGCATTCTTCGCCGAGGCTGATTTCCACAGTCAGTCGCGTGATTTTCCTTTGCTTGCAAGGGAGTTGCAACGCAGGCCCGTGCATCTACAATCTACATTTGCAGCTTCGTCGTCGGCGCCCGCGTCGCCGACGACGATGTAAATGTAGAATGTGGAAGGCCCGCGCGGGGACTGAGTTTCAACTGTCTTTCCCAGGATGGAGTTTTCAGGAGGAAGTTTTTGAACGCCAAATTTGTGAATCAAGCTTTTCCATGAGAGCACTGCTGGCGGGCGCCGCGGGAAAAACAATTTCCACCTATCGGAGAAGGCCGCCGAGAAAATACACCTTATTGAAAGGGGCGTTCTAAAGACAACTCCCGGTTAGCGGAAGGGTGGCGTGCTTCTCCCTGCCAGGAAGTGCGCGGCCAATGGCCATGTCGTCGCCCTGCAGAACCAGCGCTCGCACCCGCGTTGCGAGCGGCCGTGGCGATCTCCCATGAACGCATGTGGTCGGGCTGACATTCAAGCAGTGGCCAAACGTCCTGGCTTGCGTATAGGCCCACCAAACCATATTATCAAGCCTTTTGTGATTTGCGCGACGTGTACTTAAAACAAGTACGGCAGAAACTGTCTTGTTTTCAGGGGTTGGGACTATGTTCTCAGAGCAGTGGCCTGTAGAAATGCCGGGACGCTCGGTCCCTGTTCGCAAGATGGGGGGAACGTAGCATGGGATATCGCCCATTATTCCAGATTGTTTTAAAATCTTCCGGATTCCTCCATCTTCCTCCAGATTCTTCCAGATCTTCCATAATCCGCAAGGTTCTTCCAGATTCTTCCAGGAACCTGGAATGATCTGAACTAATCCGCCGGAGCGCGGGGCCAGGACTAATCCGGAGGAGTCTGTAGGAATCTGGAAGAATCTGGACGAATTTGGAGGATTCTGGAGGAGCCTGGCGGAACCAAGACCCATCTGGAGGAATCTGGAGCGATCTGGACTAATTTGCCGGAGCGCGGAACCAGGATTAACCTGGAGGAACCTGGAGGAATCTGCAAGAATCTGGAAGAGTCTGGAGAATTCTGGAGGAATCTGGGGGAATCTGGAGGAATCTGACAGGATCTGGAGTGATCTGGTCAAATCCGCCGGAGCGCAGAACCAGGACTCATCTGGAGGAGCCCGAGGGAATCTGGAGGAATCTGAAAGAATCTGGAGGATTTGCGGAGAATTCGGAGGAATCCGAATTCTCCGCAAACTGCGGAAGGAAAGAATCTGGAGAATTCGAAGGAATCAAAAGGAATTCGGCAAAATTCCAAGAATTATAAGGAATGTTGTGGAAAACAACCATTTTTGCACCCCATGTCCCAATCTCTGACGGCCCCGGGGCCCGTCGAGGACCCCCAGGAGGCCGACAGCAGCCCAACAAATCTCCCGTCGTGATGCACCGCTGCTGCTTCGGCGATGCGGCGCGATCCTCCGGAACCGTCTACTCGGACCTCAAATTTGGGCGGCCCGTGCAAATCCACGAGCCTCGCGCCCTCCGGGCAGCTTTGGGCGCCGAGGCAGGGCGTCCTTGCCCCTGAGCGCTTCTGCCCGCAGCTCGGTGGAGCTCTGCTCCAAGAGCTCGCAGCGCGCGGCCTCGCACGGGCTTAGAGGGGGTGTGCCGTGAGCATCCTGGATCGTGGGGTCGCGGCGAGATTGCCATACTCCTCGTCCCCGTCCTCGTCCTCGTCGTGTTCCTGCTCCGCCCTGCCTCGTCATTTCTCTCTGTCTCTGTCTCTCTCTCTCTGTCTCTCTGTCCCTCCCTCTGTCGAAAAAGCAGTTGTTGCATATGTCTGTCCATCTCGTTCATGCCAACGTCCGTACTCAGATCATGCCACTTGTGAGTCGCAGTCGTCATTCCATAACTTAATCTGCTGATCCTGATGATTTTCAAAGTTGGTAGCTTTTTGTCGTAGCGCTTTTGATTTCTTCTCCTGGTGAGACCGACGAGGCTGACGAGACTTATGTGCATGCGGTGTCGTGACGTTTTGGTTGCCTCATCGGCGTCCGCTCAAAAACAGCGAGCGTCGATTGCCACCCGCCGCTCTCGATGGCCTCCGAAGCAGGGAGGCTGGCAACTGCCAACCTTTCTTGCTCATAGCGCTAAGGAAGAAATGAACAACTCGACGCTCAATCCCCGATGTAGAACTACCTGTCAGGCCTGAACCGGATCGAACCGCGAAATCGAATCGGATCGGAGTCGGACCGAATCGCCAGCGAATCGCCCCGGATCGCATCGCAATTGGATCGCCGTGCCCGGCCTCTGGCTGGCCCTTGCCGATGTCACCGAATCGAGCCGAGTCGGATCGGATCGGAGTCGGACCGAATCGCCAGCGAATCGCCCCGGATCGCATCGCAATTGGATCGCCGTGCCCAGCCTCTGGCTGGCCCTTGCCGATGTCACCGCATCGAGCCGAGCCGGACCGAAACGGACTCGCGGGCCAAGACCGTGGATCGAATCGCACCGGCTCGGATCATAGGCGGCCCTCCTTGTTCTACGGGCAGCTGCAGCACAGGGGTACACAGGAGGAGGAGGAGCAGGAGGAGGAGGAGAGGGAGGAGGAGAAGGAGGAGGAGGAGGAGGAGGAGGAGGAGGAGGAGGAGGAGGAGGAGGAGGAGGAGGAGGGGGGAGGAGGAGAGGGAGGAGGAGGAGGAGGAGGAGGAGGAGAGGAGGAGGAGGAGGAGGAGGAGGAGGAGGAGGAGGAGGAGGAGGAGGAGGAGGAGGAGGAGAGGAGGAGAGGAGGGGGGAGGAGGAGGAGGAGGAGGAGGAGTAGGAGAAGGAGCCGTGGGACGCCGTGTCCCGCCCTACGCCTACGAGGAGGGAGGAGGAGGAGGAGGAGGAGGAGGAGGAGGAGGAGGAGGAGGAGCTCCCTGCTGAGGCGGTATCTGGGGGCCTCTGGCAAGCTCCCCCTCTCCCTCCCGACCTCCCAAACCACCCACTCACGTCGCTCTCTTTCGCTCGCCGTGTCGCGGACAGCTCTCCAGAGCGGTGTCTTGGCAATATGCCGATCCCAGAAATCGCGACCCTTCCCCGAGGCTGGCTTTGAATCCGGAGTCGCTGTTTGATGGTCCCGGGGCCTGGCGAAGACCTCCAAAGGCCGAAAGCGGCTGACAACCCACCGCCGTGATTTCTGTTACAACGCGAGCATGTGTGGGCCCGATGCCCACACCACCACCTCCCATGTCGCCCTCTCTCGCTCGCTGTATCTCCCCTCCGGAGCAAGCATTCAAGGCATGCCCGCGGGCTGGTGGCTCGCAGTCGCTGCTCTGCTTCGGAGTTGACAACGGCCTCGAAGGCGGCCACTGCCGGGGAAGGACGCGGTCGCTTGGCACGCACTGCCCCCAAACATGCTCGCGCCGTGTGAAGACCACGACTGGAGGTTCTTGATTGTTTTCCGGCCCTCTGGGGGCCCTCGCTGAGCCCCAGGGCCGCCCGAGAACGACTCGGGACGAACAACCGGCCCTGGGATTAAGTCGGGCCTGTCCCCCTACAAGGGGATTTTGGAGGAAAAATACAAGTAGTCCAAAAATACTCCGTCAAAAAATAATAAAAAAATAGTCCCCAGACTATTTTTTGCCTATTCTTGAATATTCCTCCAGGGACTGGCCCGACTTCACCCTGGGAGCACGACGTCGCGTTTCTGGGCCTGCACCACTGGGGGCCTGATCTCGGCGCCCCGCCGAGGCGGGAGGAGCGAGAAAGGCCGAGCCCTCTCAGGATGCGGCGGGGCTTCTCGGCACCGCGCTCTGGCCTTCTGCGAGGCCCCCCCGTGCCGTGGCGTGCGCGTGCCGTGCTCGAGCTCCAGAGGGCGGCGAGGGTGCCCGTGGCGTGCGCGCGTGCCTCGTCGTGCGTGCTTCCCAGAACGAGACGCACCGTGCCGTGCACGCGCCGTCGCGCAGTGCACGCGCCGTGCACGTGCCGCGCCCGCGCCCCGCGCTGGCTCGAGGGTTCGAGTCTCGTGCCCTGTGGCCTCGGAGAGGGCTCGGAGAGCCCTGCAGAAGGTCCAGAAGCCTTTTGCGCCTCCTGGGAGAAGGAGGAGGAGGAGGAGGAGGAGGAGGAGGAGGAGGAGGAGGAGGAGGAGGAGGAGGAGGAGGAGGAGGAGGAGAGAGGAGGGAGGATCGAGGAAGAGCGAGGATCGAGGATGAGCGAGGAGGATCGAGGAGGAGGATCGAGGATCGAGGATCGAGGAGGAGGCAAAGGCCAGGCCAGCCCAGCCCCGCCCTGCCTTCCCCACCGGGCGCGCCGCCGAGTCTCGCTCTCGGGCCATCGCTCGGGCCTCCGGCGGCCGTTTTCGGGACGCCTCGCGCACCCCCGGGAGCGCTCTCGGCGAGGCGCAGCTGGCGGAAGACACCCCGAGGCCGGGAAGCCTGCGGGAACCGACGATGGCGGTCAGAGTGCCGACTTCCCTCCCCAGTCCTCCGGCGTCGTGATCTCTTCGCAACGTGGACCCCATACTGAGGTGTAGACCCTCTCTCCTCAAGACCACGTTCTTCCCCCCTCCCCCGGCGCTCCCCGGGGTCCGGCAAGGTCCCCCAGGCGCCGAAGATTGCTGGGTAAGGTTCGGTCGGGCATGTCCTCCGACAGGCGGATTGTGGAAGACAACAAACAAAATAGTAAAACAAGTGTCAAACATAGTCAAGAGAGCACAAAGAAACCGTCACCATCCAATGTATGACTATTCTCGAATACTCCTCCTGTAGACGGACACGCCAACCTTAACGCTAAGGGCCCCTAGGGGTCGAAGAAGCCTGCCGTCGCGCGACTCTTTCACGACTAGAGGCCTCCTGGATGGGGTCCGAGTAGATGAGGTCGGAGGATCGCGCTGCATTGGCGATGCATCGGCGATGCGGCGCGATCCTCCGCCCCCATCTACTCCGACCCCATCCAGGAGGCCTAGAACTGGGTTGGGCATGTCCTCCTACCAGCGGATTTTGAAAGGAAAATGAAGCACAATCAACAAATACTAAAACGGTTCAAACATGCTTACAAACTCGTCCCCTGACTATGGTTTGACTATTTTTTCATATTCCTCCTGTAATTGGAGAGGGACGGGCCCGACTTAGCCTTGAACGACGCGAGAGGGGGTCTGGGTCCTCCGCTTGACCGACCGCCGCCGCCCGTGCCGGAGGAGGAGGAGAAGGAGGAGGAGCGGCCCCTGCAGGCATGTGGCGGACTTTCGGCCGACACGCCTCACCCCGGTGGCCATGTGTCCCAAAGAAGGGACATTGCCGGGGTTGCGGATCCAGCGGGAGGAGGAGGAGGAGGAGGAGGAGGAGGAGGAGGAGGAGGAGGAGGAGGGGGGGGGGGAGGAGAGGGAGGAGGAGGGGGAGGGGGAGGAGGGAGGGAGGGAGGGAGGGAGGGAGGGAGGGAGGAGGGGGAGGAGGAGAGGAGGAGGGGGGAGGAGGAGGAGGAGGAGGAGGAGGAGGAGGAGGAGGAGGAGGAGGAGGATACGACGCTATAGGGAAATGTCGAGGAGGAGGAGGAGGAGGAGGAGGAGGAGGAGGAGGAGGAGGGAGGAGGAGGAGGAGGAGGAGGAGGGAGGAGGTCCGACCCCATCCTAGGAGGTCTGGAGAACGACGCTAGAGGGGGTCTGGGTCCTCCGCTCGTCCCACTGCCAACGCCCGTGCTGCTGCTCCGCTCCCCCCAGCCTGGGGCCGCGCCTCCCCCCTCCAGGGCAGGAGCAGTCGGCATCGGAGTGGGCACTCGGCTCGAGTCGAGATCCACAGGCGACCTCCTCCGACCGAACCGACTCTCCTCGGATCGAATCCTCCTCTCCTCTTCTCCTCGAATTCCTCTCGGATCGAATCCTCCTCTCCTCGGATCGGATCGAGATCGGCATGGATCTACTCAAACCGATCGAATCGACCGGAGGCCGGGCATATCCTCCTACAGGCGGTTTCGGAGGAACATCAAATAATAGCCGATAAATGCTCAAAACGAATCAGAAAGAGTAGAACATTCGCCCGCCCAGAAATGCTCAAAACTACTCAGAAAGCGCAGACAAATCGTCCCCAGACTATTTTCTACTATTTCTGCATTTTCCCCCTGTAGAAGGACATGCCCGGCTGGAGCCGACATGCGCATCGGATCGGGCTGCATCGGCACGGAGCCGTCATCGAATCGGACTGGCCGCGCCAGGATGCGCAACCGCGCCGTGCAGGCCTCGGGCCACCCCGGACCGCTGGGCCGGGAGATCGGCACCGAAACGGGTCGAGCTGGCCGAAGCCGATGTCGAAGGGGATCGGTCCAATCGAAGGGGGCCCTGCCCCCCGGCCCGCCGCGGATCCCTCTCCAGGCGCGCCTCCGCCTCCAGCGCCCGCCGCCAGCGCCCGCCCGCCTCCACCGCCCCGGCGGTCCTGGCCGCTATCAGCTCCGCCTCCTGGCAGCGGCGGGCGTCTGGAGAGCGACGACGGCGACGGCCTCCGACCGAGGATCGACCGACAACAACAACAGAATGTGGGGGAGCCGGGGAGGAGCAGAAGGGAAGAGAGGTAGCCAAAAACTTGGGTAGGAGCTCGTAGGGTCGGCCAGCGCCACAGCCATTGCCATGTTCGCAGTGAGGCCGCGAGAGGAGTGGGCTCTCGCGCGCCCTCTGGCCGGCATTCGCGGGCCAGCTGCAGCAGGGACACGCCGTGCAAGTGAAACTCGCGTCGCGTCCATCTTCGGTAGACAGCCGCGACGACCGATGAACAAGGACGACGATCAACTGACGACCACCACCGCGACGACCACGACGACGACAACGGCGGGCTCAGTCCCTCGGAGCTCTCGGGGCCACCGAGGGAGGCACCCAGTGGTGAGTCGAAGACTTGCTGTACACGGCAAGTTCACGTGGTGACGACCCTGGCGATGGTCTTTGACACTGCCCAAATTTTGTTCAACCCTTTGAACGACAAGCATCGTTCCGTATTGGTCGGCTCTGGGCTGCTGGCAGCGTTCAAACTTGACCGCCCGTGGCGGGGTCGCTGCCGCGTCGACACGGCACGACGCGAACCTTCTGTGCTGAGACGCAGGGTCTAGCGCCAGGTCATACGGGCTTGGGCGCATCGCGGGCCATGAGGCTCTATTCGCGAGGTCTTGGCGGCACGTCGGAGGACTGCGCGATGCTGGGCGCGCCTCCTTCTGCCCCACGGAACGTCTCTGGCGGTGCCGACCCGAGCGACGAACCTGGATGCCACCGGAAACATTTCGTGCGGGCCCAGGGCCCCCCATGACTGCAAATACTCCTGAACGGGGCCACGGAGGCGAACGTTTTCTTATCTCTTATTCGGCATTTCGACACTGAGCGGAAGGGAGGGGGGGAGGGGGTCTGGCTCCGGACCTCTGCTTAACGCGTCTGTCTGCAACGGTGCGCCCTACAGTCGAACTTGGAGAGGGCACCGTTGCCACAGAAATGCAGGAGGCATGGGTCGCAAGAAACAGGACACGAGGGTACCCTTGATCTGGCAGGGTCGACCTATTAATCCAGGCCGCCTGTACGTGGGAGACTCCGCATTCTTGGAACGGGCGCCAAACGCGACCAAGACCTACTCCAAGGGTGGGGGGGAGGGGGTGCAAGGGCCCGCGCCGATCGGCAACACAAGGAACAAGACGACGATCGCGAGCACGGCCCGCGTGCGGAGGGACCCAGAAGCACCCAGACAGCCGCGGATGTGTTTGTCGTCGCGGCTACAACGGCAGGTGGTCGTCATACTTTTCAGGGAGCACCCCTCTTTTTGTTCGACGCGGATCACATGCGCGACCGACGCGCCGCCGCACATCGTGCTGCGACGAGGCTGAGGCCAGGCGCGCCCAACGCACAAGCTGAGCAAACACTGCTTGCTCAGCTCGCAATGCGCAGGGCCCCGACCGCCTCCGCAGGTTGGCCCCGTGCATTTTTTCGGTTTCGTGCGTGGTTTCTTCGCCACATGCTCAAGGATGCTCCTCGATGGCCCTCGCCGAAGGAAAACATGCACACGTCCGAGCGATGCCGAGCAGGGGGCCGCCTCTCGCCCCGGGATCCGCCCTGCGACGGCCTGGGGCTTACCAGCCTGGAACCTATCCCTGTCCCTAAGCTGGGCACCCCCTCATCACACTGCCAATCTTAGGGGTTCCCTTATTTTTCGAGGGCGCCTCCCTTGGATTGTCATCGCCTTTTGGCGCGTCAATCTTAGGGATAGGGATAAGCTCGAGGCTGGTAAAGGGGGCCCGCAGGCCGCCGCCCGAGGGCCGCAGCCGCAGAGAGAAACACCGCCCGCGGACCATCGTCGGAGGCCTGGGCGCCACTGTCAGGGGAGGCCTAAGCGACCCCTGGCACACCAGCCCCTTTTCCGTGGCGCCCCCCTCTCGACTCGCCCCACTTGCCGTCGCTCGGAGGTCCATTTCCTGAGCATATTTTTTCGGTTTCGTGCGGTTTTTTTTTGTTGCTCGATGCTCCAGGATGGTCCTCGATGGTTCTCGCCGGGAAAAAATGCACACGTCCGAGCGATGCCAAGCCCATGGCGTATATGTGTGCGGCCGGAGGGGAGGGAGGCCTGACAGGCGAGGGTGACGTCACGGCAGTGGATGGTTTGCGAGGGGTCGGTGAGGCCGCGCCGGACACTGATTGACTATGAGCCGAAAGCGGTCCCCGTGGGCCGGAGTCGAGGAGTACCCGCCGCGGCCGCGCCCCGCCCATGCGTGTGGGCGCACGCGCCTGGGGGCGGGGGGCGCCCTCAGAACTCGTCCTCGAAGGCCTTGTCGGAGGAATCTCCGCCTCCTCCTCCTCCTCCTCCTCCTCCTCCTCCTCCTATTCCTCCTCCTCCTCCGCCGCCTCTTCCTCCTCTCCTGGACCGTCCCCCTCCCCTAGCCTCGACCCGCCGCTTCGAAAAGCCGCACCGTCGGAGACCCCCGAAGATGGGAGGTCTGGGGAGCTCCCGCAAGCATGGGCGTCGGGTCTGGGTCTGGGTCTGGGGGGGGGGGGGTCGGGCGAAACTCGGGAGGGCTGGAGGCCTTGGCAAGGTCCGGGGGGCGCTGGGGGCCCTGGGGGTGGGGCCTCTAGGAGGCGGGGTGGCCTGGAGAGTCCGCCGCCCTCCTCCCCCTCCTCCTCCTGGTGGCGGCCGGATGGCCCCAGGCTCCCCGGCACCGTCGGAGGCCGGTCGCTCGCCGCAGAACAACTCACAGGTCCGCGCGGGGTTCTCGGATCGGCGCTGACCCCCCCCCTTGGCGCGCGCAGCGCGCCAGGGGCGGCGCCGGAGGCGCCGCCAGGGGGCCCCAGCGCCGATGCGACAAATTCGCGCGGACCTCCGAGTTATTATGTTTAGTCATGTTATGGCTCGTTCCCCGACAGAAGGCTCCTCGAGGGCCCTCGCCGAGGAAAGGTGCACACGTCCGAGCGGTGCCGAGTCGAAGATCTGGGAGGCCCGCGCCCCGCGGCGAGCCCCGAGGATGCTCGCGAGAGCGGCGCGGGCCTCTGCGCCGCCCCGCCCCGCGCGGCCACTCGCGGGCGGGCGCCCCGAAGCTCCGGGGGCTGGCGCGGGCCGCTTCCGTGCAGAACCGCGGAGGGCCTCGGCCGAACGGGCTGCGGCTTCGGGGATCTGCGAACCCCAAGGCCTCCAATGGCCCGAGAGGAGGCCACAAAGGCCGCCAGAGGCCTCTCAAACTGCTCCAAGGAAGCTCCAGAGGCATCCAAAATTGCCTCGAGAGGGCCCCAATGACCCCCAGAGGCTTCCAAGAGACTCCCAAAGAAAACGGCCCGCGAAATCGGGGATCAACTGACCCGGGTCAATCCAGACCCGAGTCAGTCAAGCTTTGCAGGATCCTGCTTGGTCCTGCAAGATCCTGCGTGATCCTGCGCCCAAGCCCAGGGTCAATGCAGCCCTGGCTCTGCGAGTTCCTGCCAGATCCAGCGCTCTGACTGACCCCCGTCTGTATTGACCCCCGTCTCTTGAGCTCCGACGGCTGCCAGGGCTGCGCACAGCCCTCGGGCATGCTCGCGTCGTGACGTGGACAAAAATCACTACGGACGGCTTGTGGCCATATGTTCGGCATCCAGAAGGGCCGTCGCCGGGCCCCGGGACCGGACCGTCAACAGAACGACCAGGGATGAAAAACCAGCCTTCCGAGGACTCCGCACAGACGAAAAGCAGAACGTCGCACGCATGTCCGGGGCAGCACCTGACAACCAAAGCAAGCACGAGCCCGACTCACGCCGACTGTGGCAGCTGGAGATGAGGCTTCAGGATTTGTGCCTGACGCCTCCCTCCGCCAAGCCCGACATATTGTCGGCAGCGTCAATTTAGGATACCGCGCGTTCTTGCTAATTAGATGGTGCTAGTAAGCAGCGATTGGCTCTTCCCGATGCTTCGGGGTGAGGTGATCTAGTCGTTCTACCTGTCTGTATATGAGTGTAGAGATTTACGCGAAGGAGAGAGAGAACAAGAAAGGGAGCACGAGAGAGGAGCACTTACAAAATTATATAATATAACAGCCAGCGCTGGCCCTAAACAATAGGTTCTTGCAGTCTACGCGGTGCAATCTATGTGGTGCAATGTATGCTCTGTGACCTACGTCATGCAATTTATTCGGTGCAACTGGCGCGGTGCAAGCAATGTAATGCAATCTAGGAGGTGCAATCTAAGTGGTGCAATTTTCGCGCGGCAACCTATGCGATGAAATCTATGTGGTGCATTACATGCGGTGCAATCTACGCGCGGCAACTTGTGTAATGCAAGCTATGCGGTGCAGTGTATGCGACGGCGACGGTGGCGACGGGCGGCACCGCCCGCAAAAGCCGCCACTCGCCCCGAGCGGCGGCGACGGCGACGGCGACAGCGGCGACGGGCGGCACCGCCCGCAAAAGCCGCCACTCACCCCGAGGTGAGTAAGAATCCCTACGTGCAAACACGGTTTAAGGAATATGTGTAGAGAGAACGGGGAAACAAGAGAGAGAGAGAGAGAGAGAGAGACTGAGAGAGAGAGAGAGAGAGAAATAGAGAGGGAACGAGACAGAAAAAACCGAGAGAGAGAGATAGAGAGAGAGAGAGAGAGAGAGAGAGAAAGAGAGAAACAGAGAGAGAGAAAACGAGAGACAAAGAGCGAGAGAGAAACGAACATTGAACATATTCGCTGGTAGGGGGGGCGGGGGAGAAGGATGAGCGACAACGAGAGATCATGGCTCGAATCACGATGGCCAGCCAGGGGTCAGTCGTCATGATGCGATGAATCTATATATATATATATATTTGATCGAATTTGGATTGGTGAACAGAAGCGCAGCGAGAACACAAATATAGCATCCTCCTACCCCTCGGCAAAAATCATCATCAATGCTGGCTGAGCGGTTTGCCTATTCACTTGCGCGCCCAAGGTTTGATGGAAATGGGCGCGGCATAGTTGATGCACCCCCCCATTCACCGTCGGGCATCGTAGACCAGCGCAGTTCCCGTGCCCAGAACTTGTTCCGATTTGTTTCGGCACTGGGGGGCCCAACAACTTATGACGTTACTTGTGTTGAAGGGGTGGAGGTATGAGAAGCCATTCGGGGGGACCCGCGGGGAGACCAAGACGCGCAAGCCACACGACGATTGCTGGAACTCCACCAGGCGTGTTTCGCGCGCTTCTCTTCCTGCGGCGAAATGGTTTTCAACGCTGGGGGGGGGGGAAACGCGCATCGATACACCGCTACTCCCTGGGCTCCACGAGATGCGTCATGCAGAACTTCGAGGCGGATCCAGCCGTCGTGACATGGGCCACGCAGGACACCCAAAGAGGCGAAAGCGAGGCAAGGGTAGCGGCATGTCCCCCTGCAGTAAAACTTGATGGCATAACGGGATTGGCTGTCCTCCGCCAGCTCGCTGCACAAGTGCGCGGCGCCTCGCTCCGCCTCGCGCGCCGCGTCGGCCTGCGCCTTCGCGGGCCGTGCAAAAGCACGCGACAGGTTCCTCGAACACAACCGCGTCCAATCTCACGGGCGATGGCTCTTATCAGCAAGGGAGATCATGAGAACCAGCGCGGGAAACGCGTGCGCAAACACACTTTCAATCCAGCCGCCAAATGAAGTCACTACAGCGACAAAAAAAACAAAACAAAAATAGAAAAAACAAAAAAAGAAAAAAAAAAAAGAAAAAAAAAAGGAAAAAAAAAGCGAAAAAAAAAACGACACAAAAAAATGCGAAAAAAAACAAAGAAAAAAAAGAAAAAGAAAAAAAGAAAACGAAAAAAAACCAAAAAAAAAAAAAACAAAAAAAAAAAAAAAAAAAAAAACCAAAAAAAAAAAAAAAAATAAAAAAAAAAAAAAAAAAAAAAAAAAAAGACAAAAAAAAAAACAAAAAAGAAAGAAAGAAAAAAAAAGAAAAAAAAAAAAAAAAAAACGCAAAAAAAAAAACAAAAAAAAAAAAAAAAAACAAAAGAAAAAACAGGAAAGGGACAGGAGTCGTAGAAAAAAAAAAAGCAGAAAGAAGAAAGCGCTGGGGCGGGGCACGCGAACCGTCCATCCCACCTGATGTTGGCAGATGGGAAGAATCCCCGGGCGACTCACGTGCAGAAAAAGGTGGTGGAACAAACGCACGCACACGCGCACACGCACACGCGCACACACACAAGCACACACGCACACGCACGCACGCACGTACGCACGCACGCACACACACACACCCACACGCAAACCCCCACACACACACCCACACGCAAACACACACACACACACGCACGCGCGCACGCACGCACACGCACACGCACACGCACACGCACACGCACAAACACACGCGCACGCACATGCACACGCACATGCACATGCGCGCACACACACACACACACGCACACACACGCACACACGCACGCACACACACACGCACACACACACACACACTCGCACGCACACGCGCACGCACGCACGCACGCAAACACGCACACACACACACTCACATCCAGCCGCGCACGCACACACACATTCGCATTCACACGCGTATACAGTCATACACACACATCCACGCGCGCACGCACACAAATGCACGCGCGCACGCACGCACGCACGCACACACGCAAAGACACACACGAACACGCACGCGCACGCGCACACGCACACACACAGGTACACACACAGGCACGCACACGCATACGAACACTGAATTTGGCGTCGCGGCCCAGCTCGCAACGACAAGGCGGATCGCGCGCGCGTCCAGGAACGCCCGAACCCTCAAAAACCACCGCGAGTCCCGGTGCAACCGGAGCCATAAACGCATGCGCGCACTCGCGCGCGCGCATGCACGCGCGCACGCGCACACTTATACACATACATACACACGCCCACACACACACACGCGCACACGCACACACGCACACGCGCAAACACACACACACACGAACAAACGCACGCAAACACGCAAACAAACACATGCACGCATACGCCCGCCCGCCCCCCCAAACAGACACGCAAGCACACACACACACGCACGCACACACACACACACACGCACGTACACACCTACCCTTACGCACGCACGCACGCACGCACACCTTCACCTTCACACATACACATATTTACATACACCTGCATACACACACGCACACCGACATAGCAACACATCCGCGCATACGAAGACACACAAACAAACAAACATACACACCCATAAACACGCACAAGCACACACACAAACGAACACACACACACACACACACACACGAAAAAACGCACACACACACACACTTTAGAACGAGGGGGGTCCGAGCCTGGGGGCGTTCCAGTCGAGGTCCAGTAAGAAATCATGCTCCTTCCTCATCGGGCTCGTATTGCCTTGGACAGGTCGCTCCTGTCTCTCTCGCAGGTGCTGCGGCACGCGGCGGGGTGCAGCAACACTCGCCGCAGTGCAATGCGAGGTCCAAGCTGGTGCTGCACGCCAGCGTGGCCGGCCCTCCGTCAGAGCCCAACGTGGCCTCCATGTCGGTGCGGCTTGGTCGCAACAGCTGTTTGATGGAGCTGGTTGCAATTGTTCAGAACTGAGAGGAATGGCGTGAGCAAAGCTCTTCCGTCTCCAGCTTCCACTGATTTCATCGCCCCTACGACATACTATCTCTTGACATCGAACTGGCTCCCATAAGCGACGGCGTTTCAAGAAGCAACCCCCTTCGTACTTCTGGGCGTCCACATGCGCGTGTATGCAGTCCGTCCGCACGGTCTGGCTGTTCGTCTTCATCAAGTCCTTGGCCGGAACCGAGTTCAATTCAATAGTTGGGCCAGTGCCTGTCGGATATTCCAATGTTCAATCTGATTCGATGGCGTCATCGCCAATCCCTCGGTCAACCACCCCTCCTTCCTCCTTCCTGGCATGGGGGAGACTGCAGTGCGTGGCGCAGTGTGGTGGTGACGCAGTTGTTGGGGGCACTGCCATCATGCTGACATGTTCCGCCTCATCGTCTTCTTCGGGCTGGCTCTTGCCGCAGATATCGAGGTTCGTGGGATGTAGATACCCAGTGGGTGTTGTCCATGACGAGTTGCCCTATCGAGCGGTCTCCCTCTTGTTCTACACATTCCTTTGGCGCCTCGCAGGGGGTCTGATCGTGCAGTGCGACCCACATGCGTAGCATTCCGTGGCCGAGAAGATCTCCATCGTGAAGTCGCAGGGTGAGTGCCGCTGGTTGCTTCGGAAGGGCGGCCGTCGAGTTGGCAGATAACTGCTGGCTCCGACTTCTGCTTTGCGGCTAGGTTTATCATCTTTGTGGGATCTGCGTCTTCCTAAGGCTGGACATTGTCGTGGGTGCAGCCGGTGCGATTACACATTCAAGCCCTAAAACTGTGGTGGCGTACAAGTTTGAGGAGGTCCTTGGGATGTTCATAGTTCTTAGTGCTTGAGGCGCGAGGTCGAGCATGAGACGGGACGTTAGCTTGGTGTTGTTCACGCTCGGGGGCAGCAATTCGTGTTCATGTTCGTAGGCGACAATTTCGTGGTGAAGGGTCACGCTCGTGGGCGGCAGTTTCGAGGTGTCCGGTACTGGTGGGCGACAGCTTCGTAATGTTCAGGATCGTTGGCGGCAACTTCGTGGCCTTCACGCTCGTGGGCAGCAGCATCGGGGTGTCCGAGCTCGATGACGGCTGCTTCGTGGTCGTCGCGCCCGGGGGCGGCGGTTTTGCGGTGTTCACTCGTGGGCAACCGCTTCGAGGTGTTCACGCTCCTGGGCCGGCAAACTGCGTGGTGTTCACGCTCGTGGGCCGCAACTTCGTGGTGTTCATGCTCGCGGGCGGCAATTTCGTGGTGGTCGCTCTCGTGGGCTGCAGCTCCGTGGCGTTCGCGCGCGTAGGCGGCACCGTCGTGGTGGTCACGCTCGTGGGCAGTAGCTCCGAAATGCTCACGCTCGGTGGCGGCAGCTTCGTGTTCATTGCGCCCAGGGGCCGGCAGCTTCGTCGACACACGCACACGCGCGCACGCACGCACGCACGGTCACGCACGCACCCACACACCCACCCAGGCACGCGCGCACAAACGCACACACACAAGGAAACACGCGCACACACGCGCACACCTACAAGCGCTCTCACGCACACACGTACACACTCAGAAACACACCCACACACACGCACACACACATATTCGAACGCAAGCACGCGCACGCGCACATACACACAAGCACAGACACACCACACACACACCCACACACACACATCTTGTTTGGCGGTAGCAGCCTCGCACTAGGCGCCAGGGCGGAGCTGGTAAAACACAAACACACCCACACACCAACACACCCGCACACACACACCCACACACGTTTTCACACGCACACACGCACACACGCACACACACGCGCACACACACGGACACACACGCGCGCACACGCACACACACACACACACGTAGACGCGCACACACACACACACGCACACAAACAAACAAACGCACACATACGTACACACACAGACACGCACACACACACACACGCACGCACGCACGCACACACGCACACACACGGACAAACACAGGAGTGCGATGCCGCGCACACTAGCACAACATGAATCTGTACGCGCCAAACACACGCAAACACTTCACACACACACGCGCACACACACACACACACACGCACGCACACGCACCCACACTCACACACACGCACACAACGCACACACACAGCCACACAGAACCACACACCACGCACGCACGCACGCACGCACGCACGCCTATCTCGCACGCACGCACATAACGCGCACACACACAACACCACGCACGCAGCACGCACGCACGCACGCACACCACACTCACACGCATCAGCCACGCACGCACGCACCGCACGCACGCACGCAGCACGTATGCACCGCACACACGTATGCACGCACGCAGCACGCACGCACCCGCCACCACCCCAAATCGAGCACGACACCCCACCCACACCCCACACACACACACACACGATCCACACACGCCCCTGCAAACGCACACACACCACCCACGACACGCACGCACACACACACACACGCACACACACACACACGCGCACGCACCACCACACACACAAATGCACGCAAACCACACACCAAATACACGGCACGCACACAACGGACCACACACACACACACTCACAGCACACACACACACACACGCACACGCACACACGCACCCACACACGCACACACACGCACACGCACACGCACCAACACACACACGGACACGCACACACACACACGCACACGTACACACACGCACTCACACGCACACTTACACACACGCACCCACACGCACACGTACACGCACGCACCCACAAGCACACGCACGCACGCACACACACACACGGACACACGCACACACACGCACACCCGCACAGACACACACACACACAAACACACACAACCACACACAACCACACACACAACCACACACACACACACGCACACATTCACACACACATATTCACACACACAGTCACACACACATTCACACACACATTGACACACACACACACATTCACACACATATTCACACACATATTCACACACATATTCACACACATTCACACACACATTCACACACATACACACATTCACACACACATTCACACACACATTCACACATTCACACATTCACACACACATTCACACACACATTCACATACACACACACGCGCGCACACGCACACACACGCACGCACACACACCCGCACACATACACACACACGCACACACACGCACACACACGCACGCAACGCACACGCACACGCACGCACACACACACACACACACGCACACACACACGCGCACACACACACGCAAAGACACGCACACACGCGCACACGCGCGCACACTCTCACGCACACAAGCACACATCGAGAAACACCCACACACACGCACAGACACACACACACACACACACACACACGCACGCACGCACGCAAGCACACACACACACACGCACATACACACACAAACACACGCGCACATATACACACATGCACACACACAGACACACACACACACCACACACATACCCACGTCTTGTTTGGCGGTACCGGCCTCGCGCTCGGCGCCAGGGCGGAGTCAGCAAGACACACACACACACACACACATACAACCAAGGCTTTTCGTCGGACGCGGCCGGGGAATGAATCCGCACGGGCGCCCCAAGGTCGGTGAGCTTGACTCCCAGTGTGCCGAAGCTGCAACTGCGTTGGGCGCAAGTGAGAGGGAACGATAGGGGCGGCCGGCTCAGGGGAGAAACATCGAGCTCTAATCGGTGGTACATCGGCGATAGATCGACTATAGGCCCGCCATGGCGAAACCGCACGTTCCTGGGCGGGGTGGTTAATCGGGCCCCTATCGGCGATGAGTGGGTGATTGGAGGTCGATGCGTCGCCCCCCCCTGAGTCTACCCGCCCCTGCCGCTGCCCCTGAGCAGGACGCGGCATGGTGCAAGACCGGTCAGCCCCTCACGCAGCGGGGCCGCAGGCCAGCCTGCAGTCCGGAGGCGCATCCAAGCAGCTGCGCTGAGCGCGCGAGCGAGTCGAGCCCCTACCTACACAAGCACAACTGCAATCTGCCCTGTCCTCGACGACGTGAAGGTAGGGAAGCGTCAGATCACCAGGAGCATCGTCGTGGTGAAAGCGGCGCCGGCCAAAACCGTTCTCAAAGCGGCCGGTGGGCACGCCGCGCCGGGCGGCGTAGGGCCCGGGCGGTGGTCCTCCTCCCCCTCCTCCGCCGCCTCCCGGGCGTAGCGTGAGCTAGAAGCCGGCCGAGCGAAGGCGCAGTGGATAGCCGAGGCAGGGAGGTCGGACGAAGAGCGCGGGGAAGCTCGCAGCTCGGGGCGGACGAGAGGGGCGGTCAGTAGGGATTGAGGAGGAGGAGGAGGAGGAGGAGGAGGAGGAGGAGGACGAGGAGGAATCAACTCACGTAGCTGGTTTTCCCGGCGCCTCCCAGCACAGGGGGGCGCCCGCGTATCGAGGAACGCGCCCAGCGCCAGGGCCGAAACCAGCTGCATGCAGCAGACTTCGTAGCCCATCCTTTCCCTGTGCCCCCCCCCTTCCGTCCGATCCGAGCAACCCAGGTGCCCGACGCCGCGTCTTGCTTTGCAGCGCGGGCTGCCACAGCTCTAGACCCTGATGAAAGGACAATTTTTGCACCCTGCGCCGTCTTTTGACGGTCCCGCGGCTGGGTAAGGGCCCCCAGGGGCCGAACAGGACAAACAACAACTCCCGCCGCGCTCTCTTAATGGCGCGAGGGGGTCTGCGAAGGCAGGGATGACTCAGCCTGCGCGGCGGCCACTTCGTTGAACAGCGCGGACATCTCGGCCGCCCGCGCGCCCACGAGCTCGCCTCGAAGAAGGAAACACAAATTGACCGAGCCACAGTTTTTGGAGGTCCGCGCGGTCTTTTGGGTCGCGCTGGCCTATGGCAGTGGAGGGCGAGAAGGAGAAAGATGAACAAACTGCACAAACGTAAACTTCTGGAGGTCCGCGCGGAATTCTTGGGTCGGCGCTGCACCCCTCCAAGGCGCGCTGAGCGCCAGGAGGAGGCGGAGGAGGCGAAAAAGGAGGAGGGAGAGGAGGAGGAGGAAGAGGAGGAGGAGGAAGAGGAGGAGGAGGAGGAGGAGGTGGAGGAGTAGGAGGAAGAGGAGGATGAGGAGGAGGGGGACGCATCGTCGATCCAAGAAACCTGCGCGGACCGCAGAAAGCTGGTGCTTATGCAGTCTCGCGTTCCTCTATGGCTGGCCCCTCCCTGCGGTGTCGTTGGTCCCCTCTGCCGCCTGCTCCCTCTGCTGCCAGCTGCTGCTCGTCTCCTCCTGTCCCCCCTTCTCCTCCTCCCGATTATGGTCCTCCTCCTCGTCCTCGTCCTCGTCGTCGTCCTCCTCGTCGTCGTCCTCCTCCGACTCCTCCTCTTTCGGCTCCTCCTCCTCCACCTCCTCCTCGCCGCCTCCCCTCTCCGTCCTCCTCCTCCTCCTCCTCCTCCTCCTCCCCCTCCTCCTCCTCCAGGCAAGGAGTGCCAGATTGGTTCTAGCAGCAAAAACCTCCTCCTCCTCCTCCTGCTCCTCCTCCTCCTGCTCCTCCACTGTCATAGGCGCCGCGACGGGGGCCCCGGCGCCGATCCAAGCTATCTGCGCGGACCGCCAAACATTTATGCTTATGCCGTTTCCAGTCGCCCGCCCCATCAAAGCAGGCACGACGTCCGCGCGGCGCTGTTCCACCGCAAGTCCGACAAACAACGGTGGAAATGCGATGGAATCCGACGTAATCGGGAGCGGCCAAGAGGGGGGTGTCCGCTGAGTCCCAAATTGCCTTGCGAGGCCTCCGGGAGTTTTACTCCCTCCCGCTCTGATCGCCGCCGCCACAGGCCGCCCGAGCAGGCACCTCGCGGCGCTCTGGCGGCCCGCTGGCCCGGATGGAGCTCCTGCACGGCGGGGCGCCATCCATACGCCTGCACTGATCCTGGCCAACCTCATCTCTTGCCGTCGCTCGGACGTCCATTTCCCGTATTTGTCGGTTTCGTGCGTGTTTCTATTGCTCGATGGTCCAGGATGGTCCTCGATGGTCCCCGCCGAGGAAAAAATGCACACGTCCGAGCGATGCCAGGACCTGGGGCCCAAGATCAGCGTATACCCTGAGATCCGGGCGTGGCATCTGTTCCACACACGGCGATGCTGCCTTATCTCGGGCTCCGGGACCCGCGCAGATGGATCCAGCTCGGAGGTTTGCGCAGAAAGATGGGGTCTCTCGGGCTCTGGTCGTGACTCTCCTGCGACTCTGCAACTCCTCTGCGACGTCGGATCTCAGGGTGCACGCCCTCTTGAGAAGACGAAGTAACGGCATAAGCATAAACTTTTGCGTGCACGTGACCAGCATAGCATAGTGGCCATAATTCATCAGCTGCTTTGATTCGGGGAGACGCAAGAATCGGGTACTGGAGACTCGGGTCGGCCTGACGGGGACATCATGAAAACGACAAGACCCAATCTGAAATTTGACGCGACCTCCCGCGGCAAACGTCCCACGAAGACCGAACCGTCAGAATCCAGGACGCGCTCATCAAACAACGTCGGCAAACCCGAGTTCCGGCGTACTCGAGTCTTACGTTTCCCCGGTTGATGTGCTACGATTCCTGGGAGCGCTCGTACGTAGAGAACAGCAGCGGCGGCATCGATACGGTGGAGGCCAGTCCACAAGAAGCCTTCCACAAAAAACCCAACCCTGAGACCCCAAGACGTCCATTGTTTTTTTGGTGTGGGGACGTCACGCTTTCCGTAGCAAAACCATCGAAACCCAAGGAACCCAGTGCACCCTGAAGGCAAGCAAGCAAGGCGATACTATCCGCCGTCGTGCCTTGTGCGCGCTGAGGCGTGGAAGAATGCCCACGGGGCTGTCTGGGAGGGCTGGCCGAGCAGGATCGGTGCAGGCGTGCAATCGGTGACCCCCGATCCTGCGAAATTCTACAGACCCGTGCCAGTCCAAAGCCGGGTTGGCCCAGCTTTGCAAGACCCTGCAAGGTCCTGCAACATCATGCGAGATCCTGCGCCCAAGCCCGGGTCAATGCGCCCAGACATCTGGCGCCTCGAACAACAATCGAGACAGAGGTGTTTCATCGTTTTCGACCTCTCGGGGCCATTTCTGGGCCTCGGGATGAAACGCAATTCCCAGGGAGGAGGAAGAGGAAGAGGAAGAGGAAGAGGAAGAAGAGGAAGAGGAGGAGGAGGAGGAGGAGGAAGAGGAGGAGGAAGAGGAGGAGGAGGAGGGAGGGGAGGGATGTTTAGGGAGGGAGGGAGGGAGGGAGGGAGGGAGGAGGCGGAGGAGGTGGCGGAGGAGGAGGGAGAGGGAGGGAGGGGGGGAGGGAGGGAGGGAGGGAGGTGAGAGGAGGGGGATGATGATGATGATGATGGTGGATGGTGAAGGATGATGATGCTTGATAAATGATGAATGATGATGATGACGATGATGATGATGATGATGATGCTGATGATGATGATGATGATGATGATGATAATGATAATGATGATGATGATGTTGGGGAGGAGGAGGAGGAGGCGGAGGAGAAGGAGGAGGAGGAGGAGGAGGATCGAGGAGGAGGGGCAGGAGGAGGAGGAGGGAGTGTGGTGGGAGGAGGAGGAGGAGGAGGAGTGGAGGAGGAGGAGGAGGCGGAGCAGGAGCTAGGAGGAGGAGGAGGGCAGGAGCAGGAGCCAGGAGCAGGAGGAGGAGGAGGAGGAGGAGGAAGGACGTCGGGAAAGGCGGGAGAGGAGGAGGAGGTGGTGGAGGAGGAGGTAGAGGAGGAGGAGGAGGAGGAGGCGGAGGAGAGGGCAGGAGGAGGAGGAGGAGGAGGCGGCGGAGGAGGGAGGAGAGGAAGATAGGGAGGAAGCTGAGGGGAGGAGGAGGAGGCAGGGGAGGAGGATGAGGGGGTGATGAGGGAGGGGAGGAGGGCGCGGAGTGGAGGAGAATGAGGATGAGGATGATGATGAGGATGAGGAATGAGGAGGAGGATGAGGATGTATGGGATGGGATGAGGATGAGGATTGATGATGATTGATGATGATGCATTGATGTTGATGATGTTGATGATGATTTTGGATGATGATGATTTTGATGATGATGATGATGATTTATGTCTGATGATGATGATTTGACGTGGTGCTGATGCTGAGGAGGAGGAGGAGGAGGAGGAGGAGGAGGAGGAGGAGGGGCAGGGATGAGGAGGAGGAGGAGGAGCAGGAGGAGGAGGAGGAGGAGGAGGAGGAGGAGGGGGAGGAGGAGGACGAGGAGGACGAGGAGGACGAGGAGGAGGAGGATGCGGAAGCGGAGGAGGAGGAGGATGAGGAGGGGGCGGAGGAAAAGGAGGAGGAGGAGGACGAGGAGGAGGATGATGCGGAGGAGGATGAAGAAGAGGAGGAGGTTTCCCGCGAGCACAGCGTGGGCGAGCACCTCGCGTCCACCTGCGTCAGGCCCGGTTAGTCCTCCGCGCCGCCTGAGGCGGCGGAGGAAATTTTTGCCTCCACGCCACTTCCCGCGGCGGAGGCCCTGGCAGCATTCCCAATCGATTCCAGAAACTCCAATTCCTGGGTTCTGGACAACGCGACCGCCTCTCCAGGCAGTCTGTCATTCTTATAAGGATGCTTCCCTGCCAGCAAACGATTACGCCGAGTCTTGGCTTTGTGGTCCCTCGGGTCCTTAGGACAACCTGTAAGTAACCCACAAGCCCTGGCGCTCAAACAGGCGCCGCACTCTCGACAGAAGGTGTGGTGGCCAATTCGAGACAGCATGTGTCGCCTTGGCCCCTCCAAAGGAGCCCCGTCGACACTCGCTATCTTCTTCCACTTGGCGTGCGAGGAGAAACCCTCCCTGCAAAACTTACGCGACAGCACCAGCTTGGCCTTATAGCTGTGGGCCCGTCTGGCACACCATGCACACCTCCAGGACCCCCTGTCCACCTCCAGGACGTGCCGAGACCCGGGAGGAGGCAAAACCGAACGGCGCGGCCGAGGGCCAGGGGGCTGGGAGGCGCTCTGGTGACGGCCTGTGGTGTCATCAGTTGTGCCTATCTTACAGGTCATATCTCCGACAAGCCCGAGGACAGCACAAACCTCCTTAAATCTGGCCACCCACGTGTCTCTGATATGCGGCGGGATGGCGTCTAGCTTGGCGCCGTCCTTCGCTTGAAGGTCGGCGCTCTGATTCCCGAGGTACTTGCACAGCTCGAGTCCCTCGAGCTGTTGGGCATGGGCCTTCTTGGAATGCGCTTCGACTTTGACGACGACGAGGTCACCCTCCCCAACGAACGAATCTTCAATCGCATTCCAAATTCTATGCCATAAATCGGCATGCGGTCGTCTGGCTGGGCGGCACCAGACTGGGCCTCGCATGAAGCCCCGAACGACGGTAGAATTGTCGATCCCCACCTGTAGAGGGGCAGCGACATGCCGCAGAACATTCAGGAAACCGTACCATTCTGCTCTAAGCACACTTTGTGCCTGCTTAACTCCTGGAACCGTGCCATGCATTGCTTTGCGTATATTTCCATGCTGGTCGACAAAACAGAGGCCCCCTCCGAACGACTTCAACCCAGAAGCCCCGACCCCCGACCCATCCGAGTAGGCCAGTCCTGAGAGAAGGGGATCGTCCCCGTACTCTGGGTCCAGGGTCTCCATGCTGGGCGTGACGTCCAGGAAGGGATCCCCCAGTGGGTGAGGCACGAGAGCCCTGGAAAAGAGACAGGAAGAGGGGCACGAGGAGGAGGGGCGGTAGATGATATCAGGATAGGATTCACTTGCAGCCTGGCGCTGCTCCTGACACGCTGGGCACCCCTGGGAGCCCCAAACGTCAAACCACTCTTGCGCGGCCCTGTCGGCCGCTTCCTGAGGATCAGCAAGCTCGAGGTTGGGAACGGAGTAACCCTCAACGGGGAGAGGAGGAGTACGCCACTTGCTGATCCTGTGGATGAAAGAAGAGCCTGCAGTCGACTCCTTCTTCAAACGTTCTCGCTATTCTTTTGACCGTGCGGCTGCCAGGTGCCGTTCGACGGTCTGAGCATTGGCTTCTGCGCGACGCTGGAGACCCATGATCTCTGGGGGCAGCTCCATGAGCGCTGGGCCCTCGAGACAAAGGGCGCGGTATCGTTCAAACTGGGCGATTACGTGCTCAGCCTCCTCCCCCAAGTCATGAACCAGCCGACTCCTTCCTCCTCCGATGCGGCGCTCGAGCTTTGCTCGTCGCGCACGTGCATGCATCCAGGTGCCCTCCTGCTGGGCAGCTTGTGCGAGGAAATTACTGGCTCGTGCGGCTACCCACCGCCATGCTTCAGCACAGTGTGAGACCTGCTTCCAGAGCTGATCAAGCTGGGTGCCCTTTAAATCGTGCTGATGATCGAAGTCTGGCCACTGTGCAGGCTGCGGGACTGGTCCGCACGGCCTCTCGATTGGGAAAGGTCTAGGCTTGGCAAGCCTCCAGCCGCCTTTTGCTCGCGTCCTGGACTGCTTGACTAGACGGATTGGCGAATGAGGCGCGGCTGCGGTGTCTAAAACTTCTACCGTGTCACCGAACGCATGCTGGATGCGGGCGTCGAGCACAAAGAAATCGCTGATACTGCCACCGCCGACTCCTGCGCACGTGGCAGTGGAGGGGAGACGCACCACTCCTCCCACATCTTGGCACCACCACGTCTTGAGCCGCGACTCCCCCATCTCGTTGAAATCTGCTTGGAATATCCACGGTATGTCATACTGCTTGATGACCGTAGCGATGGCCTCCATTGACAAATTTTGAATCGTCCAACTTTCACGTGTCCACAAATATGCCGTGGTAAACATGAGGCCACCCTTCTGTCCAGCAGAGCACCAGCCCACTGCCGCGCGCCCAGCCGAGCCAGGAGGTGAGATATCAAACGTATTCATGCCTTCGAGGGTAAGAACAACATTCCTTGGCACACGAAATCCAACTCCACTAGACGGTCGTCCGCCTGGGCCGCTGACGGCTGGAACCAATGCTGCTGTATGCCTGTTGAAGCTGGCCGCCTCTATGTCCTTGGCGATGGGCGCAATCAACTTATGCACCTGAAGGAACGTGATGTGCATGGGGCCCACGATCTTCCTTGTGGCGACCTCGTCCAGCACATCGATAGCCTGCGCCCAAGAGGAGCAGTTGAAGCCTATGAACTCGAGCCCCACATTGCGAGTGCCGCCCTTGCCTCGACGACGCGGGGGGCTCATCTTATGTGAACTTGACCATGTAGAGAGAGATGTACTGGATGTTGCGTCAGGAGGAGGCCCTCTGCCGTGATCTGACTCCTGCGACGTGCTAGACTCCTGCCATGAGCCCGACCATGTAGAGCATTGAGTACTGGTACCTGTGGCCGTGGAGGCCGAGCTGCCGAGCCCGCGCGGGCTACAGCGGCACTGGCTTGGCCACTGCCTCCGCCCTGCGAGCCCTGGCGCGCTGCAAGGCCTCCGCCAGCTCCTTGCCAGCGGCTTCGCAACCAGCGTCAGGGCCAACATCAGCGCTGGCAGCGCCTGGCGAAGCGCCCTGGGCACCCTGCGCCTCCGCGGCGGGCTGGGCGGCCTGCTGGGCCTCCTGGGAGGACTGGGCTGGCGCCTGCGGCGGGCCTCCCTCGGGGCTCTGGGCCGCTGGCGCCTCCGCAGCCGCCGCCTCCGCAGGAGGGTCCTCGCGCGTGGCCTGGGCAGGCGCCTGCGACGGGCTCCCCTCGGGGGTCTGGGGCGCGGGCGCCTCTGCAGCCGCCGCCGCCGCAGGGGGGGCCTCGCGCCTGCGCTTCTTGAAGGTCTCGCGGAGCACCCTGATCTCTTCAAACTGCTCACGCTGGGACTTGAGGACGTCGGCCCCTGGCCCGAAGTGCGTGCGGACCGCCTGCTGCACCGACGCCTCGAAGGTCTGCTTGAGCTTGTTGAACTGCTCCCGCTGCTCGGCCGCGATGTCCAACCCCTCAAGGTCGAAGAGGGGGCCGTCCTCGATGACGAAGCTGGCCTCGCCTTCGCCCAGCAGGGCAGAGAGGTTGATGACCCCGCCGCCCTTGATGGTCCCCTCGGGCTGGGAGTCCTTGCCTGGAGCCGCCAAAGCCTTCTTCTCCTGAGCCAGCTAGACCTCCGCACCCACCAGGGCGTCAGCTGCGGCAATCGTGGCCTTAGACGAGCGCGCGCCCTCCCCCCCTTCCACCCTTCCTGCTCCCCCCCCCGCCCTCTCCCCCCCTGGTTCCTCCCCACCCCTCTCTCCCCACCTCCTCCCCCTCCCTGGCACTCCCTGGCCCTCCTTTCCTGGCCTACGTTCCTGGCCCCCCTACCTGGGCCTTCTGCCCTGCCCTGGCACCTCCAGCCTCCCCTCTGGCCTCCCTGGCAGCCGCCTGGCACTCCTCCTCCCCTGACCCATGGCTACCCCTGCCCCCCCCTCCCCCTCTCACCCCCCTCACTGCCCCCCACCCGCCCTGGCACCCTGTGCACCTGGCCGACCCCTGGACTCGTCGAGCCAAGGGCGGGGCCGTCGGCCAGCTGCTTGGCTCGCTTTTCCAGCTCCCGACGTGCAGCCCTCTCCGCTGCGGCCGCCCGCTGGATGCCCTCCTCCAGGAGCGCGGGACGCTCTGCAGGTGCCGGCGGGGCAAAGGCGCTCTCGAGCTGCTGGAGCGCCTGCCGCTGGGCCTCGGAGAGGGCCTGCCCACCAAGGGTCTGCACCACCTCGTCGATCGCGAGCGGCTCGGTCCTCTGCGTGGTCTCCTCGGCTTCGTGGTACCAGTCGGTCTGACCCTTGTGGTTGTCCTGCCACCAGCCTCTGCTGCCGCTAGCCCAGACGCCACGGGGCTTTGGGGCGGGAGAGTACGATGGTCGCAGGGCCTGCCCACAGCTGTAGCACGACTGCTTGGTCTTGTAGGTCCAACGGTATCCACATTTCTTGCATCCCACGTAGTCGGCCGAGAAGGATATCCTTGGAGCTGGGGACTTGCCGCCTCCACGCCTGCGATCCGACATGGCGGCGGGATAGACTGGGACTCTGGACGGCAGCGCGCAGCTCCCCGTACAGGTCTCGAGAGAAGATGTCGGGCTGAACAGCCCTGGCACTGCCGCGGAGTAGCGGTATCCACTTGTTCCCCTGAGGAACTCATCATCTTGAACCAAAATGGCTACGGGGAGGAGGAGGAGGAGGAGGAGGAGGAGCGAGGAGGAGGAGGAGGAGAGGACGGAGGGCGAGGGGGAGGAGGAGTGGAGGCAGGAGGAGGAGGAGGAGGAGGGAGGAGGAGGAGGAGGAGGAGGAGGAGGAGCAGGAGTAGGAGCAGGAGGAGGAGGAGAAGGAGGAGGAGGAGGAGGAAAAGGGCGGAGGAATAGGCAGAAAGAGGATGGAGGGCTACGGAGAGGAGGATCATGGAGTATGTAAAAGGAGAGCAAAACATGGAGCGCGGCCAGGAAGCGTGCCGCTTCCTTCGATTTCGGCACAGGGCATCGCGACCTGTCAATCCAAGCAAGATCACAAGGTTTGTATTGTGATTGGGTTGCGATAGCAAACAAAAGGCCGTGACACAGATGACACCCCTCGAGGGATCGGGGGATCGGGGGCAGTAGCGACGAGGCCGAGAAGATCGGCAGATGACGCGGGGGATGGACTAGCGTAGAGCATACGCCGCGACGTGGGGGAACGCACGATATGCTATTCGAAATGGTCGACCCTCCCCCCACCATAATCAGATAATGCGCCCGCGCCAAGCTCTCGGCATGCGGTGGTCCGTGATCCACGTGTTCTGGACCGAGTCTCAAGCGCGAAGAAGAAAGAGGCTACGCGTTTTGCCTTTCCTCTTCTTCCTGATGGCCTTCAGCCTCGCGTTGAGGCCATTCCACATCTAGCAGGTGCAGTCGGCCAAAGCGCAGACCTCGGGGGAAGTCTTGCTGCAGAGCTCGCTCTGGCACCTGCTCTACGTCTGGCCGGCTCTCGTTCACCCCCGCATCCCCGACGTACCCGCGTTGATAAGCACGCCGCCAGATTAGCTCCGCCATCCTTGGCGGGCACATTCGCGACGAATTGAAGCAGCCGATGAGGCGAGTTCTTGCCACACTCTGGGGAGATCTCTTGCAGCGTCATCTGTTCTAGCCCCAGATTCTTCACAATCTCGGGCGGATCCGAAAAGCGCTTCGGCAAGGAAGCCAAGGAAGTCGTCCTTTTGCCGTGGTGAATGCGCCGGCGGTTCTAAAACCAGCCGGCCCGAGCTTTACACGTGACAGAGAAGGACATATATAGCCTGCTTTCTTTTGTGTTCGTGCAGTAGTCATCCATGCTGCCGCTTCCTTACGTGTTCATGTGTCCAGTTGGGCGGCTGCATACGTCGAGCATTCGGCACAGTTCTTGTGTCTTGTAAAGCAAGTTCTTGAGGCAGTGCATCTTCTGAGGGGTGTTTTTCTTTTCTCTGCGGCTCCGTATTCCGAATGCTCTTGGGCAGCCCTAGACTGCAACAGGCCTCACTCGTTTGTTCTTCCAGAAAGGTCAGGCAGCCCCTGACTGTATCCATACACGCGTTTCGCCCCCGAAGGACTCTTCGGGCCAAACTGCCTACGGTGCAGCATCGAACGAGCATCGTCGACGATGGGACCGGAGGTGGAGTGGCCTCAAACCAAAAAGAACTGCACCGTTCTTTTGTGAACCCCTCACTGTTCGGCGACCAGCCCGGGGGGGAAATGAGAGGGGGGGCGGCCCCGGCCTTCTGAGCAGCTGTCCCCCGGCCTTCCCCGAGGGCACAGGGCACTCCCCAGAGGGCCAGAGGGCTTCTGAGGAGCCCCGCCGCAGCCTGAGAAAGCCTCCTCGTTTCAGGTCGGGCGTGTCCCCCTACAGGGGGATTTTCGACGAAAAACTTTCAATATCCCAAACATACTCCAAAAAGGATATTCCAAAAAATAGTCCCCAGACTATTTTCGGATTATTTTTGGACTATTTTTGGAGGGATTTTTTATTTTTCGTCGAAAAACTCCTCGTTCCCCTTCCCGTTCCCTCGTAGGGGGACAGGCCCGACTTACTCCTCGTTGCCCTTCCCCCCCCCCTCGCTCGCCGCCGAGCTGCGCGCCGCATCCCGCCGCGCCGCTCGCCGGGGCCCAGGCCGTGCTCTCGGCCTGGGAGCTTCCTGGAGGCCTCTTGGAGGCTTCTTGGGGGCCTCCTTGGGCCTCCTGGGGTACGGTTGGGGCTTCTTGAGGTCTTCTTTGGCAGTCCTGGGGCGTTCCTAGCCCATCGCACGCCGTTGGAAACCGTCTCGGGGGCCTCTCTGAACCGACTGGGGCCCTCTTCGGGCGCTTCAGGGTAGTCTTGGAGGTCATCTATCGGCGACTCCGAAGGGTGTGGTTTGCAAAGGGTGTGGTTTGCAACCAGCACCCTGAGGGGCATCCTGGGGGGCGGGCGAGGACCTCGACAGAGCCCTCCGCCGCACCCCGAGGACGCCCGACGAGGACAGTGTCGTGCCCCCCAGGCCCCGACGGTGCCGATCGCAAACCACATCCCGGCGTAACCACACCCTTCGTAGTCGCCGAATCTAGGGCATCTTGAAGGCCTCTTGGGTCCGTCTTGGGGGCTCAGCGCTGGACGGGGGCGCGTCGCCCGCGTCGCGCCCGCGCGCCGCGGGCGGCGCGCGCCGGCGCGCGCCGGGGGGGAGCGCACGCGCTGCAGCGGGGGTGCCGCGGGCAAGGGCCGTAGTTAAGCAGCGGGCGGGGTTCCGCGCGTCACTGAATGGGGCCCTGGGGCACTCAAATAAATACACTCAAAGAAAAGCATTCCCCATATTTTCCCCTATCTTCTGGGTCTCTGTCTTCCCCCCCACAGCCCATGGTTTCCCAGATTTTCGTGGGAATCGAGGATCAATTGTGTCTGTGTGTTTCTCTTCCTCCTGAGTCACCGTCGCCGCGCCGTGCGTTCTCAGCGCGCCCAGGTCGACCAGGCCGGCACCGCGGGAGAGAAAGCCCCCAGCGAGCCTCGCGCGCGCAAGGCAGGAGAGCCTGCCCACGGGGAGCGAGGCGCCCTGCCCAGGGCGGGAGGCCGCGCGTCCGAGCAGGGTGCGCGGCGACGCATCGAATCTGCTCGCTGCCGCGCAGAATTGGAGGCCTAGAAATCGGCACCAACACCAAGACAAGGGTTCTGCCTCCACAGGGGGGAGATGATCCTAGATTTCGATGTTGGTGGTAGTACTTCGGCCACCTTGAAGCCAACATACTACCACCATCACCGAGATCGGGATCTTTCTTCCCTCGGTGGAGGAACAGCGCCGATATTGGTGTTGGTGTCAATCTCGCTGCCGCGCAGACGCTCAAACCAAGCTCGAGCCAAAGTCTGCTGCAAGTGCGTTCTCACTGACTGGAGACTAACATCTGGGGCAAACAAGCCTACCTCGCTTTTGGCCACCCTCGCTTCCAAGAGATACCAAGCGATGCCAAACTACGGCCTGTACTGGTCAGGCCGCTTGACGAGGAGGCGCGTGGTATGACTTGGTTTTGCCTGGAAGCGAAAGCGGGGTAGGTAATTCACGCTCTGATAACAGCCGCAACCACCAGCGTCCATTCGAAAGGGTGCGTCGGCACCGCTAGATCATGATTGCCGCCGGTGCCTGGGCGGGCTTCGCCGGAGGTGCCGCGATTCTCGCAGCTGCCACGCGCCCCATGGAATCCCGAAGAGCAGCGTGAACACTGGCCACCCGCTGCTCCGCCGTCGCGCTTGTGCTATCGAATCGGCACGCGAAGCGGCGGCCAAGAGTGCCGCCGTAAAGCTTGCGCGGGTCGCCCAGATGGTCTCATAGGGGAACACAAAGTGGCATAAGCATAGAAACTCGGAGGTCCGCGCGGATACCTCGGATCGGCGCTGGACCCCCCTCCCTGGCGCGCGGAGCGCGCCAGGGGCGGCGCCGGAGGCGCCGCCGGGGGGCCCCAGGGCCGATCCGAGAAATCCGCGCGGACCTCCGAGTTTTTATGTTTATGCCACTTTGTGTTCCCCTATCTCAAACACTGCCCTGCCCAGTAGAGAGCACCATCTCCGCGCCGCGCTGGCCCGCATCCTCCTCGCACGGGCCGTGAAGACCGCGGTGCCCGCCTGGTGGCCTCCATCGGAGGTGGTGGCGATCGGGGGCCTGTTAGCGCGATTGGCCTCGTCGAGCTGGTCCTCTGAGCGGCGGACGCGGAGCTGCAAGTCATTGGTCGGCCGCTCGACGGCATCCTCGTGGCCGTAGACCTCACGGATGCGATTGTCGGCGAGCCTGCAGCGTTTGAGCGCGATCCCCTCAAACTTTTAGAATATCGGCTCCACACTTTGCGTGGCCGCGACAGGTAGCTTTTCCGCAACCGCCGACAGCACTCTGGTCGATCTCGTCCGCTGAGCTTCTTAATTCTTCTCAACGTGGGTCGGCCGCGGGATCCGCAACGGCTGGCTGGTACGGCCACGCAGACGGAGATCCGAGATAAGAGGCTGTTACTGGCCACGGATCAGCGGCATCCGTGCACTACCATTTGCAAAACCATCTTGAGTCAAACTGGCCACGCAGGAGCAGGGAAAGGAAGGATGAAGGGGATGTGGAGGCAGACGACGACAACCGCAATTATCCCACCAGACCGTTGGGCGCAGGTGATTCAGGAAGTTAGTTCTTCCAACCTCCTTCGTCGCCTTTGGGAAGGCTTACACGTCGTGCATTTCTGATCGTGCTCATTGTTAATTGTGCTCGTTCCTGATTGTTCCTGGCCCCCCAGTGGCCAGGAAAAGGCCCAGGATAGAACAATTAGAAATGAAAGGATCTTGGCCCCAAACAAAAATCAAAGAACTTAGAATTGGACATGAACAGTGTGCACCTCTCCCCCTCACCCCTCTCCCTGGGTCGGGCTGGACGGGCCCAGCCGCGACTGGGCAGAGCGTCAAGAATGGCCCAAGATGGCCCCCAGCAGCCCACGATGGCCTCTAAGATCGCACACCATGGCCCACGATGGCTTGATACAGCTCCCAGCATGCCCCCAAGAGGCGCCATGACCGCCCCACGACGGACCCAAGTCCACGGAGCCTCCCAAGGACACCCCGAGAGGCCCAGATCCTACCACCGCCCAAGGCAACGCATTGTTCTCTGTTTTGTCGCTTCTTCGTTTCCGATGGGCCCTCGGGGCCTCACGATGGCCCACAAATGGCCCAAGAGAGCCCCAACCGTGGCCCAATATTGCGCCAGGAGCGCCCCCAGAGGGCCCCGAGTGGCGGTGCGGAGGGCACCGACCGGGGGGACTGGCATGAGCGCAGCCCTCTGCTTCGATCGAGGGCCCCCAAAGATGGCCCCAAGAGGCCCCTCAAGGCCCCCGAGAGGACCCCCAGGAGGCTCCAAAGAGAACCCCACGATGGCTCCAAAGAGCCTCCAGGATGATCCCAGGCCTTGACTGCATGCTGGTTCACATCTCTGATGTTTGTTTAGAGATTGTGTTAGACTGGGCTGGTGGGGACACGCGAAGCGTCAGAAATGTGAAGAATGATCGCTCTTCATTGCTCGCGTGCAGCTCAACATCCCTACCACAACCCCTCGACGCCCTCCCTCTTTTGTTTCAAGCCTCGCTGGTGACAGAGCCTTAATATGCTAAGACCTGGCCTACTTCGCGCCCTTCTGCTTGGGCTTCTCTGTCGCCGCCTCAGCCGTGTTGGAAGCATTCTCCTTACTCGCCTCCTCCTTCTCTCGTCGTGCAGCCTCGGCCTCGCGCTTCTGCCTCTGCTCGGCCTCATCCGCCTTTTTCTTCTGCTTCTCGTGCTTCTGCTCGACCTCGTCCTGAGCACGATGGTGATTCAGGCTCAGCACTGCGATAAGCATGCCAAAAAGCAAGACATGGGTCAGGTTAAACTCGAACTTGTTGTCTGGGAAGGGGAGCATCTTGTTCACCAGCATCGCGAACGAGAACGCCTTCTTTTTCTTCTTGCCAGAGCTCTCCAGGTTTGCGACCCCCATCTTGTGCAGCTCTCCCAGACCGAACAGGCTGAAGCCCGCCAGAAACAGCAGGAACAGGGTGAAGATCACTGCATCGAACGCGCGGGAGAATTTCGTGATCTGCATGTGCGCGAAATCGGACCCCAAAAACGCAAAATCGCCTGATCCGCCCTCGCGCTTGAGCCAAAACGACTACGGACCCTCGACTCCCGCCCTCTTGGTTTATCAAGGTGCCCCTGCTCTTGGGGACACCCCGAAACGGTAGCTCAACCGAGTCGGGCGGGCGGATCGTACTGGACAGATCGGAGGGACCGACCCCAGCGGGCGCGGGCTGGGCTTATGTCGGGCGTGTCCCCCTACAGGGGGATTGTCGACGAAAAATACAAGATACCCCAAAAATAATCAAAAACAATAGTCCAAACATGGTCTGGGGACTACTGTTTTGAGTATGTTTTGACCTTCTTGGGGTATGTTTGAATATGTTTTGAATATGTTTGGGTATGTTTTGAATTTTTGCATATTTGGGAAATGCTTTTCGTCGAGAACCAAAGCTGTTTTTGAATGTATTTCGACGAAAAATAAACGATTCCCCAAACATAATCAAACATAGTCCAAACATAGTCAGGGGACTATTTTCTTTTAGTATTTGTTGGCCTTCTTGAGGTATTCTTGGGTATTTGTTGAGCATTCTTGGGTATTTGGGGGTATTTTTGAATATTCTTTGAATGCTTTTCGCTGAGAGTTCCCCCTGCAGGGACACACGAGGCTGGGCGGGCGGACCCCGGCCGGGGCGGAGATCGGGCGGGCGGGAAGAGCTCGGGCTGGGCGGGCGGGCCTCCGCGGAAGCGGCCGGCAGGGCCCCGAGGAGATCGGGCGGGCAGGCCCCAACGTTTTTTTGGACGCCCGAGATCGGTACGGAAAGAATGGGCACAGTGCCGAACAACACACGTTGCCCCAAACCGAAATGAACAGGAACTGCTGTTGGGCATCGTACCCATGCTTTCCGTGCCCATCTCGTTCGTGCAGAATGTTGAGCAGGGGCCGGCCGTCCCGGCATTCCTATAGTCCTACCACGAGATGTTCGTAGAACCCTAAGATGCTCCAAGAACAAAAACAATGCTCTCAGAACAACAACTTCTGACCCAAACTGTTCCAATAACAAAAACAATGCTCTCAGAACAAATCGGGAATCTTCTGACCCAGGTCAGCAGGAAACCAAACAACAGAAATGCAATAACAAAAAAAAACTGCAACGCAGGTCTTCGCAACCCCGGGTCAGCCAATCGGCACGGCCGCCTCGCGACCACGAGCGGCTCGCTGACCCGGGTCAGCCAGAGGGGGTCTTCGCAGGATCCAGGATCTGGTGCCCTGGCTGACCCCCGTTTGCATTGACCCCCGTCTCTTGAATCCCGGCCAATGTTGAGCAGGGACCGACTGTCCCGGCAGTCCGAGATGTTCTTAGAACCCACAAATGTTCTAAGAACCAAAGCAATGCTCTTAGCACATAAACCCGATGTGCTACAACACGACAGCCCCGACCAGAAGTGTTCTAAGAACGTTTCGTGGAAACCACCGAAAGGTTCTAAGAACAAAAACAATGTTCTAAGAACAAAAGCAATGTTCTTAGAACCCAAAAATGTTCTAAGAACCAAAGCAATGTTCTCAGAACATGAGCTTGACAGTGGGCGGGTCGGGCGGGCGGACCCTCACGGGCGGATAGGGCGGGCAGACCCAATCGGGCGGGTCGGGCGGGTGGACCCCGACGGGGCGGAGTGGGCGGGCGGGAAGCTCGAGCGGGCGGGCGGGCCTCCGTGGAAGCGGGCGGCAGGACCCCGAAGAGATCGGGCGGGCAGACTCAAGTCGGGCCTGTCCCCCCTACAGGGGGAGTTTCGACGAAAACCAAAAAGATGCCCCAGAAATAGTCAGAACATAGTCCAGAAATAGTCTGGGGACTATGTTGGGGGTATTTTTTTGGCAATTTTGGGATTTTTTCTGCGGTATTTTTGAATTTTTCGTCGGAAATCCCTCTGTAGGGGGACACGCCCGACTTAAGGATCGACCCCAATGGGCGGGTCGGGCGGGTGGACCCTCACAGGCGGATAGGGCGGGCAGGCCCAAGCGGGCGGGTCGGGCGGGTGGATCCTAACGGGCGGGCAAGGCGGGCCAGACATTAAAGCGCGATTCGTGGATAAATCTGAGGGGAATAGTTGTGTGGCGAGGGCGCTATTCCTACGTAGTATGCAAAGAAGGCCTGGGCGAAAATGCAAATCCTGAGAGGCGAAAGCGCGCTTCCTGGCTAAATTGCAAAGACGTCCGAAGCGAGAGCGCGGACGTCCGAAGCGAGAGCGCGGACTCCTTCCAAAATTAACAGAAAGTCCAGGCGAGAGCGCGATTCTTGAGTATATTATGAAGATGTCTCGAGCGAAAGCGCGGTTCCGATTTAAATTGTGATGAAGTGTCAGTTGTAGCCGGGGGGGGCACAAATCCAGCTTGAGGCCCAATACATTCCCTGACCACAAAATTGAAGGGGCGAGCCCCATGGGGGGCATTTCAACAGCAAAGGCATGATGCCGGCCCGCGGGTGGAGAAGCATACAGCGTGTCTTCCAGAAGTGGGGATTCAAAAGCAATGACGACGGAGGCGACGACCGGCTGCACGCAAGAGTGACCCTAGGCACGAGTGACCTGTTTCCTGCGCGGCCATAGGGGGGGGGGGCGGCGGGGGAGGCCAGATCCTAGCAGCTCGAGCGCGCCAGCCAGTGCTGGGGTTACCCCTGCGGGCCCGCACCAAAGGTCACCCCGGCTACGGGTCACTCCTACGCGGTGTGTAGCCGAGACGACCGCGGCGGCGTCCCCGAGGGGTCCTCCTCCCGGCGCCTCTTCTTCTCCTGCTCCCTCCGGCGGTCCTCCTCCTCCCGCTCCCTCTGGCGCCGCCTCTGCTCCGCAGCCTCGCGCTCCGCGCGCTTCCTCTCCTCCTCGGGCGCGCAGCGGTCGCGGTCGCCATCGCCCGCAGCCGCCGCCGCTGTCCTCCTCCTCTTTCTTCTCCTCCTCCTCCTCCTCCGCCTCCTCCTCCTCCTCTTCCTATCGCTCCTTATCCTCCTCCTCCTCCTACTCCTACTCCTCCTCCTTTCCATCATCCCCATTCCTTTTCCGTACGTAAACCGTCAACGTTAAACACCCGCAATTTTTCGGATATGAGTGAGGGGGCGGCCCCGGGGGGACGCCTGCAGCTTTCGAGGCTCCAGAAGAAGAAGGGCCGCCGCACGCGACTATTCAAACAAATTATAGCATGAGTGGGTGTTCGCGGGGTGTGGGTTTGCGGGTGGGTAGGCGGCGTGGGTAGCAAATGGGTCGCGAGGTGTGCGTGGTTCGCGGGCGGGTTTCGGGGACGGTCGCGGGTGGTTGCGGGTGGGTCGCGGGGCCGGGTGGCGGGCTGGGTCGGGGTGGGTGGTAGGTGAGTCGCGGGAGGGGTCGCTGGGGGGGACGACGACAACAAACAATAAGGAGAAGAAAGAGAAAACAAACAAAAAAAATCAACAAACAACAAGGAAGGAAAAAAACAAGCAACAAAACAACAACACCACAAACAACAACGCAAACAATCATTTTTAAGACCTGTTCGCCCTATATATTGCTCGAGTGTCCAATAACGCGTGTTTCCCACACCCTCGATACCCGCCCTCTTCGTCTTCGATCGAACCCCTTAAGGGGGGTTTACCTTTCTTCCCTGCAGGCCCGGCCCGGGCAAGCGGCGGGGCGGCCGCGGACCGTCGGCCTGGCCAGCGGCAGCGCTGATCGGCGGGGCGGCCGCGGACCGTCGACACGACCCCAAGAGGGACGGACAGGGGACCGACCACGACGACGACGACGACGACGACGACGACGACGACGACGACGACGACGTCGAAGACGACGGCGACGACGACGACGACGGCGACGACGAACGAAAGCGAGAGCGAGAGAGAACGACAGCAGGGCCACGAAGGGCACGAAGTAGGCCACGAAGGGCGACAGCGGGGACACGAAGGGAATGCGTATGGGGCCACGAAGAGCGCGAACGAGCGGGGGCCACGAAGTGCAGATAATGCGGGGCCACAAAAGGCAACTATGGGGCCACTGAGGGTAGCAACTGGGCCACGTAGGACAATGAGGGGGACACAAATGGCGACAGCGGGGCCACGAAGGGCATGCACATGGGGCCACAACGGGCGCGACTCCTGGGTGCCTGGGTGTCGGGAGCGCGGCGCTTGGGCAAATTGCAAGAACTTCCAACGCAAGGCCATTCTTCAGTAAGTTGCAAGAAAGTCTCCAGCGAGAGCGCGACTCCAGAGCGCCCGGAGAGCGATT
>CAUYUJ010014264.1:91809-100228 GCA_963575745.1 Prorocentrum cordatum | reverse complement strand
TGTGTTGTGGTGTGGTGTGGTGTGGTGTGGTGTGGTGTGGTGTGGTGTTGGTGGGGTGTGGTGTGTGTGGTGTGGTGGTGGTGTGGTGTGGTGTGGTGTGGTGTGGGTGTGGGGTGGTGTGGTGTGGTGTGTGTTTGTGTGTGTGTGTGTTGTGTGTTTGGTTGTGTGTGTTGTGTGTGTTGTGTGGTGTTGTTGGGTGTTGTGGGGTTGTGTAAGTGTGTGTGTGGTTGTTTGTGGTGGGTGGGTTGTGTGTGTTGTGTGTTGTGTGGTGTGTGTTGTGTCGTTGTGTGTGCTGTGTGTGTTGTGTGTTGTGGTGTGTGTGTGTGTGTGTGTGGTGTGTGGTGTGAGTTTGTTGTGTGTGTGTGTGTGTGTGTGTGTGTGTGTGTGTGTGTGTGTGTGTGTGTGTGTGTGTGTGTGTGTGAGTTGTGTGTGTGTGTGTGTGTGTGTGTGTGTGTGTGTGTGTGTGTGTGTGTGTTTCCCTGGGCGACAACTTTTTGCCGGCGGCGTTCTACTGGACGATTACTTCGCCAGCGGCCAGGCGGTCTCTCTCCCAGATCGCTCGCGGCCCTCTTCGGGACGCCTGGCAACACGCAGGCTCGGCCCCTCAAATAGCGCCCCTGGCCGAGATGGCAAGCCCTACGAGGTCTACCGTGGCGGTCTGCTGTTCGTCTCTGTCTTCCTTGCCGACGCATGGTGCGTCGCTGACCAGAATCCCGCTCTGCTTGCCACCGTGATTGACCTTTCGGTCGACCAGCTCGTATGGATCCTGAGAAAGGCCCCCACGACGCGAGACCCCTGCAACTCCCCACCCGCCTGCGCCGCCTCTTTGGGGCGTCCCTGGTCGACCTGATCGTGCCCATCGTTGAGCCGCAGATCTCTCCCGATGTAGCCGCCAAGACAGGCGGGCAGTGCGGGCCCAACCTCTGTTCGGCTACGGACCACCTCGGGCGTGCCCCTGCTCTGCTTCAGCAGACCTTACCGGGACTGGGAGTCGCCTTCCGGGACGACGCCTGGACGCGGTAGACGCCCACAGCGCAGGCCACCCGCAATGTTGGCGCCCCCTCCCGTCCACGGCTCTTCTGCCTGCCGGTCAAACGGAGAACAACGCATTCGAGAGGCTCCCCCTACGATGGCTCGCAGCGGTACTCAGCCGCTGGGGGCTCCCCGCCTGGCTGTCGAAGGCTTTCCGACCTGGTGGTCCCGCGAAGTCCAAACGCTGCGAAGTGCATACGTAGGCCGCCAGAGGAGTTGGTCCAGGGGTCCAGGTCCATGGGAGTGGGGGGGGCTTCGTCCCCCCTTCTCTGGTGCGTGGCTTACGACTCCGTCCTTGTAGCCAACTCTGGGGCGGCAGCTGGCCGCTGCCCTACCTGCGTGGGCGAACTGGCCACTTTCCTCGACCCCCTGGGGAGACCATGCGTGCGTGCTGCGAAAATAAGGGCGGCTGCCGGACGGGGCCCCCCCGCGCAGTCCAGGGCCTCCCCCCCTCAAGGGCGCCCTGGGAAACGTGACCCAGGAGGCAGCTCCCCCCCCCCCGCCTCCCCCACAGGCGATGTCTTCAAACGCGCGCTCCCCCACGGAGTGCCTGCAGCGCAGAGCAGCTCTCACCGACCAGCAGGGTCAGCTGCTCGACGGATTCTGCAGCCTAGTCAAGGACAGCAGCGGGGCCACCATCCATCGCGCAAGGACGAAAGCCACCCTGGTACTGATGCTCCTCTTGACCCGGCGCCCTGCGGCAGTCCTGGCCACGTCGGTAATATCTTCGAGACCGCTCTCGGCATCTGCTCTCCTTGCAATCAGACGCGCCTTCCGGTGCGGGACAGCTTGGGCCGAGCCCGCAACCTCGTGGACGCAGGCTCCCAGGCTCCCGCAGGGTCCACGGGGGCCTCGAGGCCTTCATCAAGGCGTGTTCTTTGTTCTTTGTTGGCCACCGTTTTTCTTTTCTTTCACTTCATTTCGTACCGCAGCGGCGGGGTCCGGAGCGCCGCGCGAGGTCGCGCGCCGCCCCAGCACCCCCCGCGCGCGGCCCGCTCAGGTCGCAGCCGCCCTGGCGACCCCAGGGCAAGAGCCACGGGGTTGGCCCCGTCTCGGGTAGGGTCTTTCACCTCCGTCGTGGGTCGGCCCAGGCGCCGCAGCAGGCAACGGCACTGGCCTCGCGGCCCGGGCTATCTCTCCTTGGCGCGCACTTTGGGAAAGAACGAGGCTGCGCCCCTGCCCCTCCCGGCCACAACCACAAACGGCGCGGGGACGGGCAACGGCAGGGGAGGTGTGCAGGCAAGGGGGACGGAGCGGCGGCTGCCCCAGCCGCACGGTGTCGCGCGGCTGCGCCGGGCCCCTCGGGCAGGCAGACCGAGGCGCGTCCGTGCGTCATGCGGTCTCTCTGTGGCAGAACGCGCCCGGGCCGATCGAATCATGCAGGGCGCGCGCCACGAAGAGTACGTGGTGCCATCTCTGTTCGGGCGGTGGCCCCTGGCTGAAAAGCTGGTACATATACGCGCCTGCCTGCTACAGCGGCGGGGGCAGGGCACGGGTCTCTCTTCAATTCCGCGCGCCGCACGGTTTGCCCTCGGTACCAGCCAAGCGCATGGGTCATATCTCCCTATCCACCTGCAAGGCGCTGCACGCAGCACAGCGGGCCAAGGTGACAGGGCGGCACGGCACGCCAAGCACAGGAGGGGCCATGCCCCGGACATTCGCCCCACAGGCGGAACGCACGCCACGTTTGCGGCCCGACATCCAGACTGAGCATGCCCACAGGTAAATGGTGAGGTCCAGGGACAACACGACATAGGACGTAACGAGCGCGGGCAGGCGGGCGCGCGCGGCGCGCAGGAACGCCGCCAAATCGCGCGCCCTCGGCCTGGCGGACTACCCTCTGGGCCCTCCGCCTGATGTCGCACGGTTCGCATTTGGGCGTCGTCACCATTTTGGCGCACTGCTCGCACGTTTTGCTGGCCCATAGGGATCTCCACCTGGCGGCCCAAGTCGTGCAGTTCGCGTGTGTGCGTCACCCTCGTCTCGGTGCACCCCTCGCACGTTTCGTGGCCCCATGGGAAGCCCCACCACCGAAGGCGCCAATGGCAGTGCGCAGACGTGGGCGTCACCTCCGTTTCTGCACACCCTTGACGTGTTTCGTGGCTCCCTGGGGGGCTCCGCCTAAGGCCCAAATGGCAGTGCTCACCTGTTGGCGTCCCCCCTCCCCGTGGCCCGCATGCGGAGCTCCACCGGAGATGGTTCTCACAATTGCGCTAATCACAATTGCATCTGGTTGGGTCCTTCGCCAGGATGCTGGTTCGCGCGCGCGCGTGCGTTTTTGCCGCTCACGTGGGCTAGCTGCTTCGAGTCGCCGTCCAGTTTGTCCAGCGTCAGTCCAGTGCCAGTGGGGCTAACCGCCACCCCCCGTTCAAAGCGAGATGGCGGTGAGACCCTGACAGTTGCCAGCCACCCGGGCGGCAACTGGGCGGACACGCGCCTATGCTTGTGAATGTTAGGCGCAGGGCGGTTGCAGGAGGATCGGGGGGGTCGAATCTGACCGCCCGGCCTCCAGGGACTGGGTGGCGATGCTCCTCGGGCTAAAGCCGGCGAACAAACAGGCCAATTCCAGATTCCAGGAACGAGGCGTGAGGGGCGATGGGGTGGATGGCAATGGAGCAGCCGAGCGCGTTCCGAAACCTTGCCGTCGCTCGCCGGGACCTTTGTAACTGTCCTGGGGCTGGGTGGTTGCCGATCCGGTGGGGGGGGGGGGGGGGCAGGAGGGGTCGCGGCGCGGGGGCAGCGCCAAACGAGTTCAGTTCCGACGTGGCTCGGGGGAACCACGCCGCGCAGCCAGACCCGGCGATCTCGACCCACATGGCATGCTTGGCTCGGTAGTAACTCCATACCCCTCCTCAGCCCTGTTGGACAGGTTTCGCCTCGACCACGCGTCGGTCGCGGAGAGAGGCCCCAGGGCCACGGCGCATTTTTCCGAAGCATCCTGTGGTTTTTGGTTGGGTCTTCGTTTTGAAAAAACGGTCCCCTCATTCACTCCTCCTCCTCCTTCTCCTGCTGCCCCGTCCCTCCTCTCATCATCATCATCACCGTCAGCATCGACATCATCATCATCATCGTCATCATCATCATCATCATCATCATCATCATCATCATCATCATCATCATCATCATCATCATCATCATCATCATCATCATCATCATCATCATCATCATCATCAATCAGCATCATCATCATCATCATCATCATCATCATCATCATCATCATCATCATCATCATCATCTTCATCATCATCATCATCATCATCATCATCATCATCATAATCATCATCGTCGTCATTATCAATCATAATCATCATCACCATCATCATCATCATCAAACATCATCATCATAATCAACATCTTTCATCATCATCATCATCATCATCATCATCATCATCATCATCAGCATCATCATCATCAACATCATCAGCATCATCATCATCATCATCATCATCGTCATCATCATCATCATCATCATCATCATCATCATCATCATCTTCATCTTCATCATCATCATCATCATCATCATCATCATCAGCATCAGCATCAGCATCAGCATCATCATCACAATCACCATCACCATCACCATCACCATCATCATCATCATCATCATCAGCATCACCACCCATCATCATCATCATCATCATCAGCATCATCATCATCATGATCATCATCAGCATCATCCTCATCCTCATCATCATCATCAGCATCATCATCATCAGCAGCATCATCAACAGCATCATCATCAGAGCCATCATCATTTTCATCATCAGCATGATCATCACCATCATCATCGTCTTCATCATCATCGGCATCGGTATCATGAAGATCGTCATGATAATCACCATCAGCACCATCATCATCATCATCATCATCGTAATCAACATCCTCATCATAATCATCAGCATCAGCATCAGCATCGTCATCATCATCGTCATCGTCATCGCCGCCATCATCATCATCAGCATCATCAGCATCATCAACATCACCATCATCATCAGCATCATCAGCATGATCATCATGATCATCATGAACATCATGATCATCATCAGCAGCATCAACGACAGCATCAGCATCATCATCAGCATCATCAGCAGCAGCATCATCAGCAGCATCGTCAGCATCAGCATCATCGTCATCATCATAACCATCATCAACATCATCAACATCATCAACATCAGCATCACCATCATCAGCATCATCATCATCAGCAGCATAAGCATCATCATCATCATCAGCATCATCATCATCAGCATCATCAGCATCATCAGCATCATCCTCATCATCAGCATCAGCATCATATTCAGCATCAGCATCAGCATCATCGTCATCCGCATCATCCTCATCAACAGCACCGTCATCAACAGCATCACCATCATCAGCAGCAGAATCATCGTCATCAGCATCATCATCATCATCACCATCACCAGCATCACCATCATCACCATCATCATCACCATCATCATCAGCATCCTCATCATCATCGTCATCATCATCATCATCATCATCATCATCATCATCATCCGCCCTCCGCCCTCCACCATCCTCCCTCCTCCTTCCTCCCTACTCCCTCCTCCATCCTTCCTCATCCCTCCTCCCTCCTCCCTCCCTCCTCCACCTCCTCCCTCCTCCCTCATCCCGCCTCAGTCCTCCCTCCTCCCTCACCCCGCCTCAGTCCTCCCTCCTCCCTACTTCCTCCCTCCATCCTCCCCCCTCCCTCCTCACTCCTCTCTCCTCCCACCTCCCTCCTCCCTCCATGCTCCCACCTCCCTCCTCCATCATCTCTCTTCCCTCCTGCCTCCTCTCTCCTCCCTCCTCCCTCCGCCTGCGCCTGCGCCTCCTCCTCCATCTCCTCCTCCTTATCCGCATCAGCATCATCATCATCACCACCATCAGCAGCATCAGCATCATCATCATCAGCACCATCATCGTCGTCGACATTCTCACCGTCACCATCATCATCACCATCACCATCACCATCACCATCACCATCAACATCATCATCATCATCATCATCAACATCATCATCATCATCAGCATCATCTGCATCATCCTCATCATCGTCATCATCAGCATCATCATCAACAGCATCAGCATACTCATCATGTTTACCCTCCTCCTCCTCATCATCCTCCTCATCCTCCCCCTCCTCCTCCTCGTCCTCCTCATCTTTCTCTTCTCCTCTTCCTCTTCGTCGTCCTCCTCCTCCTCCACCTCCTCCTGCTCCTCTTCCTCCTCCTCGTCCCTCCTCCTCCCCCTCCTTCTCCTCCTTCTCCTCCGCATCCTACCCCTCCTCCTTGCTCCCTCCTCCCTCCTCCCTTCTCGCTCCTCCCTCCTCCCTCCGTATCCTCCCTCCTCCCTCCGCCTCCTCCCTCATGGCTGCTCCCTCCTCTTTCCTCCCTCCTCCCTCTTCCCCGCCTCCCTCCTCCTCCTCCCTCCTCCCTCCTTATCCTCACTCCTCCTCCCCCCCCTCTCCTCCCTCCTCCCTCGATCCCTCCCTCCTTCCCCTCCGTCCTCCCCTCCTCCCTCCTTCCCTCCCTCCTCCCTTCCTCCCTCCCTCCCTCATCACTCCCTCCCCTCCTCCCTCTTCCCCGCCTCCCTCTTCCGCCGCCCTCCTCCCCTCCTCCTCTTCCTTCCCTCCTCCCTCATCTCACCCTCCTCCCTCCCACCCCTCCCTCCTCCCTCCTCCATCACCTCTCTTCCCTCCCCCTTCCTCCCTCTTCCCTCCTCCCTCCGCCTACGTCTGCGCGGCTCCTCCTCATCCGTCTCCTCCGCCTCCTCCTCCACCTCCTCTTCCTCCTCCTTTGTTCGTGTCCGCCTTCTTCTGCTTATTCATATGTTTCGTCGTCTGCGTCGTCTTCTTCGTCTCATTACTATGCATAGTGTTCGTATGACTCGTCTTTGTAGTAGAAGTCGTAGTCCTATGTGTTTCTAGTAGGGGTAGTATTATTCGCCGTCGTATTAGTATTCGTCGTATTATTCGTCCTCGTCTTATTAACATTGCTCGTATTAGTATGCTTCGTGCTCGCCTTCTTATTCGTCTTAGTATTTGGATTCGTCTTATCCATCTTCAGATAATGCAAATTAACAGTATAAGTGCTATTATTATGCATCGTAGTCGTAGTCGTGATACTCTTATGCATACGATTAGTACTATCACTATTGAGTGTTGGTATATTCGTCTTCTTGTGATTAGCCTTATTCTCCTCTCCTCCTGTTCCTCCTCCTCCTCCTGTTCCTCCTCCTCCGCCTCCTCCTTCTCCCCCTCCTCCTCCACCTCCTCCTCCTCCTCCTCCTCCTCCTCCGCCCCCGCATCCGCCTCCGCCTCCGCCTCCGCCTCCGCCTCCACCAGAGGAGGAGGAGGAGGAGGAGGACGACGACGACGACGAAGAGGGGGAGGGGGAGAAGGGGGAGGGGGAGGAGGGGGAGGAGGAGGAGGAGGAGGAGGAGGAGGAGGAGGAGGAAAAGGAGGGCGGAGGAGGAGGAGGGCGGAGGAGGCGGAGGGCGGAGGAGGAGGCGAGGCGAGGCGAGGCGCGCCTGAGTCCGCCAGGGGGCGGGGCCTGAAAGGCCGGCGCGGGCGGGCCGGGGCCCTCAGTTGCAGATGTGAAACTTGCGGTCAGTGCTGTGTGTGGCGTAGGAATGCTTGTTCAAGATTGTTCCATTGAGTGTTGTCTTGTGCTATCGTAAGGGAGGAGGAGGGCGGGGGAGGAGGAGCCCAAAAACGGGGGTCCAGCGAAAAGAGGGTGGTGCAATAGATTTGGTGCAATAGATCGGTGGGGTTGCAACAGACTTGGGGCGTGCGCGGTGCATGCTAGTGCGCAGATGTGCTGCTGTCTTTTCGCGTGCAGCACATCACTCACTTGCAATACGATGCGAGACAGTTCCGTTGGCGCAATGCATTTGCAGCACAGGTGTTCCAAACCTATTGCGCCACCCTCTTGCAGCTGGCCCCCTTGTGGGCAAACTCGACTCGCGCACGCTGGGCTCACGTCGCGAGGACGTGGGCATTGGAGCCGTCTTCTACTGATTGCAGTACCGTCAACCCGTACGTTGACGACGCACGAGAAGGACGCACCTGGAAGGCCGTATCGTTAGGTTGGGCATGTCCCCCTACAGGCAGATTTTCGACGAAAAGTAAAACATGCTCCTATGTTTTAAATGTTTTGAATTTCCCTCCTGTAGGGGGACAGGCCCGCCTTGACCGTAACGACACCTTGCGAGCGGGGCGCGGGCAGCAAAGGTGACCAGAATTGGGCACAAGGGGAAGGATGCAGTGGTAACCTTGGAAAGCTGTTCAGATGCCCTCGCGCCTGCAGAGCAGTTCTTTTTTGACTTCGGGGGAGGCTCTGGAAACTTGTCATAAGGCTGGGGGATTTCCGGGCCTTCTGAGAAG
>CAUYUJ010014264.1:41809-89309 GCA_963575745.1 Prorocentrum cordatum | reverse complement strand
TGTGCGGTATCACCGCAATATACTCCGAACTGCAGACAGCATCAACGGCCCAGCGGGGCGGCGCTTGGGGTTTGTTTCATCCCCTGCCGCTTTCGCCACCACGCTGGGCCTCCATGTGAAGAAAGCCACCGAACACAACATGAGGGAGCCCCACCGGCAGCACAAGCGATCCTTCGACGGGTTCGTACACTTGTGGTTCATCCAGCGGGTCTGCATACCTCTCGGGAAGGGCGAGGAAGGGCAGAAACTCGGAGTCGTCGGCGAGGCCCGCAGTAGCGTCACGCCGCAGTGCAGGCTGGGCCAACATAATAGCTTCCCCCACCAGCTCCCACAGGCCACTAGGATACGTCCAAACATCACTCTGCAGTACCCCCGTCGGCTGCGCCGCGAGAGGCCGCGCTGCTGCATCAGCGGAGAAACTTGGGGGCAATGGAGCGCCAATACTCGGCCAACTGCACGCTGAGGTAGGCCAAAGTCCGCGAGGTCGAAGCACCCAACACTTGCCTCGGGTTGACCTGCCAGGGAACTCAGGACTTCGGTACTCCATATATCCGCAGCGTAGTCGGCCCTGGGGACAGAATGCAGAATTGGTCCAACAGGGCCAGCAGCGGCTGCGGCGGCCAGGAGCAGCGAGTCTGCCCTGATCCCAGCATTCTCTCTGCGAAGCTTCTTGGCCCAGTCTCCTCCTCCTCCTCCTCCTCCTCCTCCTCCTCCTCCTCCTCCTCCTCCTCGTGGGAGGGAGCGTCGGACGGCGAGACGCGGGGCTCTGGCAGGAACACGAAGCAGGAGGATGTCAAGAAGGCCCAGGGTTGGAGGCCTAGAAGTTGGCAACAGCACCAACACCGGGCGTTGCCTCCACAAGGGGAAGAGGACATCAGGCTTCGGTGCTGGTGGCAATCCGTCGGTCACCCTGAAGCCAGAGTATTGCCACCATCACCGAGATCGGGACCTTCTTCCCTCGGTGGAGGCACACCGCCGAGATTGGTGTTGGTGTCAACCTCTACGGCTGCGACAGGGCTGTCTGGATGGCAGGGCCTGGTTCCGGCGAAGAGGGTTGAGGGACGAGGTGAAGGTGGACGGCCGACCCATCCGCAGTCCCAACTGTGACTTCTTGCACCACCGCGCTTCCATCCATCCGACGAACGACCCACTTGTCCATCCACCCCCTGGATAGCCCAGTTCGCCCCCTCCGAATACGAGGGCAGAACATCCACCCCCATGATGATCACGTGACGTGTTCTTGTTCGGCGTTTCGACACTGGGCGGAAAGGGGGGTGGGCGGGGGTCTGGCTCTGGACCTGAGCTTAACGTTGCCGCTTGCAACAGTCCGTCCTATGGGGGAGACCCCGCCCGCATAACACAGGCGCCCAAAACAGCCAAGATCTACTCCGGGGGGGGGAAGGAAGGGTGCAATTGCCCGCGCCGATCGGCAAAACAATGAAACCAAAAAATAACCACCCCGACAAGCGAAGCTGTTTCGCAAACGCACCCAAAGAAGGAATCGAACGGGGTTGGGCTGTTCAGTAAACGCCCAGGGCCGTTAACAGACGCCAATTATCGGGTCTGGGTGTTTTTTCTTCCCTTGAAGGAAGGCGGATGAAGCAGATTGGGTTCGAGCCCGCCCAAAGAATGACAGCCAGCAGCAAAAACATGTCGATTCTTGAAGCAGGAAGGCGCTTGAGGCAGCTTGGGGCCTGGGAGTGCAAAAATACATACTTTCAACGACCGGCGTGTACCCGTTTTGATCGGGTTGGGGCGGAGTGGGCGAACTTCTTGGAAGCCTCCTAGCCATCTGAGAAACCGTTTGGGAAGCCCCTGGCCCAGATCTGAGAGGCCCCCCGCCATCTCAGAAGCCGCTCCCCTCGGGCCACACGCCCTTCGGCGCGCCGCCAGATGTTGTTTCGAACTTCCCTGGAGCGATTCCTTCGGCCCCTCTTCACGCCGCAGAACCTCGGCGGCGAGCGGGGGGGGAAGTAGAAGGGGCAGCCCTTCTCAGAAGGCCCGGAAGTCCCCCAACCTTCTGAGAAGCTTCCTAAGCCTTACCCGAAGACAAAGAGAACTTCCCAGAGGGCGCGAGGGTTTCTGAGAAGGCCCTCTCCTTCTGATCCCCCCCTCGCTCGCTGCCGACAAACACACCCTGCTGCTTCCGCGGACGGCAACGAATGGAGTGCAGCTGAGGGCAAGCTGATCGTCTCGGGCGTCCTCTCTCAGCATCACGGAGCCACCGTCCTCGCGTCGGGCCGCGCCGAGCCGCGGCAATCTGCCCCCCCCCCCGCCCCCAACCCCCGCGCTCAAGCTATCAGGACGACGATCTCCCCGAGCCATGCCATCGACTCCCCGCCGAGGCTCCACGCCTCCTCTCTTCCTCTTTGAGCTCCTCGCTCGTGAGACACCGCCTCTCAACGTCGTATTGTTGACATCCGCCATCTCCTTCCGCTGCTGCTGCGCTGCTCCTCCTCCACCTCCTCCCGCTCCTCCCGCTTCTCACGCTTCTGAACCTTCTCCTCCTCCTCCTCCTCCTCCTCATCCTAATCCGTCTCCTCTTCCTCCTCATACTCCTCATCGTCTTCTTATTCTTAAGTTATGATAGTCGTATGGTTCGTATGGTTTTGGTATGAATGGTGGCCATCGTATTGCTAAATGAGTATTGATCATACAAGTATGGTTGATGTTCGTAGTGGTACCAGTAGTGATGTTATGTTTCCTCCTCCTCCTCCCTCTTCTCCTGCTCCTCCTACTTATCCTCCTCCACCTCCTCCTCCTCCTGTTCGTCCTCTTCCACCTGCTTGTACTCCTCAAACTCCTCCTCCTCCTCCTCCACACCCTCCTCCTCCTCCTCCGCCTCCTTCTCCTCTTCCTCCTCCTCCTCCTCCTCCTCCGCCTCCTCCTCATTTCCTCATCCTCCTCCTCCCTCTCCTCCTGCTCCTCGTCCTTCTCCTCCTCGTTATCCTCCTCCTCCTCCTCTTCCTCCTCCTCCTCCTCCTCCTCCTCCTCCTCCTCCTCCTCCTCCTTCTCCTCCTCCTCCTCCTCCTCTTTTCCCCCCTCCCCACACCTCTTCTGCCTGCGTTGGGCCGCGTACTGGCTCATGTGTGGGCGCCCCCCGTTACATCGGCAGGCGACTGGGATGAGTCGCACACCACGTCCTTGTCTTGGCCCTGGGAAAAGAAGAGTCGAATCCACCTTGGCACGCAGTGCAGTGTATCCTGCTCCCTGAGCCCGCTCCTATTTCCCAGAGAGTGCTTGCATCCAGGCGATCCCACTGGTCTTGCCAAGGAGTTGCATGGACCCGCTGAGGCTTCGCCACGTTGCCGCCCGCGGGCGCTCTCTGCCGCCCACCGAGCTCGGGGTCCGCCGAGGTTGCGCCACGCTGCCCCCCGTGCTCCGGGGACTCTCCGCGCTGCCGCCCAGCGGCCGCCTGGTGGCTGCCGCGTGGGCGCTCGTGGGCGCCCCAGGGCGCCGGGTGGGTCCGCAGCGGCCGCGCCACGTGGCGGCCCGCGTGCGCCTCGTGGGCGAAGCGTGCGCTGGCTGGGTCCGCCGAGGTCGCGCCACGCGGCCGCCTGGTGGGCGCTGGTGGGCGCCCTGTGCGCCGGGTAGGTCCGCCGAGGTCGCGCCGCCTTGCCGACCGTGCCGCCTCGTGGGCGCTCGTGGGCGCTCGTGGGCGCTGCGCTGCCACCACACAGCCTGCACGGCACGGCTTGCGCCACGTGTTTTACACCGCCCCACAATTCACTACACGCATCAACCAGACACCTGACACCGCACAGCGTCCACCTGCAGCTCACGCCACTTATGCTACTCGACCTACCAGCTAACACCACACGCATTGCACCGCACAGCTCCCGCCTCCACAGCGCACAGCACCTGCGTTACACGACAGAGCTCACGCCACCTAGCTCACACAGCATCGCTTTCCCCTGCAGAGTGCCATACCTCACTGTTTCGGGGTCCTCGCTGGCTGATTATGATCTTTGTCTCCTGTCGTGCAGGTTGGCGCTACAGCGCCCGTGCGCATCTCAACGCGCACCGCAGATTGGTCGATTGAATCGGTCCATTTGGTTTTCGGACGGCCAATTTAACTGAAGCCGGCTGGACGCAGATGGGAGGAGTTAGGGTGATGCGGGCGGACTCGGAAGGACTCGTAGATTCTAGCGGCGATCCGTCGTCCAAAGGGATTATTTTCTATTGGTTTCTGTGGAATCCACAAGCGCACCATTTTGTCATGAGGATTCGTTCGCACATTCTATATACAACGGTGGTGCTGTGTTGCACACGGCTGCTGTGGTGCACACAGGCGCCGTGGAGTACACAGGCACTGCAATGCACGCAGGCATTGTGGTGTACACTGGTGCTTTGTTGCACACGGCTGATCTTGTGTACGCAGGCGCTGTGGTGTGCACAAGTGTTGTGCCCGCAGGCACGGTGGCACAAACTGACGCTGTGTTTCACGCGGCTGCTGCGGTGTACATAGGCGGTGTGGTGTACTCAGGCGCTGTGGTGCACGCAGGCACTGTGGTGTACGTACACAGGCGTTGTGGTGCAAATCGCCACCTACATGCTGGCGCTACCCGTCCTCCGTCATTCCTAGGCATTCCCAGGCGCCGCCCGCGCGAATCGTGACGTCATCGACCCCCTTCCCCCTTCCCCTAAATGATTGCCGTCATCGGCCCGGAATAAAAAACAGGCTTCAGCCGCTTCCGCGCGCACGACGACTATGAGCGACGAGCGACAAGCCACGAGCGACGACGACGACGACGACGACGACGACGACGAGCGCTCCGGGGGGGGAGCGTTACGTCATCGGGGGGGGAGAGCGGGGGCCATGACGCCCGTCATGCCCCAAGCAATACAGAAACGGGCTCCTCTCAGGCCCCCCTCGCGCGACTCCGGAGGCCAGAGAGCGCAAAAATGGTCCGAGAGCGTCCTCAGAGGCCTCCAGAACCACCCGAGAGGGTCCCGAGACGGCGCAACAGGAAGTCCAGGACATGCGCAGGCCAGCAGCAGTCGATGTGACAAGGAAGGTGCCCACGCTCGCGAACGACCGCGCTGGGATCGTCACAGGACTTGCACCGGCTTGGTCGTTGGCTCGAGGAAGCCTCTACAGAGGATCAGACCCTGGGGAGCCCCGTAGTTTCCAGAGTTCACCCGCCCGCCCCCTCTCTCAAAAGCAAAGTCTCCGACAAAGCAGATGGGAGGCGGGAAAGAGGGAGGGGGGGAGGAGGAGGAGGAGGAGGAGGAGGAGGAGGAGGAGGAGGAGGAGGAGGAGGAGGAGGAGGAGGAGGAGCAGAGCAGAGCAGAGCAGAGCAGAGCAGAGCAGAGCAGAGCAGAGCAGAGCAGAGCAGAGCAGAGCAGAGCAGAGCATTCTTGGTCACCAGTGGCCTTCGGGTAACAACTCTGGCCTCCGACAGCCGTTCGGAACGATCCCGGCACCCCCAGAACGCCCTCGGCGAGGCGCAGCCGCTGGAGGGCATCCTCAGGCTGAAAAACCACCGACGGCCAACGAAAAGGCGACCACGAAGCCTTCTCGGCGAGGAGCAGCCGCTGAGGACATCCTGAGGCTGGAACACCACCGAGGGCCAACAACAAGGTCCGAAAACCTCGCCGCCGACGCCGACGCGTCCCCGCCGATCTGAGCATGCACCGGCCGTCCCCGCATTCCTGTAGGCCTACCATGCTCTTAGAAGCAAGAGTGTTCGAAGAACACGAACACGTTTCTTATCACACAAGCGCGATGCATGGAAACACGACAGCCACAGCCAAACACGTTCAAACAGAGCACCTCGTGCAAACCACCGAAGGCCCAAGGCTCTTGCCACTTCCTTCGGTGGGCCTGCAGGCAACGCAGGACGCTTCGCCACTCCTTGACTGTGGATGCGCAGGCTCCTGTGAAGGTGCAAAACTGGGGAGACCAAAAGGTACCGATACCGCTACCCCCCGGACCTCTCCCGGGGCGCGTTCTGACCAGCATTTCGAGGCGAATCCAGCGGTGGCGACGAGGTCCTCCCAGGAGCCCCCAAACACGGGAAAACGGGCGAGGGGGTAGAGGCATGGGTACCTTTTCCTCCTCCGAAAAACAATGACCCCCATCGAACGATGAAACCGCCCGGCTGCCATTCCGCGGCCCCGGCCCAGCTGCACCGGTGCAGGCGCGGAGGCTTCAGGAAGCTGCGCGTGCCCGCCGTGCGATGAAGCACGGGCCGGGCACGCAAGGGGAGGGCGAGGAAGGAGGGGAAGGAAAGAAGGGAGAAAAGGGAGGAAGAAGATAGGGGAACAAAAAGTGACATAAACATAGAAACTCGGAGGTCTGCGCGGATTTCTCGGATCGGCGCTGGGGCCCCCCGGCGGCGCCTCCGGCGCCGCCCCTGGCGCGCTCCGCGCGCCAGGGAGAAGGCCAGGGCCGATACGAAAATTCCAAGATTCGTATCGTCAGGTTTCGTGCACTGCGCGTTCACCTGTCAGTGGGAAATCGGGGAATTCTCGGTGGGATCTGCTTCTGTCTGCAGAAAAAAAAATGTTCTGCGATTCACGCGCAGATAACCCCAGCAGCAGACTTGCGAAGACGTGGGCGGCGAACGTGCGTGCAATGAGATTGAGCAAACACCGAGCGCTTTGTACGCCCCGCACAGATCCCACAGGAGAAAGCAGGAGAGACCAGAATCGAATCGATAAGTCGGATCGGCGATCGACATGAATCGGATCAGCGAAAATCGGCTGCCGAGCCAGGAAAAGTCCAATCGGCAGACATCGGTAGGCCAGTATTAGGTCGGGCACGTCCCCCTACAGGCGGACCTTGGAGGAATAATTTACAATAGTCGAAACATCAAAATAATCAAACAAATAGAAAAACGACCCAGTATATTTGTAACTAGTTTTGACTTTTCCGCCTGTAGAGGGACAGGCCCGACTTAAGGCTAATAGCCTTCCAGCGAGAAGTCGGATCCTAAACCGGAATCCGAAGTCGGATCGAATCGTAATCGGAATCCGTCGAAATTGAATCGAATCGAATCGGCGACATCGAAATGAGACCTCAGGGAGGAGGGGTGGAGCTGCGACTTCGACCCTGAGAGGTCTCAACCCATTCCCCGGGATCGGTTTCTCATCCCGAGTCGTTCTCTGACGCTCCCGAGGCCCCGTGAGGGCCTCACGAGGCCGAAAGTATGGAAAAGCCTCCCGCCACAAGTTTCTCACTGCCCGAGGGGGTCTAGGGGGAGGGAGGGAGAATTGAGCAGGGACCGACCATCCCGGCATTCCTATAGTCCTACCACAAAATGTTCTATATGTTCCTATAGTCCTACCACACGAGCAAAATAAATCTTAGAACATAAACCCGATGTGTTAAAACAAAACAAACTCCGCCAGAAATGTTCTAAGAACATTTCGTGGAAACCACAACAGGTTCTTAGAACATAGTTTGGTAGGGCTATAGGCACGCCGGGACGCTTCGCCACTGCTTGAGAGAAGGGGAGGGGCCGCGAGGCCGACGCCGTCGCCCCCCCCCGCGGCCGCGGCGCAAAGACCCCCCCGCGGCGCGGCGCGGCGGCGTCGTCCCTGCCGCGCGGGAAGTCGCCGGAGCCCTCGAGGCGCCAGGCCTCCTCGAGCAGGCGCAGGCCGGCCTTGAGCACCTCGGGCGCGCGCGGCACCGGCCGCGGGGGCAGGGGCACGGGCGTGCAGCGGAGGCCAGTCCACGAGGAGGAGGAGGAGGAGGTGGAGGAGGAGGAGGAGGAGGAGGAGGAAGATGAGGAGGAGGAGGAGGAGGAGGGGGAGGAGGAGGGAGGAAGGAGGAGGAGAAGGGAGGACGAGGGGGAGGAGGAGAAGGAAGAGGAGTAGGAGGAGGAGGAGGAGAAGGAGGAAGGAGGAGGAGAAGGAGAGGAGGAGGAGGAGGGGGGAAGAAGAGGGGGAGAAGGAGGAGAGGGGAGGAGGAGGAGAGGAGGAGGAGGAGGAGGAGGAGGAGGAGGAGGGGGGGAAGTGGACCGAGGAGAAGGAGGTGGAAGGAGGAGGAGGAGGAGGAGAGGAGGAGGAGGAGGAGGAGGAGGAGAGAAGGAGGGAGAGAAGGGGAGGAGGAGGGAAGGAGGGGGAGGGGGAGGGGGGGGGGGAGGAGGAGGAGGAGGAGGGGAGGAGGAGGAGGGAGGAGGAGGAGGAGGAGAGGAAGAGGAGAGGGGAGGGGGGGAAAGAGGGGGAGAAGGAGGAGGAAGAGGAGGAGGAGGAGGAGGAGGAGGAGGAGGAGGAGGAGGAGGAGGAAGAGGAGGAGGAGGAGGAGGAGGAGGAGGAGGAGGGCGCAGACCGCTGTGCCCCCTGCAAGGCACGAGTGCCGAGCAGGGGGTCCGATGTCTAAGAGAGGTCCCACCCTACCCACGCGGCGGCGCGCGCGCCCGCCTCGCAGAGCACAGTCGTGTTGAAAAAGAAGACGAAGTGCGGCGAGGGCGGCGGCGGCGGCGGCGGGGGGGGAGGGCCCAAAAAACTAAACGAGATTAGTCCGAGCCCGAGCTGGATCCGTCTCCAGTCTCGGGCAGAGGGACACTGGCCACATCGATTGGCCGATGGGCGGTCCGATCATGGGACAGCCTCTGGACCTCGTCCAAGGTCACAACACGAGTACCTTCGCCTCTCGCGCCCTCAGCCCCAGGACCACAGGACGAGCGAGAGGAGGAAGGGCCCTCGACGGGGCAGGAGGCGGCAGGGGAGGGAGCACGATTATCGTCGCGTCCTTCCTGCGCACGAGGGGCGGGCCTGCCCGCATCCGTGGGGCCAGCGTGGCTATCTCCACGCCTGCCCGGCCGACCAGCCGAGGGGGCGGAGAGCTTCGCGCCAGTCTTCGGATGCAGGCCAGCCTCGATCCTTCGAATGGCCATTCGCTGGTTGGCCTTCGTTGAGGCCACGGCCGAGAAACCAACACATCTGGCGGCTAGCTTCACAAAATTGCCAAGAGTGTCGTTTCCACCGCATTTGCGGCAGCAAAAGTAATCACTATTTTTAAACACGTCGTGACCGAGGGCCGAAAATTGAGGGTACCTGTCGGGCCCACTGGGCCCCGAGGGGAGCACAAGAGTCGGCGGGCCCTTCACCCCCCTGTCGTCGGGCCCCTCGGTCTGGCTACACAACTCAGCCTCTCTCTGGGAGGCGTCCATTGCCAGCTGCACGGCCTCGGAACGCATCAGGGCAAACCCCTGGTCGGTCGCGTGAGCATTCCACCATTCAGACGCAGCCAGGAGCTGCGCAGGGCTGGCTATGCAATCACGCGTGGCCCTCTGTGTGAGCATGGCATTAAGAGAAGTCTGGCTGCGAGCAAATCTGCCACAAACACGGCACCTCCAACTGGCGACCTTCTGGCTGCGCCAGATCTCGCGACTGGTGATCGTCAACTTGGGGGGAAGGGGGAGGCTCGAGGAAACGAGAGGAACCTCGGGATCACCAGACCACGCCTGAGACTGCAATAGCCTTTGAGCAGCCCACGCCAAGAACCTAAGAGTGGACTTGTGATATCTATATTCCCCCGCCAAGGCCTTACAGAATCCATCCGCGTAACTGTGGGACGCCGAGCCGAGCTTCGCGAAAAAGTCAGCCCATAGGTTCCCCGCCCAGTGCTCAAGAGAGACGCCTTTTTCTACAGCATCATCGAGCGAAAGGTGGGCGGGGCACCAAACAAATTGGGGGGGATCGTGCTGCTGGTTCCTGAAAATGTCCGCCCAAATCGACGCATGCTTGGCTAGACCAGCAGCCTGCTCTGGGTCCCACGCGTTGCCTTCCCGAACGCTGGCCTGCAGGTCGGACACAATTTTTTCCACCTTAGGCGCAAAGTGCAGGGCCTGACGTATTGACCACCGCTCCGCACGTCCGATGGTCTGGCGCACGCCAGGCAATGCGCCGAAGACGGCACGAACTGGAATTAAATCTTGATTTAATTGGACCGCTGCCCAGCCAGCCCGAGCAACCTCAGGGAGACTTGACTGGAGGCAGCTCCCATCGACGAAACAGGTGGGCCCCCACGGGCCTGAAACGTTCCCCCAGAACTGGACCTGAGGGTGGGCCTCGGGGGGCTCCAAAGCCACAGAGAGCGAGGGGATCCCATAGGTGAGATACGTGGTTTCGGCCTGCGGGATCCCCAAGATATCTAGACATGAATTAATCAGAGCATTCCTATGGCTCAGAATCTCCTCAGGGACCTGCTCGCCAAGCGCGTCAACTCCGTCCAATACCAAGCCCGCACAGTCGTACCAGATGTGCCCGTAGGAGCCCAGGGGAGCCTGACACACACGACATTCAGGGCTTATGCGGTAACCCTGGGAAGCACGCACACCTGGGAGAGGAATAACATCAGCCATGACAGCCGAGAGAGCACCAAGTTGCCGCGGACATCGAATCGCTTGGAGACCTCCTCTCAACGCTCTGTGCCAGACCTGCTCGGTGCCCTGGGACGTGGGCATGCGATGTAGCAGCCGACGATGTTGCCACCTCTGAATACCTTCTATCATGTATAGCTTGACGTCGTACGGGCAAGTCGTGAGTAAGTTTATCGTGATATTAGTGTCCGAGAGGAACGTGTGGGCGCTGGTCATGGCCCAACCGATACGATGAAGGGAGAGCCAGCAGGCCGACATGGGCCCCTTCGCTATCTGCCACGTCGGGTTGTCGTCGAAGTAATGACGTAGTTGGGCCCAGGCCCTCTGGGCCCTCCCAAGACAAACTCTGCTGTCCCAGATCCAGGCCGCGTAGCGGAGGCATATGGTGAGCGTGCAGTCGAATATGGGATCGTAATAGGGGTCACGGTGAGCGAGGAGATACGCAGTGACCCCACCATGTTTTTTGCCCCCTGCGAGGGTCGAGGCCAACTGTCTGAAATATCGAAGAGAAACGTCGGAAACTCCAGATACACCGCCCCCATGCCCAGCAGCTGGTAGGGCTCCCGTTCTGAACAAAAGCGAAGCCTTGCGCCCGACGGCGCTGCGCAGCGCCATGTATTTGCGACGGCGCTGCTTCAGAGACTTGAGGCGTGCCTTCTCCTGGAGCCTCAACACTTTGCCACCAGCTAACTCATGCCCCAGGTTGCGCATCCATGGCCGAAGCTGAAGTTTGAGCTGCGCCGCCCCGTGCCGAAACAACCTCTTGGACCTTCCCGAGGCCGCCACGATACCAGACTTCTTGGGCTGGGTGTTCAGCCCTAATACCTGGGCGTCGTACCTGAAGATCCGTACAGCCTTCTCTAGCTGCGGCAAGGTGTCAGGCGTCGTGGCGACCAGCTGCAGCGACACGTCATCCACTAACGCACGCGGCGTCACACACGGGGCAATCTGGTTGAGGCGCTTGAGCGCCCGAAAAGTCAGCACGAATAGCATGCCTGTGGCATGGCTGCATCCAGCTAGGATGCCTTGGAAAACCTCGATGGACTCGGAAAGGCTTCCGAATGCCTTCAGACGCCGTGGCTGCCTGTACAATTCCACGAGCATCCACACGAGGCGTGGCGGAAAGCTGACAGCCTCTGCCTCCTTGATGAGTTGGGCAGGGTGAGTCATTTCGAAGCACTTGATCATATCCAGCAAAACTGAAATAGAGATTTCGCCGAGCAGGGACGCTAGCTCAGCGGACAGGTTGTGCGCGAAAGCGCTGTCCGTGGAGCTACGCCGCTTCCTGGTGCCCCAGATCTCGAGACAACCATGCAACTCCTGCCAGCTACAAGTCACCGGCTTCCTGAGCTTGCCCCAGACTCGGCAGAGGGTGTTGATTAGGGCTATCAAGCGGACGCCCCCATCAGGCTTGGCCAAACGCACCAACTCCGTCCAAACACGATCGTTGGGCCAAGCTAGCTGGGTCTCGCATCCGTTGAACAAAAACGCTATGCCTTCGTAAGCTCCTTGGCTGAGGTGGAGCAGAGCCCTGGGCGCAATCCGCGAAGGGCCTGCCGCCGTGCTGATCTTAAATTGCTGGATGCAATCCTCAACCTCTAAGGCAGTGATGCAAGGGAGCGAGGGCCAGGCGTGGGCCCCATCGGGGAGCGGCAGCTTAGAACAGTCGTGGGTCCTCCAGATGTCAGCCCATGGCCGCATCTCTTGATCAGCGAGCTGGAAGGGTTGGGACTTGGAACCAGCAGCAACGACCTCCTGGACCGCTCGCACCTTGCTGAACCTATGGGCCTGAGAAGCTCCTCTCTGAAAAGCTTCTCGGGCCCAGGCCAGCCAAGCTGAGCTCGCGGCGGCTTCGGCAGCCCCGATCTTGGCCTTGGCGGTGAGATACACATGCGTAAGACATTCGGCAAAATCAGCTCTGGCCAGGACGGCAAACCCTGACTGAAAGAAACCAGACGCACGATCGTCGAGCCTAGCCAGCACCTTTTTGCACGCACCGACTTTGCTCATGAAATTGGAAGCCTCGGGCAGCGCACGCAGTAGCTTGACATGCTGGTTGGGAGTAAGCTCGCACATGGCTGCACACTCCTGGAGGCCTGCCACCTCCTTGGTGAGAAACTGTCTACATTTGCCGAGGTGCTTCGCCCAGCCCAAAGCTGTGGCCCAAGCCTTGGTGCTGGGGTCTTTGTAGGTGCGAGTCTTGGGGGGGGCCCACGCAAGCTTCTTCCACTTCGTCCTGGGCGGGCCCGCTCTCCCCAAGAAGCCAGACGAACAAGCACCGATGCGGTCCCACCTAGAGGACAGCTCGAACTCAATCCCCGAGATGACCAGGTCCCAGAGCCCCGCGAGGTCCCCTTGGGCCAAAAGCTTGGGGCCCGCAACATCGTGCACGGCCTTCCAAGGGTAGACAGGGGGCCTCGCGCACCCAATGGGGGGCACCGCAGGGAAAGGCTTGGGCTCATCGGGGACCCTGGCCCACATCGGGGTATCAGACGAGGCGAAGCCTATGGAGACGGGAAGGTGAGGATAAGTAGAGGCCTCCTCATCAACATGAACCTGCTTGTGCAATCGAGTCGCTAGCATGCTGCTAGCAACGAAGAAATCAATAAAAGAGCCAGGCTGTGAGTGCCTGCAGCTGGGCAGGGCAGAAACATATGCGAGGGCACTCACAGCCTCCAGCCAGCCCGACTGGTTGAGCTCGTCGATCTCCATGTTCCAGTCCGCGCAGATGACCCAGGGCACCTGGAGCGCGTTCAGCACGCACACGTACTGCACGAGGGCCCAAACGTACGAGCAATTGGCCGCACCGAAGCCCTCGCCGTCCTTGAGGTACGCCGAGATGACCACGAGTCCGCCTGGCATGCCCCATCGAACGTGGCAAGCCACTGCGCGTCCTGGAATCAAGATATGGCTGTCAAGCTGCGGCGGAGCCGTAGCCGTGATGTACGACGGAACCAACACTGCCACTCCACCTGAAGTACCAGCGCCGCTGTCACTGCTGATGGCAGGTGCCCACAGGCCCTTCCAGCCCGCGTCGAGCATGGCATGCTGCTTGTCCGCCAAGTGCTCTTGGTCCACATGCGTCTCCTGGACAGCCATGACCGAGCAATCAGCCTGCGCCGCGTAGTCGACGATGGGCCCGAAAGAGCTTCCATTGAGCGAGACGATTCGCGGCAAGTGCCTTCTAGATTTCGATATAGATGCGGCAAAAGGTTTGGACGAGGACGCGGTACTCGTGGGTCCGCGCGTGGCCGAGGTCGAAGAGGTACTCGCAGGCACCCCTCCAGCCGATCCCAGGCCCAGAGAACTCGCACGGCGGTCCTGGCCCACTGCCGAAGCAGAACACCAGCCTACCGAGGGTTCACACACTTGGCGGGGGGCAGCCTTCGCGGGGGGCCCGCAGCCAGTCGAACTCGACAAGGAAGACGAAACGGATGGAGCACCTGACGTCGCAGGCCCCACGGGCGTCGCACTCGTAGGTACGCCACCATCCACAAACGCAACGCCATGCTGCGCCGAAAGAAAGGGGCCAGGGTCATCGATGTCCTGAAACGGGTCGACGTCAGAGTCGTCGAAGTTGGTACAGAGAGCCGTCATCATTGCTAAACAAAGTAGGATGGACACGGTAACTCGATGGGGACCCAAGTGCTCACTTCGAAGTGGCCTTGAGCTTCTTGGCGAGGTTCTGCGCGCTGGCCAAATGCCGCTTGAGCCGATCACGCAGGACAGGAGCGTCATCATCATCATCCACGTCACCTGGCGCGGGTACATCGAGACCACAGCTGCGAAGATGCTCACGGCAAGTGGGCGCGTCCATCTCGTCGATGTGCTTGCGGGCCTCTTCCTCTTGATCGACAGCCATCTCCTCTGCATCCTCGTCGTCTTGCTCGGCAGGCTCAGCCGCAGGAGGTGGCGGTTGGTTCGCCTCTGTTGGTTCCAGCTCCAGCTTGGCGACCATCTCTGCCATGGCCTGCATGCCAGCAGCAAAACGCTCAGAGCCACCGAGAGATTGCAGCACCTCGCCCAGCTGAGCCACGGTGGACTTGAGACCAGGGATGACCGTGCTGAGCGTCGGTGGCTTCGCCTCGCCGCCGACAGGAAGCCCACGCGCCACAATATCCCGCAGCTCATTCTCCAAGGAGAGCAAGTTGGTGGCGGCCTCGGATTCAGCTGCCTCGGCCTTGGCCAAGGCCTCTTTGGCCTTCTCGACCGCCTCCTTGGCTGCCTGGACCTTGGCTGCACAATTGGCCTTCTTTTTCCGAGCCTCCGTGACCTTCCGATTCTGGGCATTGACGTTGCTCTCGAGAGGCTTCTCGGACTGCAGCTGCTCTTGCAGGGCAGTGCGCTCAGCCAGGAGCTTGTCGCGGTACTCGGCATCAGAGGTCCCCAGCGACTTGAGAATGTTGCCGATCTCTGCCAGACGAGTACGCCGTGCAGCCTGAGGACTGGCGTCGGTAGCCCAGGGCGGAACGGAAGCAGACGCGGCGTCGGTGCCAGTCGACGGCTGCTGCATCTGCTGCATCTGGCGTTGAAGGTCGGCGAGCTGTCGAGCCAGGGCGACTTCCCGCTGAGACTGCATCGCTGGGCTGCGCGCCACGGGGACCTTGGGCGGCGGCACTCCTCCGAACGCCGACCCCTTGGGCAAGTTGCATTGCGCGCACCACTTGTGGTCAGCACGATTGATCCAAGCTGTCCCTGTGGGCTTGTGCACACACCACTTGCACTTCCAAGGCTGCGCGTTCTCGACGCGTTGCTTGGGTCCCATTGCGCACAGCCCCACAGGAGAGCAACTAGCCACCGACCAGCGCACAGCCTAGTCGTGGCGAAACACTGGTGAGGGAGCCCAACCCCTCGGTGTAGGCGAAGAAATTGTCGAGCGCAAGCGCTCTGGCACTGCCGCGGACTAGCGGTATCCGTGAAAGCCAATACGGGCTCAGCCCGCAAAAGCATGAGCCTTGAGCCAACATGGCTACGGAGAAGGAGGAGGAGGAGGAGGAGGAGGAGAGGAGGAGGAGGGGGAGGAGGAGTAGGAGGAGGAGAGGAGGAGGAGGAGGGGGAGGAGGAGGAGGGGAGGGGAGGAGGGAGGAGGAGGAGGAGGAGGAGGGGAGGAGGAGGAGGAGGAGGAGGGAGGAGGAGGATGAGGAGGAGGAGGGGAAGGGAGCAGGAGCAGAGGAGAGGAGGGAGGGAGGAAGAGGAGAGGAGGAGGAGGAGGAGGAGGAGGGAGGAGGAGGAGGAGGAGGAGGAGGAGGAGGAGGAGGAGGGAGGGAGGAGGAGGGAAGGAGGAGGAGGAGGAGGAGGGGAGGAGGAGGAGGAGGAGGAGGAGGAGGAGGAGGAGGGGGAGGAGGAGGAGGAGGGAGGAGGAGGAGGAGGAGGAGGGGGGAGGAGGAGGAGGAGGAGGAGGAGGAGGAGAGGAGGAGGAGGAGGGAGGAGGAGGAGGAGGGAGGAGGAAGAGGAGGAGGGAGGAGGAGGAGGGAGGAGAGGAGGGGGGAGGAGGAGGAGGAGGAGGAGGAGGAGGAGGAGGAGGAGGAGGCGAGAGGAGGAGGAGAGGAGGAGGAGGAGGAGGGGGAGGAGGGGAGGAGGAGGAGGAGGAGGAGGAGGAGGAGAGAGGAGGAGGAGGAGGAGGAGCGGAGGAGGAGGAGGAGAGAGGAGGAGAGGAGGAGGAGGAGGAGGAGGGAGGAGGAGGAGGAGGAGGAGGAGCGAGGACGAGGAGGAGGAGGAGGAGGAGGAGGAGGAGGAGGAGGAGGGGGAAGAGGAGGAGGAGGAGGATGAGGACGAGGCGGAGGAGGAGGAGGGAGGAGGAGGGAGGAGGACCCAAACAAGAAGGAACGTCAACGGTACGGAATGCGAGCAGCCTGCACGGCACGGAAGATACGGATCCGACACGCCCAACGGCGGCAAAACTCGAACCCGACCCGAGCCGAGCAGGGCTTACGAGCTCGTCGAAGACTGCCAAAACTTGGCCTGTAGGCGGGCCACAAGCGCATCCATTCGAGGATTCCGAATGATCGAGGCGGTGACGGAGGAGGAGGAGGGGACGTCCGCCCACCCAGCCGCCCCACCCACCACCCGCCGAATGAGGTCGCACTCAAGAGGGGTCGGCGCCTGGAGGGACTCCTCGCGTCGACGAGAGTGCGGGTGAAGCCCCGCCTCCAGGCGCCGTCGGTCGTACGCCCGCTGGGGCGTCGAGGAGGGGCGACAAGGCTTGAAGAGGGTCCCACTAGACCTCTCCTCAGCATGCGCCCCACATTTACAGCAATACACAAGTACCTGATCGCGTGCCGTCCAGCACGCTCTCAGAGAGTGCCCGCCCATCCCTTCACACTCACGCAGCTTTGCAAGGAGCGGAGGGGGGCCTGGGCACTGAGTGGGGGGGCGCTCGTCCTGCTCGGGGCACGACCCAAGGCACCGAGCACAACGCGCCCTCCAACTACCCACCCGACACCACTCGTGCCACGACACAACCTGCGTTATGCTCGGCACCTTGATCTTCTTAAAGGATGGGAACGGGAACGCTGGGAGGACCGCCGCCGCCACACTGATCGCAGCGCGGAGGCGTTTGATCATTGGCCCGTGCAACTCAGAGGAGGCGGGAGGGGCACGGGGGTGGAGGGAACGGGCATCCTTGGCCAACAAATCGGCCAGTTGGTTGCCACGAGCGATCCTTTCCTCGGCTGATGGGAGCGCGGACATTACCTCTTCGGAGCGATGGGCACGGGTATGACTGACGTGCCCAATATGTATGTGTCCTGGATGCTGCAGCGCGCCACGGCGCAGTCCAGCAAAAACTTGAGAACCGTTAAGCTGGGCCTGGACAGGCTTCTCCGTTAAACGCACAGCACCCAAACAATCAGAAAACTGCATGGTGGTCCCAGGGCCCCGTTGGAATATGGAAAGCAGGGCGAGGGCGAGGTGCTCGGCCGACGGAGCCGTCTGCGGTAGAGACTCCCACACCACACCCTGCATCCTACATCGAACTTCGCACTGCTCAGAATTCTCAAGAAAGACGGCGGCATACGCCGCTCGGTTGAGACGAGTGAATTCAGTTCGAGTCGCACTGCCGTCGACACACACATCACATCCCGCGCTGAGCTCCTGGAAAGTCTCCTGGGTCACAGGGTTGCCCTGGGCATCCTGGAAAACAGGAAACAACTCGGAGGAGGGAGGAGGGAAATCGTCGGGGCGAGGTTGGAACACCAGGAGCCTGGACCACAGGAGATCTTCGGGCTCATCACGCGCAACTGCTACAATCTCGCTAGACGTCGCCTCCTCCCTAGCAGCGGCAACGGCTGGGCAGCACCAGAGACGATGATGAATAGAATCGGGCTGGGAGCACAAGGGGCAGAGGCCTGTGGATGCAAAACCGTGCTGTGCGAGGCGGTCCTCCGTCCACGTGCCACCAGAAAAAACTGACGCGACCACATGCTTTTGCAGAGCCGAGTATTTCTTGGAACGGACTGCCTTGACAATCAAATCAGCTGAGACCTCCTGTCCCTGCCCCTGAGGGAGAGTGGCAGCAAAACTACGGGCATGGAGGCGAAGAGTACTAGCATGCAACTGCTTAGCAAGCAAGGCAGGCGAGGTGAAAAACAAATCGTGCTCGATCTGGTTGTCATCGAAGAAAGTCTTGAAGTTGGTGAACGTCCATCCTAGGCGATGCAAACACAACATGGCACGATGAATGGGACCAGCACTCTTGTTCCACTGCGACTGCTGCAAGACAGGAAACTTCGAGGCTACGGCATCCCACGTCTGTTGCAAGAACCTCCACGATAATACCACACGGTCAGGTTGCACAATCGAGTTCCATACTGCCTTGCAATACTGAATGACAGGCGCCACTGCTATCTTCCAAGCTGGGTCATCATACAAGAGCATGCGAGCGGGTAACGAGCCTCCTCGGAATGGGACGAGCGCACGTCGTAGCGTCAACAGCTCTCTATCCGTCATGCCAGTGACAAGGGATCCATACGTAGCCGCAGGGCGCACCCCAGAGATATATATCTTGTGAAGCTTCGCCTTGCCCACAGAGATCCGTCGTCGTAAAGCACGGAGGAAACCAGCGCGTCTTTTCATAGCTCGAAACCGATTTTTCATCTGACACGTAGCACCAGGAGCAGCACGAGGACGAGCAGGAGCCAGGTCAGCACCGAGCGCAGTGGCAGAGGTCGTCGCAACAGCCGAGCGAGCACCGACTCGAGCAAGCCGTCGATCGAGTTGTCGAACGACATCATGGCAAGACCCAAAGACCACTGCCTTGTCGTGGGCGAGGCCAACCTGGAGCTCCTCCCTATAGACGGTGACGAGGTCCTGGGCTGCCTCCACGAGCGCTGGTACGAGGTCTTCACGGGGGCCCGTCATGGAAACACAGTCATCATCCACGTACACGCCGAGGTCCAAGCGGGGGTGCCGCGCCACGAACCCATCTAGGGCCCCGAGGAGATAAATCTGCACGAAGGCGTCATTGAACACGTCGCCGGCTGGCAACCCTGAGCTAGCAAACTGCACGAGAGGACAGCGGTGAGCTCCCAGTCGAACCAGGCGGGGCCCCCTCCAGAAGTTGAAAAGGACCTTGACTAGGGGCCGCGGGAGCCCACGCGCCAGCGCTCGATCACGCAGGAGCACTAAGTTAAACGACTCATAGAACTTGAGGCCATCCCACAGAAACCCCGCCGTCTCCTGATCGACAGCCTGGCCCCGTTCTGCACGGACCGCAGCATGCCGCGCCGCCTCCTCGGCTCCCCTGCCTTTACCAAAGGACCAGTACTTGCGGGAAGACGATTCGAGGAAGGGCTCCACGAGAGGACGGCGTGCCTTTTCCCACACTCGTACAAAGGATGCAACGAGCAAGATTGGGCGGTAGCCGCCCTGCGGCTTCTCAAGCAGTGGAAAGAGAAGCCAGAGGAGCTGGGCAGGAAACAGTCCGAGGCGCTCCGTGCACGTAAAAATCACACTGAGCTGCTCAAGCGCTGTGCCGCTGAGCATCTCAACATGCCGCGGGTGAAAGCCGTCTAAGCTTTGGGCCGTGGACTCCGAGAAGGTCCGAGCCGCCGCGCGCAACTGCACACACGTGAGGGGCTCCAAAGCCTCGCGAACAGGAATCCACGCCTCGGGAGGTTCAACCTCCGCATGCCAAAAACCACCGAGCTTCACGGTCTCCTCCTGCACTAACTGACACGGCTCAGGCGTGAACGACCCAGGGGCGGAGGAGGAGACCGTGGGCTCCCACAGCTTCTTGATGCGGGTAAGTCGGTGCATACGCTTGGCCGAGCCACTGAGCGCCGAGATGTGCCACTCCTTCCAGGAACGGTCTCTGGCCTTGGAGTGCTCAGCCTGGACTTCATCACATTCCGCAGCTAGCTCCTCGGCGAGAGCAGCAGCTGTATCCCACCACTCGCTGTCCCCAGACATCTGCGGAGACCATTGAGTGAGCAGGAGACGGACTGACGCGAGCGAACGGTCGAGGCGGGCGCACAAGCCCTCACCAGCGTGCGGGACTCGCACCGCAAGGAGGTGGTGAGCGCCCTCGCCCGAGACCCAATCGACGTCCTCGCGAGGCGTGAGAGACAAAAGCTCGCTGAGCATACCGCACATCCATTGCCAACAGTTAGCCACCAACGTGCCATCATCGGGCTCCTGTCGGCGATGGACGATAGGCTCCCAGACTGACTGCACGCGAGCTCCTCGCCACCCCGCACGGGTGGCGGGGAGATCGCAAACATCGAGCAGCTCCTGCTCAGCAGCATTGGCAAACAGAGACCACACCTCATTCATGAGAGCCCAAGCCTCCTGGGAAGAGCCATGCTCCGACAGAAACTGAAGCTTGGGCAGGAGGCGCTCTGACAACGCCCGCGATGGAGGGGGCCGAGCACAGCCGATCGGGAGGTGGGTGGGGATTCGAGTATGACGCCGAAAAACCAACTGACGGACCTGGAGTGCATTCTCGCGCAGCTCGAGCAAAGCAGGGCGATGCGGTCTGACGTGCCACGCACTATCCACAGAGATACTTGCAGCAAGAGTAGACAGAGCATGCCCTACAACGAAAAAGTCAATCGTGGACGTAGACGAACTGGTACGGCAGGTGATCGCGGCGGGCGCCAGTATGACAGCCTTCAACTTCTGCACGAACCCCGTAGACTCGACGGCAGCAGGTGAATTGTTCCAATCCGCCGCAATGACCGTGAGCGGAGGCTCGACGATCTTGGCACCGATAGCACTGAGCAAGGACAAATTCTTCTCACGCATGCCATCACTGACGTGAAAGTAAGCACACACAATGTTGAACGAGAAACCAGGCAGGTCAACGGTAACCTGTATAGCTCGATGTGGTACAATAGCCTTGCACGTCGGGTCGGTCCAGCGCAAGCCGAACCCATCACGAACAAAAACTCCCACGCCAGCCGAGCACCTCTGCGTCTTTGCGTTGAAGTAAGACTCGCTGATGAGGAAACGCCAGCCCAGGGCGCGCACTGCAGCCAAAGACTGCGGCGCGGTGGGCTCGGAGAGGCCAAGCTCCTGGGCGCATGCGATGACACTGGCGGTCGTGGTGAGCCGCTCTCGCAGCGTGGACCACCCCGAGCCATTGAACGTCTCGATGAACTGCGTCGCCGTCGATGTCGGCGGCAACACCTTCCTACAAATCGGGGGCATGGGTAGCCTCATACACGTCAAAGGCAGGCCACATACCCGCGGGTGGACTGCGCCGCGCTGGGCATCACCCACGCCGCGGCTTCTTGGCGACGAGGCCGAGGGACTTGAACAGTTCCTGGAGCTCCCGCTTGTCACCTGCAAACTTGGTGGTGGACATGACCTGGGAGATGCCTTCCTCGTCAACATCAATGTATTCATCTCCATCCGCTGGGACGGGGACCGATTCACCACTGTCGGTGCCCGCGGGACCCGCGGAGGTTGGGCCAGCAGAGGCGGCCTGGGCAGCGGCGGCAGCCCGCACGGCCTCTTTGAACTTGTCGAAGAGAGGAGACTCCACCATAGCCTTGAGGTCGGCGTCGGCCTCCAGCACAGTGGTAGGGAGGTCGGGCAGCACGAAGGCGACAGCCTCACTCCCTTCAGGACGCAGGTCCTTGGGGCACGACTCACGCAGCTCAGCCTGGAGGGTACCAACCAGGTCCTTCGCGGCCAGCACCTTGGCCTTGAGCTCCTGGAGATGTTCCTCGGCGGCTTCGACAACCCTGACCTGCGCACTGACGTCGGACTCGAGTTTCTGCTGGCGCTTGATCGCGTCCTGCAGCTTGTGCCCGAGGGTGGTGTGGCGCGCAAGCTGCGGCTTGGCATCATTGCGGGCCTTGCGCGCCGCAGCAAGAGACTGCTCGGCGCTGACACGGCTGGGGACATCTGCGCCCAAGCCCGACTTGGCAAACTGGGCCACGATCCCTTCCCAGCGCTGGACCTCAAGCTCGAGCGGGTCGGGCGGAGGGGCAGGCTCGGCGGGGGACTCGGCCTTGGACTTCTGGAGGGCAGCGTACTTGCGCTTGAGCTCAGCGAGCTCGCGGGCGATACCTCCATCCACACTGCCTGGCGGCCCTGACGCCCAAGCGCCCCCAGCACGGCGTCGGCCGCCTGCACCCCCAGGAGCATGAGGTGGACCACCAGCTTCACTCTGCTTGGCCGCCTTGCGCGCCTTGTCTGCGATAGACTGCGGGGCATGGCGGCCGCATCGGCACCGAATGCGCGATGCGTAGTTGGCGGAAGCGCCGCAGGCCGGGCAGCCCCAGAAGGGGCGAATCGGTCCTGGCAGCACATCATGATCGGGATTGGCCATCCAACCTGTGCGGGGGTTGGATGGAAGCGAAATGAACTGGCTCGCAGGCGCGCTGCCGCTCCGAAGAAAGGCACCTGCAAGGCGCGCGAGAAACCTCGCGAGCCCGAAGCGGCTGGAGGGAGGAGGAGGAGGAGGAGGAGGAGGAGGAGGAGGAGGAGGAGGAGGAGGGGGGAGGAGGAGGAGGAGGAGGGGAGAGGGGGAGGGGGAGGAGGAGGGAGGAGGAGGAGGAGGAGGAGGAGGAGCAGGAGGAGGAGGAGGAGGAGGAGGAGGAGGAGGAGGAGGAGGAGGAGGAGGGGCAGGAGGACGAGGCGGAGGAGGGGGAGGAGGACGAGGAAGAGGAGGAGGAGGACGAGGAGGAGGAGGAGGAGGAGGAGGCGGAGGGGGAGGAGGAGGGGTAGGAGGAGGAGGAGGAGGAGGAGGAGGAGGAGGAGGAGGATGAGGAGGACGAGGAGGAGGAGGAGGAGGAGGAGGAGAAGGAAGAGGAGGAGGAGGGCGAGGACGAGGAGGATGAGGAGGAGGATTTTTTTGACACGGCCATGACTGACACAGCGTTGGTGCCAGTTAAAAGGACCTCTGGCGGTGACTGAGCGGGACGGGCCGCACGGACACGGAAGGCGCCAGAGGTCAATCGGAGTCGCCAGACTCCACGGTGCTTACTCGAGCAGCTTGCACGGGAGCCTCGTCCTCCTCTTGGTGAATAGACGTGCTCGCACGCCTCGACTGCTCTCGCTCGGACGCCTCACCCTCTTCGTGGGGAAAGGCGCCCTGCTCTGCACCTGGCCCTTCTTGTGGGGCAAAAAGGGAAAGACCTTCGAGGTGGCCCGCAGCTCCGATGGTACCGGACGACGACGACAGGTCGACGACTCGATCTCTCTGCTGGGCGCACTCACGAAGGGGCTCCACAACTGGAGCCTGATCGGCAAATGCCTTGAATGCTGGACTTCATGGTCCCCAGCAGCAGCGATAATAGCCGACGACGAAGGCGACTGGTCGACGACAGTCTCGTGCTGCTGGGGATCCTCGCCCACCGCCTGTAGGTCCTCAGGAGACGCCTCAATCACGACTCCGTCGATCTTGGGGTGGCGTCCCTTGAGCACTCGATACATCCAACGCTCGAAAGTGTTCTTCGTTGGGGCCCTGCAAACCTTAGCAAGCAGCGCGAGGGGGCCCAGCGTAGATATAGCTTTGCACCTAACGCAAATGAAAAGCTGAGACCGATCGCTGCAATCGAAACTCAACAACATGTGGCCTCTGGCGGCCACCTGGAGCAGCGACTCTGGTACCTTCCCCGTGCAACCTCCCAGGGGACGTCGCTCTCACCGAAAACGAAGCCAGGGCTGGGCCGACGTATCTTGAGGCATATAGCACACCTCCAGTATGACCTATGCCATTCCCATTCGTGCTCCAACGTTTCACGGCCCGCGGGCTTCTGGCGGGGCTCTCTGGGGTTTAAGTGGACTCCCGTGAGATCCAGGGCGGGCCACTTGGGCAGCAAACGGGCCGCAAGCCTGCAAACCGCACGAGACATCTTGACTTTCCTGTCTACTTCATCAAGCTCAGCCTTGGAGCCTGCGGGGTGGGCGAGCAGTCCTAGACGTGCGGCGCGATCGGCCGCATCATTCCCGAATTTCTCCCAGCGTTCCTGGGCAGTTAAATCAGGACTGTCAGCCACATGCGCTTTTACTTTCCTAACGGCAGACAGGTCACACGAATGGGCAAATAACATGGTGCCCGGATACATTTTCTTATAGGAGAACCTGGCCTCAGGAGGAAGCGCGAAGGTGCTGACCACATTCGCGCAATCCGAAAAACCTTCCGATGGGGCCTCCAAGGTTCTGTGAGACCATGGCGAGGGCCGCAAACTCTCCCGCTTGGGGGGTCTGAGGGAGCGGAGCCCATATAGGCCCACACACCGAGCAGGTCTCCTGAGCATCCTGGGTGACCTGCACATAGCCCCAAGTGGCCCTACTCAGCTCCTTGATAGGGTGTCTGGTGCAGCACCCGCCCATGAAAATATACCCCTTGACCTGGCCAGGATCTACGACGTCTTCTGTTCCTTCGGGCGCGTGAGTGATAATACCACCTTGCTGTCGTGGGCGTGGTAGCACATCTCCTGGGTGTTCAAACAGCCCCTTAGAGAAAAGCAGTGTTTCCTTAGCGTCCGATCGATCGATGCTCCTTGCCTGGGTGATCAATTCGTCATCGTCGATCAAAACCCTCCTATCATCGTCGACCGCACTGCGCTCACACAGACGGTGGGAGATCGTGTCACGCGCGCCGCACCCTAAAGGACACTGAGCTGATGACAGAGCGTACCCCAAGTCGAGCGCACGCTCGTTGGTCCACACCGCTCCGCACACCAGCGACTTGATACAACCCTTCTCGTAGTAGGTATACCGTGACGAACGGAGCTGCGACGACACCACATCATAACAGACTCGACAAGGTACATCGTGAACTCTACCTGCGTCCCTTTCGAGCTGTCTCAAAACCCCATCATGCAACATATGTTTAATGAGCGCTGGGGAACCTGTCGTTAAACTTGTCTTCTCCGAAATCGTTGACCAAGACGCAGAAACTCTTCGTGTCCCATTGGATCCTGAGGGGGCTGAGGCGGAGCGCTGAAAGGGGACCCGTGACCTTCTTCCAGGCGGGCTCTTCTTTGGGGACCCCGTGCGCCGACCCCCAAGCTTCCCTCAAAACTCCGAACGACAAAGTATTAGGCGAGGATCTAACTTGGTTCGAGAAGACCTCCTTAGCGTAGCGCACCACTGGTGCCACTGATCCATACCACGATGGATCACCGTGCAACAACAACAGAGAGGTGAGGGACCTCATGCCTGCAGACGGCCGTAAGACAGAGCCCACAGCACGACGAGCAGTCGCCAACTCGTGATCAGACTGACCGTGCACTTCAGCTCCATAAGACAGGCCTGCTAGAGGTCCACTCTCGAAAATACTTCGGCAGTGCTTGCCCAGCACCTGCTTGGCTCGCTTGAAACGTTTCGTTCTCTTCTTGAAATCGGCTGCTCTCTTCTGCTGCTTCTGTCCTCGTCCCTTTCTCCTCCTGCTCTTCCCCGCCGTATCATCGATGCCCAAAGTTCACTGCATACTCCACATAAGAGGCTCCACCGTGCTCGCCTAGAGCTTGCCTGCTGGCTTCCCCAGTCTTGTGGGGTGAACGTATGACCGACGCTTTGTCCTGGGCAACTTGTACGCACATCTCTCCAGTGAGTCCAACGTATAGCTGTGCCGCCGTGTGAATAATATCATATGCTACTTGCTCGGGCTTACCTGTGAACGACATGCCATAATCATCGATATATATGTCCAAGGACGTGAGGGGCGGGAAAGTGATGCAGTCTACTGTGGGAATGGCGTACTCTCTAATATAAGTGGTCGCCACAGAACAGCCTGCGATAACTCCTGAAGAGGCAAAGTGAGGGCCATGCACCATGCTGGCCATCGCCAAGAAGCGTGGACCCTTGTACGCGGCGATGCTTACACGGTACAGCTGCTTCGGTAACGCTAGCAGCTCGCATCTATCTCCCAGGATGGACATCACAATAGTCTCGTAGTACTTCAGGAGGCCCCATAGAACCGTACAGGCCACCGTCTTTTCTTCTTTCTTGGGCGTTCCCTTGAGGCTCTTGGACTGCTTATGGGGCCCTGGGCGAACAGCTTTTTCAGACCTCACCGCTTGCCTCCAGACCACGTCCGAAGCTCCCGAGAAGGGCCCCGCCGCCAAGTACGGGCGCCAATTGGAAGCCCCCCAAGACGCCGCAATGCGTCTCCGAAGCTTGCCCCAAAAGCGATAAAAACTGCTGAACAACCCAATAGGTCTCCAACCTCCTGCAGGTTTGGCTAAAAGCGGGACCACAATCGTGCGGACTTGATTCGGCAGGATGGAGGTCGCCTCCATGACGGCATATAAAGACATCAGTGCCAGCAAACCTTGATCAGAGATGCTGCTGAAGTGGCGCATGTGGAAGCCGTCCACGGAGGTCGCGGACGTGAGCTTATACCGATGCGATACTGCCCTCATCCCTGGTGGCGGCACAAAACCGAGGGGCTGAATGTACTCAACTTGTTCGGGCAACTCTGGCGTCTTGGAGGCCTGCCAAAGCTTACCGAACTTCTGGGCCTCAGAGGCCAACAACGATTTGGGGTCCGCCAGCGCAGCCCCTTGGGCCGAGAGGGTGGCAGTGGGTTGCCACGCTTTGGGGAGACGAGTCCACGCATGAGCTCTCCCCGCCCCTTTATCAACCCCGTCGCATAACCGGGCCTTCCAAGACTTCTGAGCCTCCGACTTAGCCTTCAAAGAGTACGCCCCTAAGTCCTCGGAGATCTTGTCTAAGACGCTGCAGCCCAGATCTAACCCCCCAAGAACCTCCGAAACCTCGAAGACCTTACCTATGTCCTGAACCTGGATAAAGCCTTTGATGTAGTCATAAGTCTCTGAGAACTCTTCCAAGTGTCGGCCTATGCAGGCCGGGGGGTCGGCTAGGCAAGCACGTGCACCACGAAGCTGGCGGAGCACGCGAGAGCGCGCTGGCGCGGGGACTGTCGGTGTCGGTCCTGGCGGAGCTTGGCTCTCAAAAAGTATATCGGATTGCGGCAACCATGCCGGCGCCCCAACTTCGGAAGCTGGGGCCTCCGTCGCCGCCGAAACGTCCAGGGCGCGCAGCGGGCTGATAAAAAGACGGAGCGTGCTCTCCAGCCAGCGCAGCGTCAACAAAGCAGGTTGCCTGACGTCTTTCCTTTTGTCTACTTCTAAAGCTGACCTCCAAATCAACTTAGGCAACCTGCCCCTCGTACCTAACAGCGGGATGTCGATCTGTCGACTGGCAATCAATTCTTTTTCTGCTGTGTTGGCCCAAATCTTGTGGGCCAAATTCATGCGCCTCAGAATCTTATTACGTGGGGCTCCTTCGCGAACCAGTGAGAGCCCGTAAGTGGCGCAATCCAGGGCGTCGTCCCAAGACGGGGGCTCAGGGCAAGGACCTATAGGGCGCTGCGCGGGTATCACTGGAGGCTTGGAGAACGTGAGGAACTTAATGTCCGCGAGGGTGGGGTAGAACTTACTTTGGACGGGCGTGTGAGTCTTCAGATCGCTCTCCAAAATCACCCTGGCGGACTGGATACCTTTCGACAGGCCTCCCGAGACCACCATGTAGTCTAACAGCCTGACCGTGCTCGAGGCCGTCGTTGCACGCGTACCCTTCACTTCTGGGTACACTATGCAACTGGATAAACTGCCTGCCAAGTCACATTCATGTAGCTCGGCTGGCTCCATGTCGAAGTCGCCTCCGATGATGTGAGGCTTGCGGTAGCACTGCGCCGCTGCCCCGATCATGGCCAAAATCTTGAGGTTCTCAACGGAGAGCCCCTCGGAGTCGCGCAAGTAGGTCGAGATGCAAAATATCGATTCACCCCCCAAGAACCTGCACCCAACAACCGACAGCTCTTGCTTTGTATATTTTGTGGCCAGCCTCCAGGTCGTAGCATCCCAGAAACGAACGGACGAAGATCGCCACCCCGCCCGAAGCTCCTGAGCCTACTCCAGCCTCAGCCGCCGCGAACCGAGCCTTCCAGCCTTGCTTGAGGGCCCAGCTGGAGGACTCTTCAATTTGGTCGTCGAGGACCAACTTGTGCTCTTGCATCAAGATAATATGTGCTTCAGAACGTTGCAGCCGGGGCTTAGCCGATCCCCAGGAGGTGACGTTGGCCGTCTCCACAACCAATTCAAAACTTTCCAGTCCAGGGCTGCCTAGACGCAGAAACTCACCCAAGGGCTCGGACCCTGGCTCGGGGGGCGGAAAACGGCACAGCCGATTTAAAAGCTGGTGCGCCTCTGCAGGGTCTGGCGCACGCCGGCTCTCTGCAGGAGGCGCATCTACTCGCAAAAAGGTGCCCCTCTGGGGGGGCTATCAGATGAGGTAGAAGATGCTGATGCTCAGGCCCAACAGCTGGCCCATCTGGTTACCGTCCCCCTGCGCGCTCACGCGGATGCCGCTGCAGCCTGCTCTGGTGCAGGGGGAGGTGCCTGGGACGATGCACGTCGAGCTCGCTCCCTGACGTTCTCGCCCCCTCCAGCAGCCCCAGCTGTGCCCGCGCACGAGGATCCCGAAGCTGGAGCTCCTGTCCCTGGAGCTGCCGTCGCTGCTGCTCCCTGTGCTGCATCTCCTCCACCTGCAAGCTGATCCTCTTCTTCTGCTGCTTTACGTCGTTTCCTCCCCAATATTTCCATGTGCTGCGCGTGCTGCTGCTTGATAGTGTCCAACTGGCTGATGATACCGCCGAAGGCTTCATTGGTCACCCTGGCGATGTGTGCCTTGAACTCGTTCGTTCTGTCGCGCAGAATATGCTTGTCGCCCTCTGTGACAACGTACTCGTCCTCAGGCACGCTGAAGATCTCCCCAGCGTCCACGAACTCGAGACAGTCCAACTGGCCGTCCACAATATCGCGAAGCTTGAGCCCAGCAGGCTGAGGAGCAACCACCTTCTTATCGCACACTGAGCTGTGTAGCTGGTCCACCAACGCTTTGTGCTGCGCATCGGCCTCCTCGAGCTCGCTCGAGAGCTGTTGGACAACTGTGGCCTTCTCTTGACACCAGGCTCTCCACTTCTCCAACTTGTCGATTTCACCGTTGAGCTTCTTCTCGAGGAACTGAACTCGCTGATGGGCTGCGGTGGCCCTCTGCTGGAGCGGCTTCTCCTCTGGCACTTTGTTGGCCGCGCGGAGCCGCTCCAGCGCGACCTTGTACTGGCTGGCTGCGGCCACATCACCAAAGCGATTGGCCAAGGACACCATGCGCTCGAGCTCCTCCTCGCTGAGCGCCTCCCCAGTCGGAATCGGCTGGGGTCCTGGCTGCAGGGCTGGCGGCCCGTTCGCCCAAGCTCCCAAACGGTCGAGCTCGGGATCACTGGGCTCGGGCCTCGGCGCCTTGCAGTGCTTGCAGAACCAGTAGCTCCCCAAGTTCTTTCCACAGAGACATTGCCCGCACTTCCAGAAGTTCTGCTGCTGGTTGCCTTGGCCTGAACGGCCTCCAGCTCCTTTTCCATAGCCTTTGTTGCCCTTGTCGTTCCCCGTGTAACTCCAGCCTGCGTACCATGCGTCGTTGCGCTCGTTGGCGCGGCGCTGCCATGGCGGCGTGGCTGGGGCCATCCTGGCGACAGGAAGGCGGGGATGCTTGCAACTGAATCTGGCTCGCCTGTGCAGCGTGCCGTTTTGAAGTTCGCACAGGCAAGGCCCCCGCTCTCGGATCTAGCGGTCTGGGCCCAAAACGGCTGGAGGAGGAGGAGGAGGAGGAGCAGGAGGAGGAGGAGGCGGAGGGGGAGGAGGAGGAGGAGGAGGAGGAGGGGTAGGAGGGGTGGAGGGGGAGGAGGGGGAGGAGGAGGAGGAGGAGGAGGAGGAGGAGGAGGAGGAGGAGGAGTAGGAGGAGTAGGAGAAGGAGGAGGAGGAGGAGGAGGAGGAGAAAAAGGAGGAGAAGGAGGAGGAGGAGGAGGAGTAAGAGGAGGAGGAGGAGGAGGGAGAAGAGGAGGAGAGAGGAGGAGGAGGAGGAGGAGGAGGAGGAGGAGGAGAGGAGGAGGAGGAGGAGGAGGAGGAGGAGGAGGAGGAAGGAGGAGGGAGGGGGAGGAGGGGGAGGAGGGAGGAGGAGGAGGAGGAGGAGGAGGAGGAGGAGGAGGAGGAGGTAGGAGGAGGAGTAGGAGGAGAAGGAGGAGGAGGAGGAGGAGGAGGAGGAGAAGGAGGAGAAGGAGGAGGAGGAGGAGGAGGGTAAGAGGAGGAGGAGGAGGAGGAGAGGAGGAGGAGGAGGAGGAGGAGGAGGAAGAGGAGGAGGAGAAGGATGAGGAGGAGGAGGACGAGGTTGGGGTCTGGGTCTCCAGGTCCTGGGCTCGGGCGCAGCGCCGGCGACCAGCGCGGCGCCGGAGTCCGCGCCAGCCGCCGCGAGGCGCAGGGCCCAGATCTCGCGCGCCTGCGCCTCCAGCAGGTCCAGGGCGTCGGCCACCGCCTCGGGGGAGGCCAAGAGCTAATGTCCCAGACATCTGGCACCTCGCAAAAATCGAGACAACGGTCTTCCATTGTTTTCGGCCTCTCGGGGCCCTTACCGGGCCTCGGGACCTGGATAAAACGACTCGGGATGAAAAGCTGGTCCCGAGGAAGTGGTCGACAGGTCAGGGGCCCGCGTCTCGAAAAAATCGAGACGCCGGATGTCTGGTTTGGTCGGGCATGTCCCCATACAGGCAGATTTGGAGGACAAGCGAAAAATAGTTACAGCATGCGCGGAAATGGTCAACAAATGATAGAAAGATCGTCCCTACACTATTTTTGGACTATTTGTAAATCCGCCGATCGGGCGTGTGAGCTACAAGGAGCCTCAGCAAGAGCTTCAGCTCTGAGCCTAAGCAAGAGCTTCAGCTCTGCTTTGGGGGGGGGGGGGGGGGGGCGCCGGGGTAGCTCTGCCAGGGAAAGGGGGGGAAGGAGGGGGGGGCGTCCTCCATCTGGCGTTTTCTTAATGGTTCGCGCATCCCCAAGATGTTTCGGGGGGTCCCGGGGACCCGCCCCCCTCAGATCTAGCCGCTACCGCCCCCATGACTCTCACCTCGGAACCCTCTCCGAACCCTCCCCGGGGAAGGGGGGGAGGGGGGCGGGGCGGTCCCCCATCTGGCGTCTGGCGTTTTCTTAATGGTTTGCGCATGTCGAGGAAGGAGGAAGCCACAGAGCCGCAAAAATCATCGAATCCAGAGCCTCCCCCGGATCGGCGGCACTGGCCGGAGGCCACTACAATATTCCTCCTGTAGAAGAACATGCCCGACTTGAAGCTACTGATGCCGCCCCAGAAATCCGGTGACAACTCATGCTGGCCATCGCTCGGACGTCCATTTCCCGTGTTCTTTTTAGGTTTCGTGCGTGGCTTTTTCGCCAAGTGATCAGGGATGCTCCTCGATCGTCCTCGCCGAATCAAAAATGCACACGTCCGAGCGATGCCAAGCCAATGTCGTGGCTGCTCCATGGCTCGAAGGGGAGGGGGGGGGAGAGGGAGCGGGGAGGGGGGGGGGCACTAGGAGGGGGAGGAGGAGGAGGAGGAGGAGGAGGAGGAGGAGGAAGGAGGAGGAGGAGGAGGAGGAGGAGGAGGAGGAGGAGGAGGAGGAGGGAGGAGGAGGAGGGAGGAGGAGGAAGGAGGAGGGAGGGGGAGGAGGGGGAGGAGGGGGAGGAGGGGGAGGCCAAACTTATGCTGTTCCCATCGTACTTAAGAGCCACATCCCAGAAACGATTCCGAGCACCCAGCAAACAAGCAGCGACACAGTGTCGAACGAGCACCGCCTCCCAGGGCCCCGGCGCGTCGTGAGGACCCTTTCGTTTCGGTGCCTTCTTGGGGCTCGAAGCCCTCTCTGGTGGCCAAGGCCAAAGCAGGCTGGCACACCATAAGACCAAACACTGATGACCCCCCCCCCCCAAACATTCGGTGGCAGCTCATGGGAATCTCTCTCCTACCAGCTTGCCGGCTCCTGCGAATCGACGCCAATCAACGCCAAACCGACGCCAATCGACGACAGATCGACGAGCATCGACGCTAGCGGGCGCTAGATCGGCCCTATCGCATCGACTCCCAGACGCTACCCGACGCTGAAGACGGAACTCAGAGGGCAGCACACCCAGCTCCCATGATTTGCTTCCGAACAGCCATGCCCGCGTCGAGCAGGGCTGGACCTGAACGTTGTTGTTCGTTGTGTGTTCGTGTCGGTGTTCGTTTTGCTCAACCTGTTTTCCTGTACCTCCCTGCCAAAACGAAAAACAAAACCCAGCAAAACAGCGTTTAGGTCCAGCCCTGGCGTCGAGAGGACATCACACCTGGAAATGTCGGGCCGTTCTCGGCTCCCGGCGGCCCTCGCTGGGGATTCGGAACGACAAAGACCGGGCCCCGTATGGAACAGACACAATTGTTTTGGTCGGCGGGGCGAAAGCGAACCTCTTCCGTTAAAAGCCAAGCGGGCTACGCACAGCTCTAACTGGGGAGACAGTGACAGGGCAAAGGCGGGCGGGGCCCTCAGGCGGCCAAGAAATAGGGAACAGAAACAGGGCACCGCACGTCTGAGTCCAAGTCCCTGTCTCTGGGTGCGTTCTGACAAGGCTTTCGAAGCGGGTCTGGCCGTGGTGACGAGGCCCTCCCACGGAGTCCCAGAGGGCGTAAAAGATAAAAGACGGAAGCGCAGCGGTGCCCCCAGACATGCGATACATCTTTCTTCTTTTGTCCCATACGCGATTCCCGGAAACCCCGATGCCTTTCCCAGGGCTGCCTTGCATCCCGAGTCGTCTTTTGGGTCCCTGGGCCCGGCGAGGGCCCCCAGGGACCGAAAGCGGCACGAATCCTTCCGTCGCTTTTTTGCCACGACTCGAGCATGTCTGGGTAGCTTCTCCTCGTCTGAGGTCCAGAAGGCAGATGCATGTGAACCGTATCCTGCAGGTCGCATTGATGAAACATCTGCCGGGGATCACAATTCGAAAGATGTCTGCAACGAAATGAACCCCAGCGGGGCGTCCGATACCCCGGCGTCGATAGGACCCGCAGGGTGAGATCCGACGGCGCGAACACATCGAAACATCACAACACATCACGACTGGAGCTCCGATCGACCCGTGAGGGCCCTGGGGCCCGAAGCCTGACGAACACGCCCGGCTCGAAAACATCGATAGAGGCCTCCTAGATGGGGTCGGAGTAGATGGGGTCGGAGGATCGCGCCGCATCGCCGATACATCGGGATGCATCGGCGATGCATCGGCGATGCATTGGCGATGCACTGGCGATGCATCGTCGACGTGGGCGATCATCGGCGACGCCGGCGCGGAGAAAATCGGGCTCCGCATCGAGCCGCATCGGCGATGCATCGGCGATGCGGCGCGATCCTCCGACCCCATCTACTCCGACCCCACCTGGGAGGCTCAGCATCGAGACGCCAGGACCTCAAGGGCAGCTGGTCGCAGACGCCGCGCGCCGGCCCTCGCCTCGGGGCCTGCTGTGCGCCCAGGCGGGCGGAGGGCCCCGGGAGCCCCGGCCGCTTCCCCGGGGCCGCGGCCTCGCCCCGGAGATGCGCTCCTGGCGGTCCCGGGGCCCGAGAGGGGGCCCCTGCAGGCCGCAGTCTCGGGCAACCCGCCGGCGGAGCAGTGCTCGCCGGCTCTCTGGGCCTCTCTCGAGGCCTCCTAGACAGGGTCCGAGTGGATGGGATTGGAGGATGGCGCCGCATCGCCGATGCACCAGCGACGTCGGCGTGGGGAAGCACGGTCTCCACATCGACCCGCATCGTCGATGCATCGGCGATGCGGCGCGATCCTCCGACCCCATCTACTCGGACCCCGTCTAGGAGGCCTATAGACTCTCTTCCTCCTCTGCCATCCAGGGCGTTGGCCGCCGCCTCCCGGGGGTAGAAAAAAACAGCAAAAACCTGCTCAAAACCCAACGCCTCGAACATGCCCCCTCCTCTGGAATCCCGAAACGGTGCGGTGCCAGACCGTGCGGTGGCCTCGAAATCCCGCAAGACCGCACAGCACGGTCCGTCAGCGCTCTGTTTTGGGACCCTGGAGGCTCCAGCCGCCCGAGACGTCCTCGGAGAACGACCCGAGTCCCAAAACCGTGCGGTGACCCCGAATCCCCACCGACTCGCCACACGGTGTGGTCACCACCCCATTTGGGCCTCCCCCCTCCTACTGGCCAGAACCGGTGCTGGGCTCCCCCAGGCCCCCAATGGACCCCAAGGAAGCAGGAAAGCCGTGCAGCAATGCGGGACGCGTGGGCAGACAGCTCTGCCAAAACGCTGCCTGGGCCGCGGCTGGCGAGCCGAATTAGGAGGAGGAGAAGGAGGAGGAGGAGGAGCAGGAGCAGGAGGAGGAGGAGGAGGAGGAGGAGGAGGAGGAGGAGGAGGCGGAAGGGGGCGGAGGGGGGCAGAGGAGGAGGAGGAGGAGGAGGAGGAGGAGGAGGAGGAGGAGGAGGAGGAGGAGGAACAAGAAGACGAAACAGCAAAATCAACAATAATCCGCCGGCACCCTTGCGGGGCCACCAGGCTGCGAGGGTGAGGATTGCAGCTCCCTGTGCCAGTTGCAGCTTCCAGTTTCCACTGTTACAGTACTGCTTTCTGCTTCCTTACTGTGAATTATTACTGAACGCGCGAGGGGGGGAGCTCCAAACCACCTTTTCTTACCACGCCCAGATCGCGTTGTCTGAATTCCTGGGGGGGCGTGGGACACCTAAAAATATATGAAATTCGCGTCCCCAAGGCCATAATCCCTAATAGTTTACACCATATTCGCGTCCCCGAGGCCATCAACTAAAGTAAATTACACCGTATTCGCGCCCCCGAAGCTATAACCCCTTTTTAAATTACTCATTAATCGCGCCTCCGAAGCCATGAACTTTTGTAAATGACGCAATCTTAGCGCCCCCTGAGACCCTAAGCCCATGTAGATGACATAAGATTCGCACCCCCGACAAAAAAAAACCATCGACAATTATATGATATTCGCTCCCCAGGGCCGTAAGCTCTTGTACATTACACCATGCTTGCGTCCCCGAGGTCGCAAACCCTAGCAAATTATACAATATTCGCGTTCCCGAGGCCATGAACCTTGTAAATTATATAATTTGCGCACCCGAAACCATAAGCGTTAGTAACTTGACGATGTGTGCGTCCCCGAGGCCACTAACCCTTGTAAACTAGATAATAGTCGCGACCCCGAAGCCATACACCACCGACAATTACCTAATGTTCGCGCCACCGAAGCCATAAACCCTCGTAAACTAGTATTGGCCCTCGCGTGAGGTCCCGACAATGCTTCACGTCAGCGTCCAGACACAGCTCTGGCAAGTCCCATTCTAAGAGAGGGGGGCCGGCGGCATGGGGGCGAAGCCCTTACAGATAACAATAATAATAACTAGGATTCATTAAAGGAAGGTGAGACATACTAATCAGAAGAACAACGTCAAACATACTAATAACATTGATAATATTCCAGATACTAATACGGCGAATTCCCAGACTAAAAACCCATACTAATATTACTACGACTACGAACAGTAACAAGACGAATGCTAATAACAGTTCAGCGAATAAGACAAGTGTGACTAAAGACAATACACATAAGAAGGAGAAGAAGCAGAGAACGAGGAATACGACTAGTAATACGATTACTTCTACGAGGAAGAGGAATATTCAGAGGAGGAGGAGGAGGAGGAGGAGGAGGAGGAGGAGGAGGAGCTGGAGGGGGAGGAGGAGGAGAAGGAGGAGGAGGAGGAGAATGAGGATAATAAGAAGAAGAAGAGCAGGAAGAGGAGGAGGAGGAGGAGAATAATAAGAATAATAATAAGAGGAAGAAATATAATAATAATAATCATAAGAGGAAGAATACTAAGAAAAATAATAATAATAAGAAGAAGAATAATAAGAGGAGGAGGAGAGGGCTTCGCGCAGATCCGAGGCGCCGGCCACCGCCTCGGGGTCCGCCCCGCCCAGGCTGGCGGCGAGCCGCGCGCGCCACTCCGCCAGGCGGCGCGCTTCGGCCTCCCAGCCGCGCCGCTCCGGCGCCGCGGCGGCGTCGCGCGGCCAGGGCGCCCCGTCGTGCGGCGGGGCGCCCTGCCCGGCGAGGTCCTCTGGCGGGCGACGGGCAGCTTGCTCTTCCTGGCCATCGCTCGGACGTCCATTCCCTGCGTTTTTTTCGGTTTCGTGTGGGTTTTTTTCGCAGGATGCTCCAGGATGCTCCTTCATAATCCCCGCCGAGACAAAGTGCACACGTCCGAGCGATACCAAGCTTCGGTAGCAAGTCATGGGAGCCTGGTATGCCCTCCCCGTCCCTCTCCGTCCCCGTCGCTCCTCCTCCTCGACGAGGGCGCCCCGTCGAGCCCACCCTCCTATAGGGGTGCACGTGCCTCCTCGGAGGGCCTCCCCTGTCCCTCCCCCCTCCTCGGTGTGGCGCAGCCACAGGGTGGGTATCCCTTCTCACCGCCTCGACGGGGAGGGGGGGGGGGTCGGTCGATGTGCCCCTGCCCCCCATGGGCGGCCCCCACGCCGACGAGTCCAGCCCCTCCTTCTGCAGCAGATCATGGGAGCCTGGTATGCCCCCGTAACTCCACCTTCAGCGTCGATCGGCGTCGACGAGCGTCTGGGAGCTGATGAGATCGCGCCGATTTGGGCGTCGGTTCAGCGTCGGCTCGCGCCGATTTAGCGTCGACGAGGGTCGATTCGCAAGAGCCGACAAGATAGAATGGGAGGCTCCCACGAGCTGCCACAGAACATCTTCTCCATGCCCCTGCTCACGCCCCAACCCCAGGAGGGGCCAGTGCGGGGACATGGATCAAACTTCCTGCCCCTGGGGTGCCAAGTTTTCTATCCCTGCCCTGCCCCTCGGCGTCCAAGATGGAGGCAGCAGCAGGGGCATGGATGAAACCGAGATCGCCGATCTGACCTCCAACGTCCTCGCCGATCCAACCAGCCTCGGGCTGACCCCGATCCCAAAGTAAGGTTGACTGGCCCGAGGGCGACGGCAATCTCAGGGATGCGCTCTCAGAAACTGAGGGTGTCCTTGAGATCGGCATCGAGGTAGGGTGATGCCAATCATGGGGACAGAGATCTGTTACAGACTTGTGATCCTCCACGAGTCCCTCTGACTTCCAATGTCTCGAGAAGCTCAACGCGGATTAGTTTTGCTGCTTCTGGCCTCCCCTGAGATCCTAGCGTCTCAATTTTTGTCAAGCCGGGCGTTGACGTCGGGTTTCGCAGCCCCGGAACTCTCACAGATCGATCCAGCTCGAAATGTGCCGCAAAACGATGGGGGCGAGGGCTCTGGTCGTGGTTTGGACGATGCTGCCATTTTTTCGCGTCGTCGGATCTCGGGGTCTGGGAGCCCCCGCTGGGCCCCCGTCCCAGAAACGACCTAGGGGCTGGAGGTCGGGCCCTGGGAAAAGGTCCAGAAACGTACCGCTGAGATCAGACGTCGCGAACTTAAATTCGCCGGCCCAACGGGCCAGGGGCGTGCTAAGATCTCTGGTAGCTGGTAAACAATCTTTCTAGTTCGCGCGCGCGGGGCGGGCCCTGGGGGTCCCTGGACGAAAAATACCCCGGCAGACTCCCGGCAAGGTCCCGGCAAGTCCTGTTCAAGGATGCCAGAACTCTTTTTCGGAGCCCCAGAGGGCTCCAAATCGGTCCAAGAGGGCCCCAAGAGGTCTCCCAGACGGTCCAAGAGCGCCCCGAGACGCCGAAATATTACTTCACAACGCTTGACCTGGCCTCCAGACGGCCGAACAAACCTTCAAGACCCCCCAAAAGGTTCCTAAGCGGCGTCCCAAGGGGCCCCAAAAAGGCAAACATCGTCACATTCCCTTCGAAAAACGTACATTTTTACCATAGCCGCGTCGTCGGCTTCCACACCGTCCAAGGCGGTCCAAGAGGTCCCCAATATCGCCCCAAGACGACCCGAGATGTCCCCGAGACGGCTCCAAGAAACCCCTAAGATGGCCCAAGAGAGATCCAGGATGGCTCCAAGAGCGGGCCCAGAGGGGGAATTTGAACGGACACGTCGAGCCTTCGGCCCAAACACGCCCCCCTGGAGGCCCCTGCAAGCCCCCAAGAGGCCCCAAGAGGCTCCGAAGAGGCCCCAAAAGAGCCCCAAGAAGCTCCCAAAAGGTTCCCAGGAGGCCCCCGGGAGGCCCCCAAGAGACCCGCCAGACCCCCGCAAGAGGCCACCAAGAGGCCCCAGCCAGAGCCCTCCACGAGGCCTCCAAGAGTTCCCAGGAAGCTCCCACGAAGCCTCCAAGGGCTACCAAGACTCCATGAGGCCTCCAAGAATTCCCAAGTAGCTCCCAAGAAGCCTCCACGGGCTCCCAAGAGGGTCACAAGTACTCCTCCTGAGAAGCTCCCAAAAGCTCCCAGAAGACACTCCCAGAAGCATCCATGAGCTCTCCGAGATATCCCCCCTGAAGCTCCCAAGAAGCCTCCAAGGGCTCCCAAGAGGGTCACAACTGCTCCTCCTGAGAACTTCCCACTGCTCCCAGAAGACACCCCAAGAAGCATCCATGAGCTCTCCGAGATGCCCCCCTGGATCTCCAACACTCAGTTTTTCTCTCGTCCCTCACCCTCCGATCCTTCTCTTCGTTTTCCTGTAATTTCTGTCCAAAGCGGCGCCCAGAAGCCCAAAGAGGAGGCCCAAAGTGGGAACCGGAACGGACATATCGAGCCCTCGGCCCCAAGCGGCGCCCAGAAGCCCCAAGATGCTCCCACAGGAGCTCCAAGAAACCCCAAAGAGGCTCCAACAGAAACCCAAGAGGCCCCCAAGAACCCCCCAACGAGGACCCCGAAAGGCCCCCAAAAGCCCAAACGCCAGCGAGGGCACAATACGGGCCAGCGGAATGAGTCAGGCGATTAAATCCCACCAGCCCTTTAGGGCGTAGGTGGTCTAGGGAGTTTCCTCTGCCAACCCCCTTCTTCCCCTTCGGGGAGGGGTTTACCCCTCCCCTTACCCCTCCCCACTGACCTGGACGGGGCCGGTCGCGAGGTGTCAGAGCGTCCAAGATGGCCCAAGACAGCTCCAAGAGCGAACAGGCGAGAAAACACAAAACATTGATTTTACCTAGGTTTTGGAAGGATTTTGGCATCTTGGGGGGGCCCAAGAGGCGACTCGAGGCACTCTGGAGGGGCGGGGCTAATAAGCAACCCCCCCTTCTTTGATAGATCTCCTCCAAGATGGCCCAAAGAGCGCCCCGAAGGCTCCCAAGAGCGCCCCAAGAGCGCCTCAAGAGGGCCCCAAGAGACCCCAAGAGGCCCCCAAGAAGCCTCCAAGACGTTGCCAAGAGACCCCCAAGAGGCCCCAAGAGAGTCCAAGATGACCCAAGACGGCTCCAAGAGCGAAAAGGCGAGAAAGCAGAAAACATTGATTTTATCTAGGTTTTGGAAGGATTTTGGCCTCTTGGGGGCCCAAGAGGCGACTCGAGGCACTCTAGAGGGGCAACGCTAATTGGGGACCCCCTCTTCTCTGATCGATCTCCTGCAAGATGGCCCCAAGAGCGCCCCGAAGGCTCCCAAGAGCGCCCCAAGAGCGCCCCGAGAGCGCCCCAAGAGGCCCCAAGAGGCGCCCAAGAGGCCTCCAAAAGGCTCCCAAGAGACCCCCAAGAGGCCCAAGAGGCTCCCAAGACGCTCCAAGAGCGAAAAGGCGAGAAAACAAAAAACATTGATTTTACCTAGGTTTTGGAAGGATTTTGGCCTCTTGGGGGGGCCCAAGAGGCGACTCGAGGCACTCTAGAGGGGCAGCGCTAATTGGGGACCCCCCCTTCTTTGATAGATCTCCTCCAAGATGGCCCCAAGAGCGCCTCGAAGGCTCCCAAGAGCGCCCCAAGAGCGCCCCAAGAGGGCCCCAAGAGGCCCCAAGAGGCCCCCAAGAGGCCTCCAAGAGGCCCCCAAGAGACCCCCAAGAGGCCACAAGAGGCTCCCCGAGATACGCAAGAGGCCCCCGGGACCGCCAAGAGGCCCCAAAGACGGCCCAAGAGGCCCCCAAGCTCGCCATTGTCCTCCTCCTCCTCCTCTTTTTCTTCCTCCTCCCTCCTCCCCCTCCCCCTCCTCCTCCTCCTCCTCCTCCTCCTCCTCCTCCTCCTCCTCTCCTTTCCTCCTTCTTCCTCCTCGTCCTCCTCGTCCTCGCAGTCCTCCATCTCCTCCTCCTTCTATTCCTCCTCCTCCTCCTCCTGCTCCTCCTCCTGCTCCTCCTCTTCCTCCTCCTACTCCGACGACGACGGCTCCTCCTACATCCTCCCCCTCTTGGGGTATATGGCGGCTCACCCCGCCCTTTGTTCTTCTGCATGCTCCCCCGCTTCCCTCATAACCTCCACTCCCCTGGGACTCATTTCTGGACGGGCTGGTGGGGATACGCGAAGCGTCTAGAATTAACATAACCGCCACAAATCACGACTGGAGCCCTGTATCCCGTCTCTCTGCGGCATTTTTCGAACTGGGCCCATCTGTGAGGGTCCTGGGGCCCGAAACCTGACAAAATCGCCCGGTGCGCAAGAATTGCACAACGCCTGGAACGCAAGGCACTGCAAGAACCTGAGCTCGGATGTCCGGGAGGTCCTCTGGGAAGTCCTCCGGAGGCTGCGAGGTTGCCCAGTTCCTAGGCAGCCGGAGCCGCACGTGCTAGCGTATGCTCACAGTGATTTGCAGCAAGTAGTGTGTGTGTGTGTGAGAGAGAGTGTGTTGTGTGTTGTGTGTTGTGAGTGTGTGTGTGTGTGTGTTGCGTGTGTGTGTGTGTGTGTGTGTGTTGCGTGTGTGTGTGTGTGTGTTGCGTGTGCGTGTGTGTGTGTGTGTGTGTGTGTGTGTGCGTGCGTGCGTGCGTGTTTGCGTGCGTGCGTGCGTGCGTGCGTGCGTGCGTGTCTGTGTGTGTGTGTGTGTCTGTGTGTATCCGTCTCCCTCCCGCTACCGCCAGGCGCCTCCTCCTCTCCTCCTCGTGCATCGCGGCTTAATTCGCGTTCGTATGCCCTACCAATGCCTGTCCGCCAGCGCAGTCCCTCTGCCTAGCCGCCGACGCAAAAGTTTGTGTGTATGTTGACTGTATTCGTTCTTGTGGCCGTTTGAGCTCTGCAGTGCTCACAGCCCCAGGCTCACTGTCCACGCACAACGCTGGTAGGCAGTTCCTGCCTGGCGCAGCATGCGCAACACTAAGACGAAACCAGGACGAAGATAACATCGGGTGTGGATGAAATGGGAATCTCTTAGATCCGTCGGCTCTGGAAGATGCATTGGGCGCCGCGGCCCTCCCAGAACTTTCCGGAACGCTCCGAGAGCGTTGAGGAACGCTCTGGAACGCTCTGTGAAGGACTTCTCCTCATCCTAGCCCCGTCCGAAGCTCATCCATCCGCCGACCCCCGCCTCTCGGCGGTGAAAAGGCGTGTGAGACATTCGAGCGACGATCACTGGCCATCGCTCGGACGTCCATTCCCTGTGCTTTTTTCGGTTTCGTGCGTGGCATTTTTCGCCAAATGATCAAGAATGCTCCTCGATGGTCCTCGCCGAAGGAAAAAATGCACACGTCCGAGCGATGCCGAGATCAAAGGCAGGTCGTACGCGAGATGACGTGGCGACCTTGCGCGGTGGCTCATGCGGGCCGCCAGCGCAGCACGCTAACCGCATGCCGATGATAATAAAGGGACCCCCCCCCTTCAGTGTTTAGAGTTGATTATCGTCGCCCTATACAAAATTAAAATTGGGCGGCGAGCGCTGAGGCCGAACTTCATTATCACCTCGAAACGCTATGTTGAGATAGCAACATCAAGCGATGTTGATATAGCAACATCAAGCGAAGTGATCACACTTATCTCGTATTTTATCAGTATTTTATATTTGTACCTATCCCCGCGCGCGCCTGAACTGTTTTATCCCTGGGGTTGATTATCCATGGAAACTGAAGCACATGAGCTACCCTACATGAGCACTTAAAACATCGATTTTCATATAGCGTTTGTAAATTAAAATTGATAGATTTGGAGTTTTGAATTGTTCCTTTATTCTTCTCTTCTTCTTCTTCTCCTCTTCTTCTTCTCTTCTTATTATTATTCTACTCTTCTCTTCTTCTTTTATATTTCTATCTGTCCCCACGCTCGCCTGAACTTGATTATCCCTGGGGTTGATTATCCATGGGGTTGATGTCTCAAGCGAAATAAGCAATAGTTTGACTGTGTCTCAAGCGAAATAAGCAATAGTTTGCGGATGTCTCAAGCGAAACAAGGGATTTGTCGAGGATGTCTCCAGCGAGATAAGCCATTGTTGAGGATATTTCTATGAAAACTAAACGCCAAGGATGTCTCAAAACGTGCTCGGCTTGGTCTCCTCTTGATCATCTCTTACTTCGAGATTATGCTGAGGTCTGCTGGGCTACTTTTATTATCTCTCCCTGAACCCCGAACTTTATTATCCCCTAGTGTTTATTCTCACGGGCATGAGGTTATACTTCAAGCGAGGGCCCTCACGCGCGAGCTTACGCTGGGCATCGCTCGGACGTCCATTCCCTGTGCTTTTGTCGGTTTCGTGCGTGGCATTTTTCGCCAAATGATCAAGGATGCTCCTCGATAGTCCTCGCCGAAGGAAAAATGCACACGTCCGAGCGATGCCGAGTACGCGGGCAGCTTGCGCGCCAATGTCGGCGCAGAGAACTCCGCTCGTTTTGCGTCGCCCATTTGGCTGCCCCCCTCCTCCTTGCCCCCTCCCCCTGAACCCAAAATCCAGCTTCGAGGGGGGGGGGGCCTTCGAGCTCGTCAACGCGCCCTCGGGGCCCACGGAGCCTCCAACTCTACACACTCCGCGGCATCCAGGATGCCCAAGATGCTATCTGAGCTGCTTCACGCTGCGATCGAAGACGCCGAGAAGTGCCCACGAAGCCTCCGAGACGCTCCAAGGGGGCTCCAAGAGGACACCCAAGAGAGCCCCAAGAAGCAAACATCGTCCCTTTCCCTCGAGACAGCGTCCAAAACTGCTCAAGAGACCCCCGAGAAAGCCCCAAGACGGCCAAAAGGGCCACATGACGGCCCCAGAGGGCCCCAACCGGGCCGCGCGAAAGGCCAAATAGGGGCAACTTAAGCTGATATTTCCAGCCCTCCGCCCCAAGAGAGCCCCCGAGACCACCAGCAGGCACCCAAGTACCCTTCAAGAGGCCTCGAACAGAGCTTAAAAAACCCACAGCCACCAGAAGCATGAACTCCTGGCCTCTGCTCGGGATCGGCGGACTGGCGCAAGCATCTTGGACAAGAGCCGGGTTGCAAAGGCATCGGCAGACAGCAGAAGTCCTCTGGGCTCCCAGAGGCGGCGCGGTAGCCCAGGTCCGGGCCGCCTCCAAGGGGCCGCGCGGCCTGCACGGCGGCCGAGCGGTAGGCCTGGTCCGGCGAGCGCAGGCGCAGCAATCGCGGGGAACTCATCCATCGGCCAGCCTGGCGGGGCGCGTATCCGCTGGGTCAGGAGACAACTCCTGGGAAGCCGGTGTAAGAAATAGATAATTATTCAGCCCGATCGAGGGGCCGCTGGCCCGGGATTATCAGCCGGGTTCCGCGGGATAGTGAGCCTGAATTGGCCGCATTGGGCGAAATCGAGCTGGGCTGGGCCAGGGTCTCGACCAACGATATGCCATCGCCGATGCCGGATGTAACCTCCAGGGTCCAGGGAGCTCCTCCTCCTCCTCCTCCTCCTCTTCCTCCTCCTCCTCCTCCTCCTCCTCCTCCTCCTGCACCCTAAGCTGGGGCGAGGGGGCGGCAGTTGCCGCGAGGCAGCACCCCTCGCGCTTGGGAAGCAGGAGGTTATATTGGTGATTCTCGGGGCCCCGGGGCCGCCAAAGAACACGTCGCTCGGCACGAGCAGCCGGTCCCGGGGCCAGGGGCTCCAGACCTCTGGAGGTCCACGGCGCAAGCCCAGCCATGCGGCGTCCTGCTTTTTTTCAGGACGGCGCCTCCTCTTCCTCCTCCTCCTCCTCCTCCTCCTCCTCCTCCTCCTCCTCCTCCTCCTCCTCCTCCTCCTCCTCCTCCTCCTCCAGACCCTTTCCCTGGGACCGCTTTCTCATCCTGAGTCGTTTTTCGACGGTCCCGAGGCCCGGCGAGGGACCCCTGGGGCCAGAAGTGACCAACACAAATCCCACCCTGACTCTTTTTTTTGCGACGCGATCCGGTCTGGGAAGCAATCACGACGTCGGAGGTCTTGGGAGGGGGGGCCGGGGAGCTGCGTGCCTGCTGGGCCCCGAGGGAGCGTGTCCAGCAAGCCGGCCCGCGGATTGCCGGCCAGCCGGCGGGCGGGCGGGCGCGGCGCCAGGGGAGTGCCAAGAGGGCCCCTACGAAGCAGCCCCGAGAGGGGGCGACTTCAGGAGCCGATGTATAGTTTGTCGGAATCAGTTTTGACCCCCTCTTCTAGGCCCCTGTCTGTGTTCCTCCGATCGTAATGACAATACTTGGAAAACATGGAATCCAACCACAACCGAACAAATCTTTCACGTCGTCCCGGCACGACCTCCAGTCGTCCCGACACAACTTCTTGGGGAAACCAGAACTCAACCACAATCGAGCACATTTTACAACCCCTATCTTCGACAAATGCCTTCCGCACGGGCGATGGGTTGAGCAGGGACCGACCGTCCCGGCATTCCTATAGTCCTACCACGAAATTTTCTTAGAACCCCAAACATGTCCCGCAGAGGCGTCCCGGGAGCGGGCCCCGAGTCAAAATACCACCCCCCTAGGGCGCATTTTCCTCGAGAGGGCACGCCCGAGATGCACTTCCTCCTCCTCCTGGCCCTCCTCCTCCTCCTCCTGTTCCTCCTCCTCCTCCTCCTCCTCCTCCTCCTCCTGCTCCTCTCCTCCTTCTCCTCCTCCTCCCTCCTCCTCCTCCTCCTACCTCCTCCTCCTCCCCTCCCCCTCCCCCTCCCCCTCCTCCTCCTCCTCCTCCTCCTCCTCCTCCCCTCCTCCTCCTCCTCTCCTCCTCCTCCCCCTCCTCCCTCCTCCTCCTCTCCTGCTCCTCCTCCTCCTCCTCCTCCTCCTCCTCCTCCTCCGCATAGGCGTCCCGGGAGCGGGCCCCGAGTCAAAATACCACCCCCCTAGGGCGCATTTTCCTCGAGCGGGCACGCCCGAGATGCACTTCTTCCTCTTCCGGGAGCACGTCCCAACTCAGAATATCACACTCCCGGGGCGCACTTTCTTCGAGCGGGCCCACAAAGGATGCACTTTTCTCCTCCTCCTCCTCCTCCTCCTCCTCCTCCTCCTATTCCTCCTCCTCCTCCTCCTCCTCCTCCTCCTGCTCCTCCTCCTCCTCCTCCTCATCCTCCGCTTCGTCCCCCCACTCCTAGCCCTTTCGATCAGGGTCGGCGGCACTGGCCGTCAGGCCTCTCCAATATTCTTAGAACCCCCAAAATGTTCTAAGAACAAAAACAGTGTTCTTAGCACATTAACCCGATGTGATAAAACAAGACAGACTCCGCCAAAAAGGGTCTAAGAACATTTCGCGGAAACCACGAAAGGTTCTTAGAACATTGTTTGGTAGGGCTATAGGCGAGCCAGGACGCTTCGCCACTGCTTGAATGGGTGGCGGTGGTTGGGCAAATCTGAATTTCGATCCAGGCGCACCCCGAGCGGTGGGGCCGTGGCGAGGAAGCCGTCGTTGGAAGGGCTGAAGGTATCCTTTCGCCGCACCCGCCCCAGGAGGGCAAATATGGGAAAAGGTTACGTGCTTTGACGATTTCGCACTTTTTCTGGCCATCGCTCGGACGTCCATTCCCTGTGCTTTTGTCGGTTTCGTGCGCGGTTCTTTCGCCAAATGATCAAGGATGCTCCTCCATGGCCCTCGCCGAAGGAAAAATGCACACGTCCGAGCGATGCCCAGTTTTCGCCTTGTCCGCTTGTGTTGGGCCTCGGGGGCCTTCATATGGCCCGCCAGGAGCTGCCAAGATGCCCACCTCCAAGCTAACGCAGTGAAAGTGTGCCATCTCTTCAGCATGAAGGCGCGGTGCCTGATACCAGAAGGAACGTGTGTTTGCAGCTTGTGCGCTGCACAGCGCCTCCAGTGGTTGAAATCTGCCAGGTGGAATGGGAACCTTCGGAGGCCCTTGGCTTGTGCGAGCGTCCGCGGCTAGCTCTCTTGAGCGGAAGCCCAGCGGGCCAGAACGGATCGGATCGCAGGTCGAGGGGTGCCACTGTCAGGTCGGGCATGCCTTCCTACGGGCGGAGTTTGAGAGACAGATGAAAACAAGAGTCCGACCATACCAAGAAATACTCGACAAAGCACGCAACATATCGCCACCAGACCACTTTGTCACTATTCTCGAAGAGTCCTTCTGTAGAGGGACATGCCCGGCCTAATTTGGGCGCCCGAGTTATCCGGGGCAACTCGGGTCCGGGGTAACTCGGGATTGCATTCCCGAAAAAGGAACCCGAGTTAGCCCTGACCACAGTTGCCCCTGATGATGTGGGGCTCTGGACGCCCGAATTATCCGGGGTAACTCGGGTCCGGGTAAGTCGGGTTCGGATTCCCGAAAAACGAACCCGAGTTAACCCTGACCCGCGTTACCCCTGATGATTCGGGGCCCGGCCTAATGCTACCGCCGGCCCTCGCAGCCGCTGCGTGGACCTTCGAGGCCGTTCTGTCGCCCTCGGCGGCCTCAATGCAGGACCGCCTCCGTGGCCGCGGCGCTCTCGCACACAGCAGGGGAGCGAGCGGTACCACTTGATCGGGCGTGGCTTAATGGGGGGGTCACACATGGGGGGGTCAGAAAAGGTCCCCTTTCGTGCCCCTTTCGGGCCCCTCCAGAGCCCCAGAGGGGCTCGTTTAGGTACCATTTGGGTACCTTTTTGGACCACGCTCGCCGCCCCCCCATTTATGATCCCCCATTACGCAGCGCCCAACTTGAGCAGGTCCCGACCGTTCCGGCATTCGTTAGCTTAGAGCATGTCGTGGAAACCACAAAAGGTTCGTAGAACATTGTTTGGTAGGCCTATGGGCGAGCCAGGACGCTTCGCCACTGTGTGAACCACGACGCGAGGCGTCCTGGGAAAACGCAAGACCAGATTTGGCGCATCCGACCCCTCAACATCTCCCTGCCTCGCCCGGCGCACCAGGCCACTCCCCCCCCCTACCTCTTCCCTCCTACCTCCTCCTCCTCCTCCTCCTCCGTCCCCCCTCCGTCCCTCTGTCCCTCTGTCCCTCCCTCCCTCCCTCCCTCCCTCCCTCCCTCCCTCCTCCTCCTCCTCCTCCTCCTCCTCCTCCTCCTCCTCCTCCTCCTCCGTCCACCCCTCCTCCTCATTCCGTCCCTCCTGTCCCTCCTTCCTCCTCCTCTCCCCTCGTCTCGTCCTCGTCCTCGACCTCCTCCTCCTCCTCCTCCTCCTCCTCCGTCCCTCTGTCCCTCCCTCCCTCACTCTCTCCTCCGCCTCCCTCTCCCTCCTCCTCCTCCTCCTCCTCCGTCCCTCTGTCCCTCCCTCCTCCTTCTCCTCTCCCTCGTCCTCGTCCTCGTCCTCGTCCTCGTCCTCCTCCGTCCCTCTGTCCCTCCCTCCACAATTACTCAATATGAAAATACTCTCCCTCTTCCCCTGATTGCGTCCGGGTGATGGCCGCGCACCCTCCGCGTATTGTTTTTTTACACACAGGATTCCCGGGAAATCCCGGGAAACGACTCTCGCTGAGGCGCCGGCGTCATTTTCGGGCCGAACGCCCCCCGCGTACTTTTTCCCAACCATCCTGTGGTGTTGGGTCCTCGTTTTGAAAAGACGGCGGCCCGCGTCTCCTCTCCTCCTCTCCTCCTCCCCCTCCTCCTTGCGTTTCACCCACCCAGCACAGCGTTTCGTAGCCCCACAGGGAGCTCCACCGAAGGCCCCAGTGGCTGCGCTCCCATGCGCCCGCCGCA
>CAUYUJ010014264.1:0-41709 GCA_963575745.1 Prorocentrum cordatum | reverse complement strand
CCTCCTCCTCCTCCTCCTCCTCCTCCTCCTCCTCCTCCACCTCCCCGTCCCGCCTGCGACCTCCTGGGCCTCTCGCGCGTCTCCGGCGAGGGGGCCTCCCCAGGGGCAAGGCGGCGGGATCCACGGGGGAGGCCAGGGCGGGGCGCAGCGCCTCCGAGAGGGTGAGGACATTTCAAGGGCATTCCTGGGAAGGGGTGGTGGGGGCGTTGCGCGGGGGGTGGGGGATCGGGTCGGGCGAAAGGGGGGAATAGCAAAAGGGGGTTTGAGAGTCAGCTCACGTAGCTGATTTTCCCGGCGCCTCCCGGCGCTGGGCCGATGTATCGAGGAATGGGCCCCTCGGTGGGGCCGAAACCAGCTGCATGCAGCAAATTTCGTAACCCTCTCTTTCCCAATCCCCCCCTTTCGTCCGGCCCGAGGGGAGGGGGGGGGAGTTGCCCCCCTGCATCCCTCTCCGAGGGAGGATCGACTGTTCTCCTGTGGCACGCACCTCCGACAGGTGCCACCGCGCACCCCTCCAGGGCCGGGCGGGCGGGCACGATCGCGCCGCGCCTGGGCAGGCAGCTGCGCGGCGCGCGGGGGCAGAAGGAGGAGGGAGCCAACCTGGAGAGTCAGCGAGCCACTTAGCAGGAGGAGGCGGTACCTCGCCATCGCTCGGACGTCAATTTTCTGTGCATTTTTCGGTTTCGTGCGTGTTTTTTTGTTCGATGGTCCAGGATTGTCCTCAATGGTCCTCGCCGAGAAAAATGCACACGTCCGAGCGATGCCAAGGGTACGCGGGGGAGGGGGAAGCGTTACGGTGCGGGGGAGAGGGGAAGGCTCCTGCTCGGCACCTCCTTGAGCTCGCTCCACTCTCGCATAGACGCCTCCGGCCTGCGCACAACTCTTAACCCTCTTGCCCCTCTCGCATGAACCCCTCCGTCTACCCCCCCCCTGGAAGGGGCGGGTGAGACGGGCCCGTAACGCGAGTCGTGGCACAAGCCTTGTCAGCAACCGCGGTCCCCCGAGAGAGGGGAAGAACATTTCGTCGAACACTTGCCTGGGAGCTCGTGGTGGATCTCCGCCTGGCATGGTAGGAACAATTCCAAGACCTCCCGGGGATGATTCTGAAGGGGCCCAAGGACACACAAATAAATACACACAAATAAACTTATTCCCATGTTTTCCCATATTTTCTGGGTTTTTGTCTTCCCGCCCAATTCCCATATTTTCCTATATTTTCTTGGGGATCGACGATTAATTGTGTCTGTGTTTTTTCCCCTCCTGATATTCTTTGGAGGGCTTCTTCCACGACGGGCAGGGCCCAGGCGAGGAGGACTGCACGGGGGCTCTGCCCACCCTCCACGACCTCCTCCTGCGGCAAGCTCGTGGCGTGGCGACCCCTGCGTCGGCTTTTCCGACACCGCGTGGATCGCTCGACCTTGAACGGTCGGAAGCTTCTCGATTGCCCGATTATTCCATCTTGGCCGATTCTGGGCCACCAACGGCGTTCCACCTTGAACGCCCGCAGCAGGGTCGCTGTTGCGCCAGCGCGGCACGAGCCTGCCAGTAAGTCAGTGCTGTGCCGACGCGGCTGCGCCCCCTGCTGCGGGCGGTCAGGGTTGAACGCCGCTGCTGGCCCAGAATCAGCCAAGAATCTGGCGTTCGAGAAGCTGCCCGAAGGATTGCAATCCTTGAACGAAGGATTGCAAAAAAAACCTTCGAAGGTTTTTTTTTGCAATCCTTCGAAGGTTTTTTTTGCAATCCTTAGTCTTTTTTGCAATCCTTCGGTTCTTTTGCAATCCTCCGATCGTTCAAGGTCGAACGGTCCACACGGTGTCCGAAACCAACGCAGGGGTCGCCACGACACGGACCTGCCGCACCCGGAGGTCCGACGTGGCGAAACAGTGCACAGCACCACAAACCTGGCCATCGCTCGGACGTCCATTTCCCGTGTTTTTTCCGGTTTCGTGCGTGCTTTCTTCGCCAAATGATCGAGGATGCTCCTCGATGGCCCTCGCCAAGAAAAAAATGCACACGTCCGAGCGATGCCAAGAAACAAATCAGAACAGGAGCCCTGGACCACATCCGTCTGCGGCGCTTTGGGAGCCCGATCGATCGAGGTCCCGGGGCCCGACATCTGGCGAAATCGTCCATTGCCCAGACCACGGACTCGCCATCGCTCGGACGTCCATTCCCTGCGCACTTTTCGGTTTCGTGCGCGGTTTTTCGCAGGATGATCCAGGATCGTCCTCAACGATTCCCGCCGAGAAAAAGTGCACACGTCCGAACGACGCCGAAGCCACGCCCAAATCTCAAGCTATGCTGTTTCTGCGCAGCGGCAGCCGGGTGACCGCCAGTCCTCGGCTACACGTAAAAGTGACCCTGGGCAATAATGACCTCTGGTGAGCGACCTACAGTGGGGGCGTTGACCTAAGGAACGCTAAATCAGGAACGAGGCCCCTTTTTCCCATCAGTTCAACTTCGATTTCCCATCGAAAACCTAAGGAAAACCTAAGGCAAGCTGTGCAACAATCAAGGAACACGAAGCCCCTCCCCAACGAAAAGGGTTCCTTCTTCAGTGCCCCGACTGTAACGGGGGACGTGGGGGGGCCAAATCCAAGCGCGCAGGCCGCTGCTATCGCATCGCATTCAGCGAACGGGGGGTCCCAGTGGGCCACAGGTCACTCCGGCGGAAGTTCACTCACTAGGGGGCAAACAAACCTACCTCGCTTTTGACCACCCTCGCTTCCAAGAGATACCAAACGAGGCTAAACTACGGCCTGCACAGGTCAGGCCGCTTGACGAGGAGGTGCGTGGTATGACTTGGTTCTGTCTGGAAGCGAAAGCGGGGTAGGTAGTTCACGCTCTGACTTACTAGAAGAACAGATAACATAAACATAAACTTTTGGTCCGCGCTGGACCCCCTCCCTGGCGCGCGGAGCGCGCCAGGGGCGGCGCCAGAGGCGCAGCCAAGGGGGCCCAGGCGCCGATCCAAGAAATCCGCGCGGAGCGCCAGCAGTTCATGTTGGCGCTTCTTCCTCTTCCAAGGCCAGTCTTACGTCGAGTCGACCATGGACCTGCCATTGTGAAGGAAGACGACAGCTAAAGAGGCTGCTGTGGGAAAACAATAAAAAGTAACCTCTGGAAAACCTGAAAATAACTCCTGGCCAATGAATACATGCATGGATCATTGAAGGCTCCAAGCTCGATGGCAGATCCTGCCATCGAGCAGAGCACGGCAGCGCCCAGATCTGAGGCTAGGCTTTCTCCGCGCAGCGGCAGCCTTGGCGGCCGCCAGCCCACGCGCGGCCGTGCTGGCCGCCGGCCCGGGCCCGCCCTCAGGGCGGCTCGTCCGTGCGCCAGCGCGCCCCGCAGGCGCGGCACTCGCACGCCAGGCGCGCCCCGTCTGTGCCGCCCAGCGAGGCCGTCTTGCCCAGGTGGTGGTGGCCGCCTCGGAACAGCAACCGTCGGGCGTTGGCAGAACTGGGCCCAAGGGAACCTGGTTCAATGTTGTGTACCGGGGGGCGCCCCCCTCCCCGCCCCGTTCCGCCAACCGGAGCTGCCGTCACCCGAAAAACACCAGTTGCGGCAAACCTGGTTCGGTGAATCTGGCCAATTGAGGGGCCCCAGGGCCCTACCACGAACCGGGTCCCCTTACCCGGGGGGTCCTGGCTATACCTTTTTTTTTTGTTCGGCGGCCCGCGAGGAAAAGTCCAGAGGGCGTGTCAAAAGGCAAGGGGGCGCAATGCCAGATAATCAGTGAGGGCCAGGCAACGAATGGGAGTCCTGGCTGCACCCGAAACAGAGCCAGGACGCACATCCAGGGCGGGCGGGGTGAGGACGCAAGACCCTCGGAGGCCGAAGCTGGGATCTTTGGGGCTGCGGGCGACCAATGAAAACGGCAAAGGACGGGCCGCGGAGTCAAGGACACAAGGGTGCCATTGATTTGGCAAGGTCGACATACTAATCCGTGTCGAGTGTACGCCTTCTGGGGCCCTGGGACACACAAATAAATACACACAAATAAAAGTATTCCCCTATTTTTTCTTATATTTTCTGGGTTTTTGTCTTCCCCACCACTTCCCATATTTTCTGGGGGATCAACGATTGATTATGTCTGTGTGTTTTTTCCCTCCTGACTGTATCTGGTGCAACGTGCGCTCCCGCCTGGAGCCGGCGATACCAAACCGCAGTGGCAAGGCAGCCTGCCCTGGCAAGCGGATGCGGGCGGGAATGGCGAACAGTGCGCTTGCCGAGACGCCACCCCTCGCACGGGCGCGGGGTTCTCTGAGAGGGCGCGCCTCAAAATGATGACGATAGATGCAAACTTCGAGACGCCACCCCTCACACGGGCCGCGGGTCATCACCACCCGCGGCGTTCCCTGAGATCAAGGCGTTGCAATTTTCAAACACCTGACTTTGCTTTCCTGGCTCAGGGCTGGGGCAGCATCACGGAGCGTCGCATTTGTGAAATACTACTTTTTTTTCGCCCGGTTTAGGGCTGGGGCAGCATCTCCGATCGACTCGGCCCAGAGGATGCACCACAAAGATGGGGTCCAGGGCTCCAGTGGTGACTTCTCGCGATGTTGCATCGTCGGATCTCAGAGCTTTTCGCGACGACTCTGAGCTAGTTTCGGGTGATCACGGGCAAAGTTTTGGAGCACTGGGTGGTCTGTGATGGCTCTGGAGGTGTCTCGGCGTGTGGATGGATGATTTGTTTGGCTCCTCAGGGGCGAGGCTTTTCTCAACCGCGGCCCGGCCGCTTCTCAGAGCCGTTCAACGAATTCACTGCTGCAGTACTGTTGTTCGCTGATCCTTCGTGGATGTACCTCAGAACAAATGTGGTGCATCTACTGGGGGAACCAGCAGTTACCGACACCGCTACTCCACGGACCTCTCCCAGGGCGCGTTCTGATTAGGTTTTCGAGGCGGATCCAGTGGTGGCGCCGAGAGTCTCCCAGGAGTCCGAACATGGGGAAAACGAGCGAAGGGTAGCGAGATAGATACCTTTTTCCACCTCTGATTTACACCTTCACTTTCACACTGAACTTGTCCGATCATCGGAGCGGTAGCGAACGTTTGGCCGTTCTCGCGCGAAAGAAGGGGGCTGCTTCTTAGAAGGCGCCTGACTTACATCTATGGACAAGGCCCCGCGCCTTCTAAGAGGCAGGGTGGTTCCCTCCTCGCGACAGCTCGCTCGAGAATCGTTCCTGAACGGGCTGGTCGAGATATGCGAAGCGTGAACAATCAGCGACGAATAGCCTTGGGAGCTCATTTTTTGTATCTCCTACCCTGGCCCCTCGCACCCGTAGAGCAAGGACAACTGCATAAACTTGATTTATCGGATTTTCCGCACGCGCGCCGGGGGCAGCGCCGGCGCCGCCAGGGGGGTAGGGGGCCCAGCGCCGGCCCAAGAAATCCGCGCGGAACTCCGAGACACTCTGTCTGCGCGGCCTCTTGTTCTCCGAATCCAGGAGGGGGCTCAAGGGGCCTCTCTGGGGGCCCTGCCCTGCGGAGCTCCCCCCTCCCCCCCCCTGAAGGGTTGCCGGGGGGAACCTCTCAACACTCTTAGACACCACCGCGACAGCCTACAGGGCAGTTTTTAACACATAGGATGTTTAAGCACATAGGATTTTTAATCCATGATCCATGTATGAATACATGTATGCATGAACTCATCGCTGTTTTCAAAACTAACACCCTGCATCTTTAATACATGATCCGCACGCGGAGCTTTATTTGCAATCCCTAAGACTTGATTCCTATATTTTAATACATTTTGCATTAAAAACGGCACTGTAGTCGGGAGCAGCCGCGTCGGCGGAAGTCGGCAGGCCAGGAAGGCCTCCGTGGAGGGAGCCCGGCGCCCGAGCCGGCATCCGAGGTCGAAGCGGCAGCGGAAGCGGAGGCCGGCGAGATCGAGGAGGAGGAGGAGGAGGAGGAGGAGGAGGAGGGGGAGGAGGGGGAGGAGGAGAGGAGGGGGAGGAGGGGGAGAAGGAGGAGGAGGGGGAGGAGGAGGAGGAGGAGGAGGAGGAGGAGGAGGAGGAGGAGGAGGAGGAGGGGAGGGGAGGAGGAGGAGGAGGAGCCGAATCGGAGTCGGCCGCCAGGCTGCACCTCGAGGCGCCCGCCCACGTGCGGGATGCGCTCGTAGAGGGCGCCCCACGCCTGCGGGCGCGGCGGGGCGGCCCGGCCCGCGCCGCGCTCGCAGCCCTGCGGCGCCCTCCTCCCGCGTGGTCCTTGCCCTCCTGCTTCCCGGCCTCTCCTCTCCTGGCCCCTCCCGCGCCCCTTTCGCTCCTCCCCCCCTCCCTCCGTCCTCCTCTCCTCTCTCCTCCCGCCTCCCCTTCCCGCCTCCCTCCACCCTCCTCCCTGCCTCCGTCTCGCCGCCCATCCGGCGGGGGAGGGCTCCCCTGGGCGCCACCTGGGTGCCGCGATGGAGGAGCGAGAACAAGACGGATGAGGGGGGTGGGTGGGCGGGTGAGCCCTCGCCATCGCTCGGACGTCCATTCCCTGTGTTTTTTTCGGTTTCGTGCGTGGTTTTTTCGCCAAGTGATCGAGGATGCTCCTCGATGGTCCTCGCCGAAGGAAAAATGCACACGTCCGAGCGGTGCCAAGAACCAGGAAACGGCCCTTCCGGCGGGAGGCGTCGTGTGCAGACAGTGCCCCGGAGACGCGACCCCAGGCTGCTCCGCTCCGAGGGAGCGCCTGGAGCAGGCCGCCGGCGCGAGCACCAGGGCGGACGCAGGGGGGGATAGCAGAGGGAGGGTTGCCGAATCAGCAAGCGTCGCTGATGTCTCCAGCGCCTCCTGGCGCCGGGAGGGGGAGATCGGGGGGGATGGGTGGGGAGGGAGGGGGGAGAGGGAGGGGGGAGTGAGGGAGGGAGGGAGGGAGGGAGGGGGGGACGGGGAGGGAGGGAGGGGGGGAGGGAGGAAGGGAGGGGGGGAAAATCGAAGTGCGAGCGCCCAGCGGCGGAGCCGAAACCGGCTGCAGCGCTTGGTCCCAGAGGCAGGCCGGGGGCACTGAGTGTCCACGCGGCGCGGGGCGACACAGCAAGGCACGATCGAATCGGAGTCTGGGTTCTCGAGCCAACTTTATGCCCAGACGCCCTCGAGTCACGAAGAAATCATGACGGGAAGCTTCTCGCTATTTTCGGCCTCTGGCGGCCCTCACCAGGCCTCGGGGCCGTCAGAAACCGACTCAGGATGAGAAACTGGTCTTGGGGAAGGGGTCCAGACCTCAGAGGGCCGACGTCATGACAAAAATCAAGACGTCGGGGGTCTGGGTGTAGCAGCGATGGCTGACCGAGCATCTTGGGCGCCTGAACTGCCTGGGGAGCAACTTGCCCCACGAATCGGCGGCAGTGATGCGAGCGGTACATCCAGCAATCGGGGCGGACGTAAGGGAGTGATATCAAAAGGCGGGTCTGCGAACCAGCTGCAACCGGCTGGCTTTCCTAGCGCTCGAAGACCCGTGAAGAGAGTGCCTGGCGGTGGACTAGACAGCGGCTGAATGCAGCAGATTTCGTGCCCCCCCCTTCCCAAGATCCTTCGTTCGTCCGCCCCGAACCAGAAGCATGTTTTTTTTTCTCTCCCACAACCCAAAGCAACCCTCGCAACCCTCTCGAACCACCAACATGAAAGAAAGGGGTCCTGAGTAAAACGGGTTCTAACTCCCAGGGCTTCCTCACAAGACATTTCTGTTCATCCAGGTTAGTTTTTCGCGGTCCCAGGGCCAGGGTGAGGCCTAGAAAGGTCCCACACGATGACAAGCCTCGAGGTCCAATTTCCCTCAGGACCCCTTTGCCCCATACCGACTCTGGCAAATCGTCCCCCCCCCCGCAACTCCTGCGGATGGCGTTCTGACGAGATTTTCAAACGGGGATCCGACCTCGGCAATCCGAGAAGCATCCGAAGAAGGCCCAGGAAGCGACACACACGTCCCAAGACTTCGAACTTCGATCTGGCACGCCCGGAGTGGGCACGGAAACAGAAGCACCGACAGCGGCCGCGGTTGGGCAAGCTACTCTTTTGTCTTCTCAAGTGGACATCGTCCGCAGACCCGACGGCGAACCCGGTCCAAGAAGAGCAAGAAATGCTGTTGGTCTTCGCCCCCATTCTTTCTGCACTCCGAGTTGTTCAATAAGCGTGTGGGTGTAGGGGGGTGTTCGGGGGAGGAGGAGGAGGAGGAGGAGGAGGAGGAGGAGGAGGAGGAGGAGGAGGAGGAGGAGGAGGAGGAGAGGAGCGACCGTACCGAATGAGTCAAGACCTACGGCGCGACAGCGCGCTCGGCAACCAATGTCGGCCTTCGCTGCTACCAGGATCGTGTAATGAAATGTCGGAGTGGTGGGAACGCTCCCTGGTGCATCGTACTCTGCCTTCAGTTTGTGGTATGTGTGAAACGCCAAAACGTGTACCTGATGCATACGAGCAAGTGGATACTTTCGCTCAGGATCGGGTTCCATGCCCAGTCCGAGGCGAGTAATGGGGGAGGTGGGCAAGTGAAGGAGGAGGAGGAAGAGGAGGAGGAGGAGGAGGAGGAGGAGGAGGACGGAGGAGCAGGAGGAGGACGGACGAGCAGGAAGAAGAGGAGGAGCAGGAGGAGGAGGAGAAGGAGGAGGAGCAGGAGGGGTTGTGGATCACGTGGGTGTGTGTGGCTGTGGGCTGTACTTCGCGGGGCGCGGGGGGAGTGGGTCGCTTAGCACAGGGTGGGCTCGACAGGCGTTGGGGGAGGTGCGGAACGGGCCCGTCGGGCGGGGTGGCCTGGGGGGGTGCTGCAAGTGGTCTGGAGCGTTTCCTCCTCGATCCTGCCTCCTCCTCCTCCTCCTCCTCCTTCTCCTCCTCCTCGTCCTCCTCCTTCTCCTCCTCCTCCTCCTTCTCCTCCTCCTCCTCCTCCTCCTCCTCCCTCCTCCCTCCTCCCCTCCTCCTCCTCCCTCCTCCCTACTCCCTCCTCCCTCCTCCTCCTGCTCGATCCTCCCTCCTGCTCGATCCTCCCTCCTCCTCGATCCTCCCTCCTCCTCCTCCTCCTCCTCCTCTTCTTCTTCTCCTATTGATGGCAGATGATCGAAACCACGACAGGGTAAGGACGAGCAGAGGCGGGATGGTGGAAGAATGACGGCAGCAGCAGCAGCCATCGAGCTAGACAACCATACCCTCATAAAGTTGCCTCAGCCGTTTAACGTCTGGCCCAGACGATGACAAGTGTGCGAGCAGGCATATAGAGCTGCAAATAGTGCGCGGTGGTTACTGCCTTGTATAGTGGGCGAGCACAGACAGACATGGGAAACTAGTAAATACAGATTGGGAAATGATAGCCTTCACCCTCTTGGGCATGGCTACTGACAGTGTCGAGCAGCATGGTACACACATGCTGCATTGGACGAATACTGCGTTTTAAAGTGGGCGTACACTGGCGAAGCCGATATGCACAGCAGACATTCCCGTCCAGCCCTTCACTTAAACCCATGCACACACTAGGCAGCACCAGGAGAGGGAGAGCAGAGGCAGGCAACAATGTTTGACCGTGCTTCGCTGACCCTTAACTCCTGGTACGTTCTCGATTGTGAATCATGCCATCCATACCGGTACTCGGTGCATCACATTATGGGTCCAACGGGGCATGGTACCGTCGCAAGGGCGTGGGTAACCATCCGTGTGTGTGTTGTGTGTTGTGTGTTGTGTGTGTGTGCTGTGTGTGTGTGTTTGTGTGTTGTGTTGTGTGTGTGTGTGTTGTGTGTGTGTGTGTGTGCGTGCGTGCGTGCGTGCGTGCGTGCGTGCGTGCGTGCGTGCGTGTGTGTGTGTGTGTTTGTGTGTATAGTCGTTGTCGTATCCACGTCTCTTCAAGGACAGTCCATTGCAGTGGTCGGGCCCCGTGGAGATCTAATGAGGTCTGGCATGAGTGCGAGGGAACTCCAAGGGCCCCAGGCAGCAGACGGGCTCTCTTGCCCACGAGGCGCCTTCGGGGGAGGAGGCCCCTGTCCTGAGAAGAGCCAGGGAACGCGACGCCAAGCTTCTTGCACAACAGCAGCCCCAAGGATCTTACAGATCCCTGAAGGATACGTCTTGGCGGCCGCAGTTCTCCAGCTCCTCCTCCTCCTCCTCCTCCTCCTCCTCCTCCTCCTTGATCCTCAAGAGACGCGTGGCGCCGCGATAATCTCCCAGCTGAAGTAAAAGCCGCTGCTCATCGTTTGTCTTTTTGTCCCGTGGAACTCCAGGAGCGTTTCGCTAGAGGCATCCTCCCCGATCCCTGCCGGCTCTACTCGCGGAGGCCTTGGGACCCGTCGTGGGAGTTCGTGAGGGGCTGATCTCGGCCTTTGAAAGAACGGGCAACTCTGAAGCGGACCGATTGGCCAAAGCTGGAGCCACCCTCAGCAGGCACGACCCCTCGGAGGTGCTGGCAGCTAAGGGCATGCTCTTGTCAGCGCGCCAGCTGGCCAATTTTATCACTTGTGCTGAAGCTTTTTACTCCGAGGAGGGCCGGTACGACAACATCGGGGCCCAGGGGCTCACGTTGGTTTCCCTGGAGGGGGACCCCAAGTGGGGAGAGGCCGGGGAGGTGGCTTGGAGGGACCTGGCCATCGCCCCGCCCCCACCCGAGAGCCCCTCCCAGGCCCCCCCGAGCCCTTGGCGCCTGAGCTGGCCCGCCTGGCTGCGGATGCAGCCCAGGTCCCGTGGGCCGAAGGAGGCCACCGTATGCTGGAGTTCCCAGTCCTTCGGGAAAACCAGGCCCCGCTTTTGTTTTGCTCCACTTGTGGGGCGTATGCGACCATCTGCCAAGGGGCTCGAGGCCTCAAGGGGCTCTGTCTGGCTGCCCCGGTTGCCCTAGTGGATCCAGGGCGCAAGAACAAGCGTGCTTTTTCCAAGGGCAAGCATCCGAACCGCCCTCTTAGGCTGGGCCCCTGGGTCTCTCCTGGGGTCCTGGCGCGGGAGCTGTTCGGGGGGTCCTTCGTTCCTTCAGGGGCCCAGCAAAGGGCAGAGCGGGGCGTGGCTGTCCCGAGTCGCCAAGCTGGGCGGGCTCTCTGCATGGCCGACTGCCTGCACCTGGGGGCCAGACTTCGGCAAAAGGAGCGGGCAGACATGCCCGAGGACGAGCATGACGGTTGTGATTTTTCCTAGGGGGGGTCCTGTCTTGGCCCCTGGCAGGTCTTTGGCCTTCCTGCCAGGGTGACAAAAAGGTCCTCTCCGATGGACCCCCCTGGGTTTTTTTGCTGAACCGTCGGACTTCTCTCTCTCTCTCTCTCTTTCTCTCTCCCTCAGTGGCGTGCGATCCTCCTTGATCCTCCTCCTCCTCCTCCTCCTCCTCCTCCTCCTCCTCCTCCTCCTCCTCCTCCTCCTCCTCTCCCTCCTCCTCCTCCCCCTCCTCCCCCTCCCTCCCCCTCTCCCTCCTCCTCCTCAGCCTCCTCCTCCTCCTCCTCCTCCTCCTCCTCCTTCTTCAGGGGAACGAACAATGACATAAACATAAAAACTCGCAGGTCCGCGCGGATTCCTCGGATCCGCGCGGGGGACCCCCTGGCGGCGCCTCCGGCGCCGCCCCTGGCGCGCGGGTCAAGCGCCGATCCGAGAAATCCGCGCGGTCCTCCGAATTGTTATGTCTATGTCATTGTTTTTCCCATATTCTTCCCCTTCGGGGATGGGTTCATCACTGTTCCTTCACCCAGGACGGCGGCAAACCCGGGGGACACTGCGCCCTTCCCCCCCGTTGTCAAGATCAAGAATTAAGGCGCAGTGCACATTGCGGCAAATCCTGAGCCGTGCCCAGGCGCCCCGTGAGCACTCTGCATTGGTTCTTGACAGAGGCGGCGGAGGTGCCCTCATGTTGTCCGCTCTGTGCAGGCCTCCCACCCTTGTCGAAACCCATGGCAATATACACTTCAGGACAAAATCTGGACCTTGCGCGGGCGCCCCATGATCACTTTGCATGTTTTGTTTAACAAGGACGGCGGCGGTGCCCTCAAAATGTCCGCTCTGTGCGGAGTCACCTCTCCTGCTAACACGTAGTTCAAAATACACTGCGCGGCAAAAGCTGGTTTATGCGCGGGCGCCCCGCGAACATTTCGCACCGGTTTTGGCAGAGGGGGCAGCGGGGGGTCCCCTTCATGTTCATTGCTCTGTGCAGGCTCACGATCCCTGACATAAACCATGTAAAATTCGCTTTGCGGCAAAATCTGGAGCATGCGCGGGTGCCTCGCGATCCGTTTACATGGCTTTTGACAGGGACGACGGGGGTGTCCTTACACTGTCCGCTCTGTGATTCTGACGGAACTCATGAACTAGGGGGGCTCAGGACCCCGGACTCAGATGCTGGCTATGTGTTGGGAACGCGGGTGGGAGTGAGCGACGCAACTTGCCGCATAGGGCGGCTTGATCACCGTTCCCTATGAATACACATCTCCTCCCCCACACGACTGGCAGCCAACCCGAACCCATGCCCCCCCCACCATCCCTGTCAAACATCGAAACGAAACTCACTTTGCCTCCAAATCAGGAGCATGCGCGGGCGCTTTGTGACCACATTGCATTTGTTTTTGACGGGGCGGCGGTGGTGCCCTCATCTTGCTTGCTGCGCGCAAGCCAGCCACCCCTTCCCAAAAACAAGATGCAAAATACGCTTTGCCTCCGAATCTGCATCATGCGCGGACCCCCCGCACCCACTTTGCCTTGGTTTTTGACAAGGGCGGCGGGGTCGCTGGCATATTGCCCGCTGTGTGCAGGCCAGGCCCGCCAGACACCACGATGGCCACCCCGCCCCACTTGCGTTTTCGTTTTCGACAAGGATGGCGGGTGCAGACCTGTTTCCCGATGTGTACTGTCACGGGCGCGGGCGCACCTGGCACACCCTGCGCGTGCTCCGAACTTGGCACGGCTGGTGTATGCGGCACAACATGGCGCACGCGGCGCATCTGGCGAACCAGGCGCGCGTGGCTCGCCTGGCACGCGTGGCACACCTCGCCCAGCGTCGCGCACAGAGGTCTGTTTTGGTTCCAGGCAGCTGCTCCTCCAGAGACGACCGCTGCACATGCTCCAGCTCATGTGCTACTTATGTGGTGGAATTGCGGGTGCCAGTGAGCCAGACGGCTTGCGGACGGGGAAGGTGTCTTGACCACTGTTCCTTATTAGTGTACGCCCACTCCCCCAAGCGACCGGGGGCGCACCAGGCACAATGCCGACACCATGACGACCCGCCCCTCAACATCCCTGTCAAAAACAATACAAGTCGCACTCTGCCTCCACATCTGGAGCATGCGCGGCCAGCCCGATGCGGCCCCCCCAACCATCCCTGTCACTAACAAAAATGAAAAGTACACTTTGAGGCCAAGTCTGCAGTCATGTTCGTGAGGCCCGCGAGCACTTCGTATGTTTTTGACATGGGCGGCGGGGCCATCCCGCGATGAACTGCGAAGTGGTTTTTGGTAGGGACGGCGGGGGTGGTGGCGCGTGGCCTGCTGTGCGCAGGCCCAGCTGACACAATGATGTGCATCGGATTTCGAGAAGGATGGCGGAGGCCGACATGTTTCTCGATGTGTGCTGTCACGTGCGCAGGAGCACCTGACGCACTCTGCACGTACCCCGAACGCGGCGCACCTGGCGCGGCTGGAGTGCGCGGCACACCTGGCGCTCTCGGAGCACGTGGCGCATCATGCGCGCCTGACACGCTCGGGCCCCAGGGGTGCCTGGCACGCGTGGCGCCCATGGCACGCATGGCGCACCTCGCCCAAACTTCGCGCACCTGGGGTCGGCTTTGGCTCCCAATAGCTGTCCATCCAACAACGACCGCTGAACATGCTCAGGTTCGGGTGTTACTTATGTGTGGGGGAATGGCGGGTGGGAGTGAGCCAGACGGCTTGCGGGCGGGTGGGTAGCTTGTTCACTGTCCCTTAATAGTAGTTCCTTATTAATATACACCCCCTCCCCCAAGCGACCCGCCCCCCACCATCCCTATCAGACGCACTCTGCGCGTGCCCCGAACGCGGCGCACCTGGCGCGGCTGGAGTGCGCGGCGCGCCTGGCGCACTCGGAGCACGTGGCGCATCAGGCGCACCAGGCGTGCCTGGCACGCTCGTGCCCCAGGGGTGCCTGGCACGCGTAGCGCCCTGGCGTCGGCTTTGGCTCTCAGTAGCTGTCCATCCAAAGACGCCCGCTGAACATGTTCAGGCTCGGGTGTTACTTATTTGCAGGGAGGGCGGGTGGGAGTGAGACTGGCGGCTTGCGGGCGGGTGGGTAGCTTGATCACTGTTCCTTACGAATATACACCCCCTTCCCCCAAGCGACCGGGGGCCAACCAGGCACCATGCCGACGCCAGGACGACCCGCCCCCCACCATCCCTGTCAAAAACAATACAAGCCGCACTCTGCCTCCACATTTGGAGCATGCGCGGCCAACCCGATGCGGCCCCCCCAACCATCCCTTTCAAAAATAATGCAAAGTACACTTTGTGGCAAAGTCTTGAACAATGTTCGTGAGGACCGCGAGCGCTTCGTATTGTTCCTTACAAGGACGGCGGGGGTGTCAGCATATTCCACTGCTGCGCGCAGGGTTACCATCCCTGACAACTGACAAAAACAATACAACATGCACGTCGCGGCTAAATCTGCATCGTGCGCGGCCATCCCGCGATCACTGTGAAGTGGCTTTTGACAGGGACGGCGGGGGTGGTGGCGCGTGGACTGCTGTGCGCGGGCCCAGCAGACACACTGATGGGCATCGGTTTTCGACAAGGATGGCAGGGGCCGACATGTTTCTCGATGTGTGCTGTCACGTGTACAAGCGCACCTGACACACTGTGCACGTGCCCCAAACGCGGCGCACCTGGCACGGCTGAACCGTGCCGCACACCTGGCGCACTCGGAGCACGTGGCGCATCTGGTGCACCAAGCGTGCCTGGCACGCTCGGGTCCCAGGGGTGCCTGGCACGTGTGGCGCCCCTGGCACGCGTGGCGCTCCTCGCCCAAACGTCGCGCACCTGGGGTCGGCTGGCTTTGGTTCGCAGTAGCTGTCCATCCAACGACGCCCGCTGAACATGCTCAGGCTCGGGCGATGCTTATGTGTAGGGAGGGCGGGCGGGAGTGAGCCAGACGGCTTGCGGGCGGGTGGGTAGCTTGATCACTGTTCCTTACGAATGTACACCCCGTTCCCCCAAGCGACCGGGGGCCAACCAGGCACCATGCCGACGCCGTCACGAGACGCCCCCACCATCCCTGTCAAGAACAATACAAGCCGCACTCTGCCTCCACATGTGGAGCATGCGCGGCCAAGCCGATGCGCCCCCCCAACCATCCCTGTGAAACACAATGCAAAGTACACGTTGGGGCAAAGTCTTTAGTCATGTTCATGAGGACCGCGAGCACTTCGCATTGTTTTTGACAAGGGCGGCGGGGGTATCAGCATATTCGCTGCTGCGCGCAGGGCTACCATCCCTGACAAAAAAAACAATACAACGTGCACCTCACTGCTAAATCTGGATCATGCGCGGACATCCCGCGATCACTGTGAAGCGGCGGTTCTTGACAAGGACGACGGGGGTGGTGGTGGCGCGTGGACTGCTGTGCGCAGGCCCAGCAGGCACAATAATGGGCATCGGTTTCCGACAGGGATGGCGGGGGCCGATATGTTTCTCGATGTGTGCTGTCACGTGCGCAGGCGCACCTGACGCACTCTGCACGTGCCCCGAACGCGGCGCACCTGGCGCGGCTGGAGTGTGCGGCACACCTGGCGCACTCGGAGCGTGGCGCATCTGGCGCACCAAGCGTGCCTGGCACGCTCGGGTCCCAGGGGTGCCTGGCACGCGTGGCGCCCCTGGCACGCGTGGCGCACCTCGCCCAAACGTCGCGCACCTGGGGTCGGCTTCGGCTCCCAGTAGCTGTCCATCCAAAGACGACCGCTGAACATGCTCAGGCTCGGGCGTTACTTATGTGTAGGGAGGGCGGGTGGGAGTGAGCCAGACGGCTTGGGGCGGGTGGGTAGCTTGATCACTGTTCCTTACTAATATACTCCCCCTCCCCCAAGCGACCGGGGGCCAACCAAGCACCATGCCGACACCATGACGACCCGCCCCCCACCATCCCTGTCAAAACAATGCATGCCGTACTCTGCCTGCTCATTTGGGGCATGCGCGGCCAACCAAATGCGGCACCCCCCAACCATCCCTGTCGAAAGCAATGCAAAGTATACTTTGGGGCGAAGTCTTGAATCATGTGTGCTGTCACGTGCGCATGCGCACCTGACGCACTCTGCATGTGCCCCGGACGCGGCGCACCTGGCGCGGCTGGAGTGTGCGGCACACCTGGCGCACTCGGAGCACGTGGCGCATCTGGCGCACCAGGCGTGCCTGGCACGCTCGGGCCCCAGGGGTGCCTGGCGCGCGTGGCGCCCCTGGTACGCGTGGCGCACCTCGCCCAAACGTCGCGCTCCTGGGGTCGGCTTCGGTCCCAGTAGCTGTCCATCCAACGACGACCGCTGAGCATGCTCAGGCTCGGGTGTTACTCATGTCAACTTATGTGTAGGGAGGGCGGGTGGGAGTGAGCCAGACGGCTTCCGGGCGGGTGGGTGTCTGGACCCCTCCCCCTACCCCCTCCCTGGGTCTGGAAGGGAGGGGCGGCGACGCGTTGGAGCGCCCAAGATGGTCCAATATGGTTCCCTGGGCATCGCTCGGACGTCCATTCCCTGTGTTTTTTTCTGTTTCGTGTTTTTTTTTTTCGCCAAATCATCAAGGATGCTCCTCGATGGTCTCCGCCGAAGGAAAAATGCACACGTCCGAGCGATGCCAAGTTCCAGGAAGGCCTCTGAGAGCCGAAGATTACCTCCGACATGGCTCACAACGGCTTCCCAAATGCTCCAATGCGCCTCAAGAACGCCCCCAAGACGGCCCCAAGTGGCCACGGAGGTTCCCAGGGAAGCTATCCAGAAGCCAACAACCTTCAAGCACCTAAAGACAATCCATGTGTATTTGCCTTCTGGCCTTTCCGCTTTCAACGGCTCCCCCAGGCCTCAAGATGGCTCCAGCAAGGCCCAAGAGAGCCCCAAGTGGAGCCCGAGCCGCTCCAAGAGGGGTCCAATAGTCGATTGCTCGGGCTCTAGATGGGGCGGCGAAAATTTAGCACCCCTCCTTCTTTGATCGATCTCCTCCAGGATGGCCCCAAGAGGCTCACAAGGGATCCCCGACTCTTCGGGCTGCCCCCAGGCACCCAAGACGCTCCAAGAGGCACCCCGGGGCCGCCCATATGCCCCCAAGGCGCCCCAAGAGAACTCCAAGAAGCTATCAAGACACATCCGAAGAGACTCAGAGAGGCATCCAAGAGGCCTCTGGCCTTTCTGCTCGCCCTTCTCCTCCTCCTCCTGATTCCTACTCCATCCTCCCCCTCTTGGGGTACGACCGCTTCTCCCGCCCTTTTTTCCATTTCATGCTCCTCCACATCCCTGATTCGGGCACCTCGCCTGGGCATCGTTTCTGCATGGGCTGGTGGGGGTACGCGAAGCGTCAAAGGCACCCATTCCGATCCTCGAAGGGCCCCCCTGAGGGCCCTGAGGGCCTCCTAGTTCCTCGATCCTCGGTCCTCGTCTAGAATACCCACTCCGATCCTCAATCCTCGATCCTCGATCCCCCTGTAGTTTTCTGGGACCTGCTGTCTGAGGGCCGCCTCTTGGGCTCTGACACCTTCTCGGCGGACCCACGCGCGACGAGAAGGTGCTGGGCAAGCCGGGAGCCAACCTGATTCTGGGGAAGAAGATCCGAAATGAGATCCGGGCGCATTCCCGACGCAGTCCGTGGTTGTAGATACGGAGAGAATGCCCAGCTCCCCCTCAGTAGAGGCCTCGCAGATGAGGTCCGAGTAGATGGGGTCGGATGATCACGCCGCATCGCCAATGCATCGCCGATGCATCGGCGACGTCGGCGATGCATCGTCACCGTCGGCGTGGAGAAAATTGGGCTCCGCATCGGGCCGCACCGCCGCTGCACCTCCCTGCTCGGCCCCCAGCTGGGAAGCCTGAGACCTCAGAGGGCCGCTCCCCTCCACTGAAGGGCCCCCAGAACACACAAATAAATACACACAAATAAAAATACTCCCCATATTTTCTGGGTTTTTGTATTCCCCCCCACTTCCCATATTTTCCCATATCTTCCTGGGGATCCACGCCGCCCGAGCTGGGCTGCCTGCTGCCGAGCCGAGGCGGCGGCTGGCGGCCGCGGCGGCCTCGCAGGCCGGGCAGCGGATCTTGTCGGAGGCGAACCTGCCGCGGCCGCTCCGCCCCGCCTCGCCCCGCTCCGCTCCGCCGCCCGCCCGCCGCCCCCTCCTCTGGCCATCGCTCGGACGTCCATTCCCTGTGTTTTTTTCGGTTTCGTGCGTGTTTTTTTCGCCAAATGATAAATCAAGGATGCTCCTCGATGGTCCTCGCCGAAAGAAAAATGCATACGTCCGAGCGATGCCAAGTCCTGGCGAACCTGCAGGCCCAGACAGGCTCGAGGATCGAGGATCGCGCTGCGGTTTCTGCCCGCCCCTTTCGGGCCTCTAGGGGGCTCCTCGTCGCCACAGCGGTGCGCGCCTTGAGCTCGGGCCAGAATGCATCCCGTCCAAGGGTTGACACCCGGCTCCCAGACACTGACATGCTCGCGCCGCGAAATAAATCACGACGGGACGTTTTCGATACGCTTCGGCCTCTCGGGGCCCTCGACAGGCCCTGGGGCCGTCAAGAAACGACCCAGGATGCAGAACTGGCCCTGGAGAAACATCGGGGCTTCCTGGGACCCCGTGTTGAACAGAAATCGGGGACGCACTGACCCGGGTCGGTGCAACCCCGGGTCAGTCAGGCCATGTAGGATCCTGCAAGGTCCTGCAAGACATCGCAGGAGCCTGCGCCCGAGCCCGGGCCAGTGCACCCCTGGCACTGCAGGATCCTCCTGCAAGCTCCGACCCCCGCCTCTTGGAGCCAGGACGTCGCTTGCCTGGGGAGGCAGCTCTTCCTCGTCCCCGCCCCGGCACAGAAGTGGGCCTGCCGTGCGCCAGTCTTTGCCCACGTGGCGCTCCCCCGTTTGGGAGACGCTCTGGGCGTCTGCGCTCCCTCGCGCCTGCCACTCTGAGCCCGGCCAGCTCGGCATCTTGCCGTCGCTCGGACGTCCTTTCCCCATGCACTTGTCGGCACCGTGCGCGCAATTGTTCCGCAAGATGACCCCAGCCAGACCTCCGACGTCGTGATCTTTTCAGAACGCCGACCCCCAGAGGTCTGGACCCCTTCCTCGGCACTGGTTTTTCACCCTGAGTGGTTTTTTAGACGCCTCGGGCCGAGCAAGGGCCCCCCGGAGGCCAGAAGTACAGTCGGGGCGTTGACCTAAGGAACCCTAAATAAGGAACGAGGCCCGAATTTTCCATAAATTAAACTTCGATTTCGCATCGAAAACCTGAGGAAAATCTAAGGCAAGCTGCGAAACAATTAAGGAACACGGAGCCCCTCCCCAACGAAAAGGGATCCTTCTTCAGGGCCCCGACTGTAGCGAAAAACCTCCCGTCGCGATTTGTTCACAACGCGAGGGGGTCTGAGAAGGTGCTCCTCGATGGCCCCCGCCGACCAGACTGGCCATCGCTCGGACGTTCATTTCCTGTGCTTTAGGTTTCGTGCGTGCCTTTTTCGCGAAATGATCGAGGATGCTCCTCGATGGTCCCCGCCGAAGGAAAAATGCACACGTCCGAGCGATGCCAAGCAGAAGTGCACACGTCCGAGCGATGCCACGGCCAGGGGTGGCAGCAGGGATGGTCCCCACCCCCGTCCTCGGCCCTCTCCTCTGCGCCGTCGGCCTCCTTCTGCCCTCGGTTCCAGTGCTCGCCCCTCTGATCTTCGTCGCCGTCGTCCTTCCCCTCCTCCTCCTCCTCCTATCCTCCTCCTATCCTCCTCCTCCTCCTCCACCTCGTCCTCCTCCTCCTCCTCCTCCTCCTCCTCCTCCTCCTCCTCCTCCTCCTCCTCCTCCCTGCTGCCACTGCTCCTCCTCCTCCTCCTCCTCCTCCTCCTCCTCCTCCTCCTCCTCCTCCTCCTCCTCCGTCAGCTGTGCCACTTCGCAGCAATTCAGTGGAAGAGTGATGGCAACCCGCCGCAGGCAAAGGAGTGGAGGACGGCATGAACAGACATACATGCATGCGGTACAGTACGCTAGAACTGAGCCCCGCCCATACGGGGGGAACGCCGCCATCCGCATGCAACCTCGTGGGCCTGGGATGATTGTGCGCAGGATGCTGCTGGCTCTAACATTATTCCACGTTTCGTTGCAGTACAGCCGCAAATATCCTCTCCATTGTGAGAGCGAGAATGCGTACTTCGATTCCATTGGCAACTTCTGCTTGGCCTTCGGGGGCTTCGCATGCACGTGTCAGCATGAAAAATAATACCACTCGCGTCTACAGGGGATGATCGTGCTCGATTTTGCCATGGACACTTGTTTTTCAACCCACCATGTCTTCATCGCTTCCCTTTTCGTTTCTTGTTCTTCTTCAGCCTGCTTTCTCCTCCTGGTGGTACCACATGCACATCCTCCTACTCATTCTGCCCATTCCCACTCTTCTCCTTCCCCTGTTCCTTCTCCTCCTCCTCCTCCTCCTCCTCCTCCTCGATTCCTTGTCTTATCAGTCACTCCTCCATGTCGCACCCCCAGGCGTGCGGGTAGGGCGGGCCGGGCGTTGCGCCTTGACACTTCCACACGATCTATGATCCTGAAGCTTGAGCTGGACAGCTTCGAGGATGGAAGGCGGGCCGTTCTAAAAATGTTGTTGTCGCTCTTATTGACGCGTACGTGCGTCGTGCAGATTCAAGGACGGAGGGCACATGGCTTTCGAAATGCGGCCCTCGCCTGGGCGCCGCGCACATTCCTCTTATTGCACCAGCTTCTAGGATGAACGGCGGTTCTTTTCTCAAAATGTGCCTCTCGCCCTAACGCCGCGCGCATTCGTCTGAAACGTTTATTTTTTCACCCACGCAAGCATCCGCATGGTACGCGGTGTTGGCCCTGTAGTTCGTGCTCGTGCCGTTCGCACCGCGAGCCAAGTGCAAACAGAGCGCGAAACAGAGACAGCGTTGCCAATCCATATGTATGAACATGCTGTGCGTGCATCCCCTGACGATCCGACCGATCAGTCATATACCCTGGCACACACACAGAAGCAATCAAGGAGCCACAGCACAGTACGAAGCAACTCGTAGGAACATACCCCTAATTCCTAGCGCGCCGCAACGGGGAAATCAGCAGAGGACAGGGAGGAAGAGGAGGAGGAGGCGGCGGAGGAGGAGGAGGAGGAGGAGCAGCAGCAGTGGCAGGAGGAGGAGGAGGAGGAGGAGGAGGAGGAGGAGGAGGAGGAGGAGGAGGATAGGAGGAGGAAAGGACACGAGCGAGGCGAGAGGGACAGACAGTAGCGCAGTGCGTGCATCCCAAGCGGTCCAATCGACCATTCATAGAAACAGGAATCACACCACAACAGGCGTAAGGACAGCGCACAATGCACCGAACAACTTGAAGACCATACGGTCTTGCGGAAGATCGAAACAAAAGAACACAGCCCTGGTTTATATCGCACGGGGGGCGGGAGCAAGAGGAGGAGGGACGAAACCACGGGGCAAAAGGGCGCAGTGCTAGCACGCCTGCCGGCCGGTATATGCAGAGATGGGCGCAAGCACCCGCCAATCTAAACTGTAAACGATACAACTGAATTGATGAGGCACGACAGTGCCCCGCAGCATCGGAGGGCCGAGCCCACGGGGCGAGATGGCGCGCCCCGGGCGGCAAGAGCGGCCCGAGGGGTCGGTCAGACCGCGTCCGTGAGCCACGCCCGCACGCGCTGCCCGCGCGCACAATTAGAAGAGACGCGGAGGAAGAGGAAAGGGAGGCAGGACTAGGGGAACGAACGATGGCACAAACAGAAAAACTCGGAGGTCCGCGCGGACCCACGAAATCCGCGCGGACCTCAGAGTTTTTATGTTTGTGTCGTTGTTCGGTCCCCCTAGAAGGGGAAAGGGAGGCAGGACGGAGAGGAGGGGCAGGACGGAGAGGAGGAGGAGGAGGAGGAGGAGGAGGAGGAGGAGGAGGAGGAGGAGGAAAAGGAGGAGGGCGGAGGCGTAGGAGGAGGAGGTAGGAGGAGGGAGGGAGGAGGAGGGAGGGAGGAGGAGGGAGGAGGAGGGAGGAGGAGGGAGGAGGAAGAGAAAGAGGAGGGGCGGGAACCTGTCAACCAACTGTGGCGCAAGGGCTCGCGCCTGTCAAGGACGTCCGGGGCACGACCCCGAGCGGCCGAGCCCGGCTGCCCTGGACCACGGGCAAACACCACGACACACTGCATAAGGAGCGGGGGAGTCTTTCGGCAGGCGCAGCGTGTAGCAAAAGGCGGGGGTGAAGGAGGGACCCTGAGATCCGACGCTCCCAAAAAATTGGAGCGGCGGGATTTGGGCAGTTTTCGGCCTTCGGGGGCCCTCGCCGGGCCTCGGGAGCGTCAAACGACAATTCAAGACGAGAAACCGGTCCCGGGGAAGTGGTCCGGACCTCCGGAGCCACTCATCGAAAAAAATTTGAGCAGCCGGATGTCCGGGGAAGGGAGGCCTGAAACCATGGAGAAGAGAAGCGGACCCGCTCGAGAGGACTGCCTCGCACGAGAGTGCTGGCTCATCGCAACACGGGGCGCCCTCCGCCCCCACACGGGGAGACCTCCCTCCTCACGCGCACGGGAGGCCGCTCCCTCATCGGCGAGGAGCTCACGCGACACGGTCGAAGCACACGGAGAAGGAGGGAGGGAGGGAGGGAAGCGCAGGAGGAGGAGGCGAAGCCCGCTCAGAGCCTCGTCGCCCGGGCACGCGACAGGCTGGGTGGCCTTCATCACATGCTGCGTGAGGAACACGAGGGCTGGCGCATCGGTAGCCGTCGTACGGCCCCTCGTCGTGTTGGCGATCCCTCGCGGGTCCTGAGGGCAAATCCTGTCAGGAACCTGTAAGCGGAACATTGGAAATACTAGCGCCCGTCCCACCAGAGAGGACCCCGAACACACAGATCAGACATGCAGCCCCCAAAGGCCCATTTGGAGAGCCCCAGCCGTCCTGAGGCTGCCTGAGGCTGCATGGGCTGCAGCGGCAGCCGCGACTGGGGCTGCTTAGGTGAATGCCCCCCGTTGCGGAAGCGACGGCGGCTACGCGGCTGCGCGATTGCCTGGCCGCACTGGGGCTGCACGGAGTAGGTGTCGGAGAACATCCTGTCCATACGGCGATCGTTGGGACTGTCACGCCGTATGTGTGCTGTGCTCCTCTGCGCTGGTCAACACGGGACATCTGTAACCAAAAGTGCTGCTTATCGTCGTACTGCTGGTAACCGTAGCGCTAGACAGACGTGGATATAGGAGTCATTCGTAGCACCCCATCGCGCTGTTCAGCGCGGAACTGCTGGAACCCGTCGTGCTCTTCATCGTCACACATCTGGTGACCCTCGCGCTGCTAGAACCCGTGCTGCTCACAAATGTACTGCTGGAGCTCGTCGTGCTGCTCGTCGTCGTGCTGCTGGTGACCGTCGTACTGCGTAGGAGTCGGTATGCTGAACTCATTCTGGCTGCGCATGGTGCCCGTCATGCTGGCGACGTGCGATGCGCAAGTCGATGTAGGAGTCGCTGTGCTGCACTCCGTCGCGGTCGACAGCGTTGCACAGCTGGAGCTCGTCGTGTTGGTCATCGTTGTGCTGCTGGTGACCGCAGCACGGCGCGACAAGGGAAGAGAGAACCACTATACTGCGGTCCGTTGCGCCCGTCAGAGTCGCACAGCTGAAGGTTGCCCAAGTGGGAGGAACCTCAGTCGAACACACCAGCCTAAACGCACGCTGGAGCCCGTCGTAGTGCAGCAGCCCGCCGCAGTGCTCATCGTCGTGCTGGTGGTGACCGTCGTGCCACGCAAGCATGGGAGCACGAACCGATATACCGCACTCCGTCGTGCTGATCAGCAGCGTGCCGCTGGCGTCCACTATGCTGTGTATCGTCGTGCTGCTGATTCCTGCATTGCTGCGCATACGTTGATGTAGTAGTCGTTATGCTGCGATCCGTCGTTCTGCTCGGCGTCGCGCATCTGCTCGGCATTCGTCTTAAACGTTGGCAGAAATTTCACGGATTCGTAGGGTTCCAAGCATGGTGTTCTGGCGCGGCTCTTAGGATTATCAGGACGCAACAGTCACGCGCCTTCGCGGTGTTGAAGTCCCAGGAAAGGAATTCTGGCCCGAACGAGGATTTTCCGGACGCAACGGGTACGTTCATTCGCGGCGTTGAAGTCCCAGGAAGCGTGTTTCGGCAAACATGTCAACCATCAGACGGTTATGTTTCAATGGGGCACTTCCCGCAGTGAAAATTACTCCGGCGGAAGGACCCCGCATGAGAATCTGTTCAGCTTGCCCTTAGCCCTTTTCTCTTCGCACTGGCAGACACCCTCCTCTCGCCCTCTGCTCGCCCTCCTCCTCCTCCTCTTCCTCCTCCTCCTCCTTCTATTCTTCCCCTCCTCCTTCTATTTCTCCTCCTCCGTCTCCTTCTCCACCTCCTCATCATCGTCGCCCTCTTCCAATCCCTTCCCCGTCGTTATCCTTCCCCTACTTTTTCTCCATGTGCTCCCCCCTCCCCCCTGGTCGGGGCAAGCAAATCGATGTCCCTCGGCGCCGTCGCCGCCTCGGCCACCGCGCGCTAGTTCGCGAAGCCTTTGGGACAGCTCCGACGGCCCCGGGACCCCTGAACGGCTCCCAGACGCCAGAATCAAAACGCCGACCCGACATCGACGACGACGGTGAGGACGAGGGAGCTCCCGCCTGAGACTTCCTCACAATTCACTCACAGACGAGGCTCCCGCCTGATACTTCCTCCATGTTCAGGCTTGAGGAGCCCAGAAAAGACGGCAGTTATAGGATGCCGATGACCCGCCTCGGATTCGAACATCAAGTGCGGGCCCCTTAGGGAGGGGGCTCCCGCCTGAGACTTCCTCGCAATTCACTCACAGACGAGGCTCCCGCCTGAGACATCCTCCATATACAAGCCTGAGGAGCCCAAACATGACGACAGTTATAGGATGCCGATGACCCGGCCCGGATTCAAACATGAAGCGCGGTCCCTTTAGGGAGGGGGCTCCCGCCTGAGACTTCATCACAATTCAACCACAGACGAGGCTCCCGCCTGATACTTCCTCCATATTCAGGCCTGAGGAGCCCAAGGGTGACGACAGTTATAGGATGCCGATGACCCGTCTCGGATTCGAACATCAAATGCAGACCCCTTAGGGAGGGAGTTCCCGCCTGAGACTTCCTCGCAATTCACTCACAGACGAGGCTCCCGCCTGATACTTCCTGTTTATTCAGGCCTGAGGAGCCCAAAAAAGACGACAGTTACAGGATGCCGATGACCCGCCTCGGATTCGAACATCAAGTGCGGGCCCCTTAGGGAGGGGGCTCCCGCCTGAGACTTCCTCGCAATTCACTCACAGACGAGGCTCCCGCCTGAGACATCCTCCATTGTCATGCCAGGGGGTGAGTGATGACGAAATGATGAGTGAGTGAATGATGATGGTGAGTGAGTGAATGAGTGAGTGTGTGATGATGATTATGGTGACGATAAGACGTGAGTGTTTGAGCGTGTGGTTGAGTGAGTGTGAGTGTAAGTGAGTGTGTGATTGATGAAGATGATGAGTGAAGGAGTGACTGAGGGTGAGTGGTGACGAGGGAGAGAGGGTGTGTGACAGGACTGCGTGGGGTGCCCAGAGAAAACAAGAACCCCACTTAGGATGTGGGGAATAAGTTGAAAATAAGTTCTCACAGGGACCCATGAAGAGGGAACCTGAAGGGAGGCTCTATTGCAACATCGGTGATGAGCCTTGGGTTTATACTGGTCCTCCTCGTCCCCCTCCTCCGCCGCCTCCTCCTCATCTCAACCCCGTTCTCATGCTCGCCCCCCCTGCCCACCGAACACGAAGCCTTGGACTTGCCACCGCCGTGCGCCGTGGGTGAAGAAACTAACAAAAGATGCGTACGCCGCTACTCCCCAGACGTCTCCGTGGGTGCGTTCTGAACCGGATTCCGAGGCGAATCCAGCCGTGGTGACGACGGAGGGGTAGCAGAGTCAGTACCTTCTCCTCCTCTGACTGGGCTCCCCGACCCCTGGCGCCCGTCGCCAGGCATCGACCGTGGCACGGGGGGAGGGGTTCGCGCGCGGCTGGGGGGGAACGGCAGCTTGCTGCCCGCTCGCTCCGCCGCGGCCTCGCGGGCCTTCCGCTCTGCGGCCTGCGCCTTCGCCTCAAGCTGGCGCCTCGTCGGCCATCGGCCATGGGAGGTGGGGATGACAGCGGGGCCCTTTTAAGGATCCCTGTTTTACCGAATGCGCGAACAGATGCACGCATGCATGGACCACACACGCACATCCAGCGCGAGGAAGTAGCAAACCCGATCTGGAGGCGCGCCAACTGCGTGCCGACAACTCTTTGGAAACAATCAGATCGGAAGCAACAACAGCATCGGCTGGACGCTGTCTGGCGTGCGCGGCCGAAACTCGATCCACCGACACGGAGGATGGGGAGGAGGAGGAGGAGGAGGAGCAGGAGGGATGATGATGATGATGATGATGATGAGGATGAGGATGAGGAGGAGGAGGAGGAGGAGGAGGCGGAGTAAACGGCGGAGGCGGAGGAGGCGGAGGAGGCGCAGAAGGCGGAGGAGGCGGAGGAGGCGGAGGAGGCGGAGGAGGAGGAAGAGGAGGAGGAGGAGGAGGAAGAAAAAAAGGAGGAGGAGGAGGAGGAGGAGGAGGAGGAGGAGGAGGAGGAGGAGGAGGAGGAGGAGGAGGAGGAGAGGAGGAGGAGGAGGAGGAGGAGGAGGAGGAGGAGGAGGGAGGGGGAGGGAGGGAGGAGGAGGAGGAGGAGGAGAAGGAGGAGGAGGAGGAGGAGGAGGAGAGGAGGAGGAGGAGGAGCAACGACGAAGTCAGATTCGATACCCGCCGGTCGTTGAGAGCAGGTATTTCTGAATTCCCAGGGAGGGGGAGGAGGAGGAGGAGGAGGAGGAGGAGGAGGAGGAGGAGGAGGAGGAGGAGGAGGAGGTTGATGAGGAGTAGTAGTAGGAGTAGGAGTAGGAGGAGGAGTAGGAGGAGCAGGAGGAGGAGGTGATGAGATGAGCGAGCGGCCTGAAGCCAGGTGCGTTCGGGCGCCTAGCGCCCGCCACTGGAGGCATCGGAGGTCCAAGGGCTGGTCGCGTCCCGCAGGCCTCAGCCAACGAGAAGGGCAAAGGGGAGGGACAGGGAAGGCACAAAAGCGGCGGGGTTCGGGGGGAGAGGAAGGCGGCACACCACCCAATCTCCTGCCCACCGGGGAAGAGTGAGCAAGAGAGAGAGAGAGAGAGAATAAAAAGGAAAGAACGAGTGAAAGTATGAGGAGCATGAGGCGGAGGAGAGAGGGAGGATCCTGCGATGCTGCAGGGAAAGGCACGCGCCCATCGAGGAGAGGCGTGCCAGAGCCCAAGCAGCTGCGTCGAACTCCCCCTGCCCCCCTCCGCCCGCACTTCTCCCCTGCCCTCTCTGAGGGCCCACGAGGCCTCCCCCGGCGCACTCCCCGCGAGGCCTTCCGGAGAGCACCCCGGGCCGGGAGCCCACGGGGCCTCCGAGAGGGCTCCCAGGGGCCCACGGGGCCTCTGGGCGCCCCCCACGCGGTCCGCCCAAGGCCTCCCGCACGCCCGCTGGCCATCGCTCGGACGTCCATTCCCTGTGTTTTCTTTTGTTTCGTGCGTGGTTTTTTCATTGAATGATCAGGGATGCTCCTCGATGGTCCTCGCCGAGAGAAAATGCACACGTCCGAGCGATGCCAAATCCGCCCGCCCTGTCCCCTGTCGCCCACCGCCCGCGCCCGTCTCTCCTCTCCTCCGTGCTCCCTCTCGGCCTCTTGCACCGCGCCCCCCCAATCCCAGACCCCCTCGAGTCATGAAAGAGTCACGGCGGGAGGGTTCTTGCTCTTTTCGGCATCGGGGGGCCCCCACAATCGGCTACACGCAAGAGTGACCCTGGGTAAGAGTGACCTTTGGTGCGCGTCTTTTTGGGGGCCGCGGGGGGAGCAATCCTGGGCGCGCAAGCCGCTGTTCCTGCCTCGTTTTCAGCCATCTGGGGACCCATCTGCGCCCGCACCAAAGGTCACTCCAGCGAAAGGTCACTCTTACGTCCAGTCGGTACAAGGCCTCCGGCCCGCCAGAAACCGACTCGGAATGAAAGCCCAGTCCCGGGGAGTGGGTCGAGACCCTCGCCATCGCTCGGACGTCCATTCCCTGTTTTTTTTGGGGGGGGGGTATCGTGCGTGGTTTTTTCGCCAAATGACCAAGGATGCTCCTCAATTGTCCTCGCCGAAGAAAAAATGCACACGTCCGAGCGATGCCAAGTCCCTTTCGGCCTCTGCCACCTCGCCCCCCAATCCCAGACCCCCTCGAGTCATGACAGAGCCACGGCGGGAAGGTTCTCGCTCTTTTCGGCATCGGGGGGCCCCCTACCAGGCCTCCGGCCCGTCAGAAACCGACTCGGAATGAAAACCCGGTCCCGGGGAGGAGGAGGAGGAGGAATAATAGGAATAGGAGGAGGTGGAGCAGGAGGAGGAGGAGGAGGAGGAGGAGGAGAAAGAGGAGGAGGAGGAAGAGGAGGAGGAGGAAGAGGAGGGAGGAGGAGGGAGGAGGATGAGGAGGAAGAGGAGGGGGATAAGTTACGGGGTTATCATGACGTCGGGGGTCTGGGATGCTCTGGCCCTGGCAGCTGGCCTGCGCTGCGCCTCCGGGAGCAGCTCTCCCGCGGCCTCGGCCCTCAGCAGGGCCCGCGGCGACAGTCGACCGCCTGGCAGGAGGGGCTTTTGTGGGATCGAGAGAGATACCTCGAGACAGACTGCCGACCACCACACGATCCACTCCACCTCATCCGCCATGCGATTCACAGAGTCGCCAGGCAAGCCAGGAACACCCCGAACCAGGCTTGCGGGGTCGATACGGACGTGTGTAGTGATGCGATAAGAGAATGACAATGGGCACTTCTGAAATTCCGCATGCCACCCCGTGGGATCTCCAGGCCGCGCATCGTCGCACTGCGCTGTCTGCAGCACAACGGAAGCCGCAGCTGCACCCTGCTCCCCTTTGTGAACCTGACCTGACAAGAACGGGAAGCGAATGTTCGAACGTTCGTTGCAGGTGTGGCATCACATGGGAACGTCAAAACTGGAACGCTTGTGCGAACAGGAGGGGACTGCGCGGTGCCCGAGTGTCAAGGATCCCTCGAAAATACACGACGCCCTGCTCCCCTTTGTGAATCCGCCGACCCCTTGTGGGTCTCCAGGCGTGTGAGATTATCCACGCCCATAACCCCCCCCCAGCGAGGTGCGGGATGCGATCGGTACCCCTTAGTTAGTTAGAGAAAATTAAGCCCCTGAACCAACGGTGCACGCCGGAGGCGCTTCCCGTCATCCGCCGACCCCTTGCGGGTCTCGAGGCGTGTGAGATTACCCCCCCCATAATCCCCCCCCCGATGGGACCCCAAACCGGCAATTCGACCCCCCCCGGGCCGAGCGCGACCCCGGACCGAACGCACCACGGGGGAGCGGAGGGCTCCAAAGCTGGCCAAGAGGGCACCACAACGCTCCCCAGACGGTCCCAGGGGCCACGATTCGCCGAAATATCGCCCCTAGACGCCCACGATGGCCTCCAGGCGGCCTCCGAAGCTGCCAAGACGCCCCAAGAGGGTCCCAATAAACAGAAATCGTCCCATTCCCTTCAAAAAACAATATTTTTCGCACGCTCGCCTATTCGGTTTTCACAACGTCCCAGACGGGCAAAGAAACCTTCAATATCGCGCCCAGACGCCCAAAGGGGCTCCCAAGAAGGGTCGAAGAGGGTCCAACAACAGCCTACGAAGCCCCCAAGACAGCCCAAGAGGGCCCCCAGACGGCTCCAAGACGGAGTCCAGAGGCGCCCCCGGCCTGCCCCAAGAACAGCCCAAGAGGCCCTGAGGGACCCCCAAGAGAACCAAGAGGCCCCAAAACTTGGCCCAAGATGCCTCGAGGCGACCGGATCTGGCCTGCAGACAGGCCAAGATGCCACCACAAGGCCACAAAAGAGCACCAAGAGGTACGGTAACAGCAACGAAGCAACAGGAACGATGCTGAGCACCGTGTCATGATTCGGACAAGCCTCGTGAAATGCAGTCCTGGAGGCGCAATAGTTTATACAGGGGTCGGCGGATGTGGCGTAAGCCTATAGAATCTCCCCCCTGGCCCTCCACAGCGGGGCCTTCCACCCCCCCACCAGGAGACCTCTGGATTCTAGTCCCCCGCGACGTCGTGCCATCCCCTCCAGAGAGCCACCGTCGCTTGTGACGTACGATGAACCCTCGCCCGAAAGCTGCGTGAGCTTGGATGCTTTCGGGGCGAACTCCACCGCGTTTTTCGCCCCCCCTGCGCTTTCCTGCCAGCAGCTCCCACGCGTCGCCAGAGATCCACAACGAGGCCGCCCTCAGAGCCTCCCTGGAGCCGTCGACCCCGAGCCCGCGCGAGTCGGCCACTCCAGAGAAATGCGCACTTCTGCGAGAAGGGTAGCATATAGGCCTCGGAAAAAATAGCGAACACTCATGCCACACCTGCCAACGCCTCCCCCTCCCCCCAATGTTCACAGTTGGCGGTGGGTCTGATGAGTTGCACCTCGACCGCAGCCTCCCCCGCGCGTGCCAACTTTGAGTTTGGGGGGGAGGGGAGTGTTCAATAATTGCTTCCCTCTACCATAGTTCGTGCTGAACACCCGCTGGCAGCTCCGAGCGTTGACTGGGACGTCCATGCGACACCTGACCACGAATAGCTTGCCTGTCATCTGATCCGTGCGATCTTGGCCGCCGTCCTTGGCGAGCGATACGAAGTATTGTAGCTGTCGCAGCAAACAACAGCATGACATTACAACTCTGGAGTAGGCAATGGTAACACAATTCCGCTCGTTCAGGTAAATAACAACACTGGTTGGCTACCTGGGTACCCTGAGCCTGAGGAATACCATCAGGCGGCAATGCGCAAACGAACTTGGCACGCGCGCCCGCCTGGACTTGCCGATGCCGCCCATGATCCACCGCCATGGTCGCACCCGTGGTGTTGTCCTTCCTGTGCACAGCTAGCAGTCCCAATGGTCCTGCTCTCGTCGGCGGACACGGGCGAGAGCCGCCGCGCGAGGGCGCTGCTGTGGTCTTGCTGTGCCGTTGTGCCCGCCTGTCGCTGAAACCCATCAGTGAGCGAGCGACGGCTTCATGGTGATGTAACTGTGCGTTGACCGATGCCACCGGCGTGTGGAGGAGGAAGAAGAGGGGGAAGGCGAGGAGGACGATAATCAGAGCGGATGTGAATGGGATGAACTGTCGACAAACCGCACGCGACCTGCTTGACCGAGACCATGCGCAAACACTCGGGCCGTCCCCGAGCTGGACTGTGCACGACTGCAGCTGAAGCGTTTCCGCTGGCCGTTGCCGCCTTCTCGCACGAGCTGGTCCCTGCACTGTAGTTCAGAGAGAAGGACGAGGAGGAGGAGGAGGAGTGGGCAAGAGGAGGAGGAGGAGGAGGAGGAGGAGGAGGAGGAGGAGGAGGAGGAGGAGGAGGAGGAGAGGGAGGCGGAGGAGGAAAAGGAGGAGTAGGAGGAGGATGAGGCAGAGGAGGCAGAGAGAGGAAGCAGTAGTATGAGCAGGGGGCGTTAGACGGACACGAAGCCTAGAGGCGGTGCAGCAGCATCTCGGGTGATACACTGCGCGACCAGGGCGGCAAGCACTACCGCAGACGCGAAGGGGGAGCCGCTACCACCGCCGCCGCACAACCGCATTGGAGCTCCAACTACGCGAGCCCACCCGAGGAGAGGTCAACGGTGGCCACTCTCCCCAAAGCTGTTTTTTCGTCCTGGGCAGTTTTTTTTTTACGGGCCCCGGGCCCGGCGAAAGCATCCCGAGGCCGAATAGGCGACAGAACCCCCCCCGCCGAGAGCCCTCCTCCCGCGAACGAGCCAGGGGGTTGGGCCTCACGCAAAGGGGGGCGACGAATTGGGGGGGGGAGAAAGGGCCACGCTTCGGACCCCCGAGGCCCCTCTTGGGCCCGGAGGGGCCCCCTTTAGGGGCCCCTCTTCGGGTCGGCAGCCCTTGCGGCCCCCGCATCCATCGCCCCCCAGCGCGCGCCCCCGGGGTGGGGGGGGCAGCGGGCGGGCAGCTCGCCATCGCTCGGACGTCCTTTTCCAGTGCATTGTTCGGTTTCGTGCGTGTTTTTTTTGCTCGATGGTCCAGGATCGTCCTCAATGGTTCTCGCCGAGAAAACATGCACACGTCCGAGCGATGCCAGGGCAGAGTCGCGGGCGGCGGGCCGCCCAGCAGCGCCGCGAGGACGGGCGTGTTCTGCGACTCCCGCAGGCCGCGGAGGAGAGACCGCACCTGGGCTCGCCAAGCGCCGCTCTCTCGCGGGGCCGCTCCCACTGAATCCGTCCCCCCCCCCTTCGGTGGCGACGTTCGAACCCCACCCCCGCCAATCATCAGTTCTCCTGAATCGATGGGTGGCGGGGTAGAGGGTTCGGATTTCGCCGCGTGCTCGACGAATCCCGAACCCTACCCCCGCCGCCCATCGAATTGCCTGGATCGTTGTTCGGCGCAGGTAGGCTTCGGATTTCGTCGCCGACCCCTGTCTCCAGTTGCCGCTGGTTGCCTCCGCTCGTCTCCCGTGGCCTCCAGCGAAACAGTGTTCGCATGTAAATTGATCTCAGCATTGGTATTCATCTGAGGAAGGTCCTCAAGACCCCTTGATGTCTCTGTGTGGAATTCCGTGAATGTCCTTCGAAGACCCCGCAGCTGAGAATTCAGGGCGCTTTCGAGCGCTCTTGGGGTCCCGCGTGACTTTTCGAGGGGCCAAGAACGCATTGTTCGGGACATGCATGTCCACCATATTTTCAGATGGCCCCGGGGACCGTCCTGGAGCCCTCTTGGGCGCCTCTTGGGCCGTCTTGAAAGCCCTGGAATGCGGCCCAAGAGGCCAACATCTTCGAAAGCCATTGTTTTCTCGTGCGGTTTTCGCATGCTCGCCTTCTCGGTCTTCAGAGCTTCCAAAACTGCCCTTCAGGCTCCAAAACAGCCCAAGAGCCCCAAAGAGCCCCGAGAGACCCAAATCGGACCCGAACAGGCCCCCAAGACGCCCCACGGCAACCCTACGAGAGGCCTCCCAAGAGAGCCTCACAAGCATCCAGGAGGCATCTGACCTGCAACGCACGTTGGCGGAATGGGCCGAGGGCCACTAGATTCATATGAGTACTATCCGACCACTTTGCGGTTGATCGGGAGTTTCTGTATACAGAAGAAGGAACGTGCGCTTGTGGGCGAGGTGAAAGAACAGGAAGCGGTGGTGCGGCGGATGAAGACGAGGAGGGTGAGGATCAGGAGGGCGAGGCTCGCGAGGGGTAGGATCAGGAGAGTGAGGGTCACGCGGGTGAAGATCAGGCGAGCGTGGAGCAGGAAGGGGAGGATGTGGAGAATGAGGGTCCGGACAGAGAGGATGAGGATAATGAAGATCAGCAGGGTGAGGATCGGGTGAGTGTGGAGTAGGAAAGGGAGGATCAGCAGAGTAAGGATCGGCAGAGTGGGCATCACGAGGACAGCGAGGATCAAGATAATGATAATGAGCACAAGGAGGGTGAGGACCAGGATCGTCCCTGGAGGTCATCCCTTCTCCTCCTTCTCCTCCTCTTCCTCCTCTTCCTCCTCTTCCTCCTCCTCCTCCTCCTCAACATCATCACCATCCACACTCTCGTTCTCTCCTCCTCTCTCTTACCTCCTCCCTCCGCGTCCTCGCTGTCGTCCTCCCCCGTCGCCCCTCTCCTCCCCGCCATCCCCGTCGCCCTCGTCATTCCCATGGTTCTCTTTGTCATCGTCATCGAATTCATCCCCCGTCCACATCCCCCATTCACCAGCACCCCCAACGCCGCCGCCTCCTCCTCTCCCTCCTGCTCAGCCTGCTCTTCCTGCTCATCTTGCTCATGCTGCCCCCATAGGCCCCGCCTGCTTTGCCAGTGGCATGCGTTCCACGCAGGGAAAGACTGGGAAGGGGCAAGCTGCGCCGCTCCATATGTGAAGTCGAACACCTCCCACCCTCCCCCTCCTCTTGCACTCGCATCATTATCCTGTTGCGCAGCGGCGCGCATCCGCCGCGGCGGCAACGGCAGCGCTATTGCAGCTTGCCCGGGGCGCGCCCACCGTAGGCAGAGGCCGACTTGATCGTTGCATGTACGCTATTTGATGGTCTTGGTTGTTGCCGCATGGGGTCGCTTCGCCCCGAGACAACGCGCTGCAGAATTTTATGTTGCGCGATGATCGCGCGGGGGCGCTCAGGAGCGATCGAGGCGATCGTGTGCCGAAACAACACAAAGTCATAAAACATTGGCGGCGCCCAAACTGCAAGCAACACTTTGATGATGTTGCGCCGCTGGCGGCGGCGAAGAAAGAAAGGGCAGAGGAACGCCAATGTTTTGACGCCCGACGGAACCAGAACAAGCATCTATGTTTTGCGTAAGCGGGCCCTCCCCGTGAGGCAGCCGATGCGGACCTGCAAGACGGCTGCGACATGCGGCGCGGTGAAGGCTGCGAGAAGCTACGCGGCGCCGAAGCGAAAAAAACACAATTCTGCGCGATTCCGGGGAGACAAAGACACGGCCCCAATGCGGCAAGCGCTGCGACAAGCAAGCCACGGACGCGCATCAACGTCGCCAGGATCTCGCGGCAATCGGGGCGAGGGGCACGCGCCAACCAACAAAAGCACCCAGGGCCAGGCAGGCCCCGGGTGAGTCCCAGGGGTCGCGCCTGGAACCCGCGGGGTGATTTCTGCGAGGGCATCTCGAGCGAGAGGGTGCCAGATTGGATCTCGCTCGCTGGGGGTCGGGATGGCGCGAGTTCATCAGAAACTCCTTCAAATGAACATGTCGATTGCATGCGTATCAATAGTGGTTACCGTTGTCTCCCGTTGCCTTCTGGTGTCTTCCGCTGTCTCCCGTTGTCTCCCACTGCATCCCGCTATCTTCCGCGAGCCCCCGTGGCCTCAAGTTTTTCTCGGATTCGTGTGCGCATGAACAGGGGTGACATCACACTTAGCATTGGCATTTACTATGCGGATCAGGAGTCAATACCAGCGCTGCTACTTGCATCCGTAGTCGCGTTCGCATTCACATTCGTACTAGCCAGCCACCCTGCGGTTGATCGGGAAATTCTGTATATAGGAGAAGGGACATGCGCTTCTGGGCGAGAGGAAACATAATCGAGAGGAGAATGAACGCGAGGATCAGGAGGGCGAGGCTCGCGGGGGGGGGTCAGGGGAGCGAGGGTCACGCGGGCGAGGATCAGGTGAGCGTGGAGCAGGAAGGTGAGGATGTGGAGAATGAGGGTCAGGAGAGCGAGGATGAGGATAATGGTTGTCAGCAGGGTGAGGGTCGGACGGAGTGTGGGGCAGGATAGGGAGGATCAGCAGAGCGAAGATCGGGAGAGTGAGCGTGACGAGAAGAGCGAGGATCAGGATCATGAGAACGAGCATGAGCAGGGCGGGGATCACGACCGCGTTGCAGGAGGGCGAGGGTGAGGAGGACAAGAATGCGTCATTATCATGAGGGTGAAGATCAGAAGGGCGAGGGCCTGGAGGGGGGTGATCGGGAGGGCGAGGGCCACGAGGGCGGGGGCGAGGACGGCGAGGGCCAGGGGGAAGAGGACGGCGGGGATCAATGAAGGGGCCCAAAGACACACAAATAAACAAACACAAATAAAATAATCCCTCATGTTTTCCTGTATTTTCTGGGTTTCTGTCTTCCCGCCCACTTCCAATATTTCCCATATCTTCTGGGGAATCGACGATTAATTGTGTCTGTGTGTTTCTTTCCCTCCTGAAAGACGTCGATGACGAGGACCAAACGCACGCGCACCACCACTGCGTGCCACGACTGGGGCCTGACCTCCTCGCGCGCCGGGGGCCGACTTTGCGAGGACGTCTCGAGCGAGAGCCCTGCTGGGACACGCCCGGCGCGCCCCGGCGAGCGTCCCAGAGATGGTCCCTGGGGGCGCGGCGGGGCCTGACGTACTCGCGCGCCGGGAGTAGATGACGTGACCGCCACAGAAACTCCCTCAAATGAGTACTCGCTACCAGTACTCGTATTCGCGCGCGCATGTAATCATATTCGCATGTGATTTAGTATTCGTAGCGATCTCAATTTCATGTGCATTGGTCGTGAAACTCGTCGGCTGCTTATACACTAATAACCGTATCTGTAATACTGTTCAAGGTCGTCTGCCGCAAAGTAAATTGGTGTTGTTTTGTTGTTTGTTTGATATGTACCCTTCTGTATGTGAAATCGATGTGTATGCATGCGTACACACATACATACAGACTATCGGGCAGACGCACATGCATACATAAACGCATGCCTGCGTACAATTGCATGTACATGTGCATGCACACGTACGTACGCATGCATACACACATATGCATGTACATATACATGCAATGCATGCATGCGTGCATACACACATACAAAGACGCATACAGAAATACCGACATACATACAGGCATGCATACATATAAATGTCTACATACATGCACATATACATACAAACGTACGTGCCGACGCATACACACATATCCATCCGTGCATACATGCGAACAGACGAACACACAAAACATCATACATGCACACATACATACATACATGCACACATACATTCATACATACAGGGGGTCTGGATGGCGTGGATGCCGCGGAACTCCCTTCAAATGGTACTTCCGGATCCGCCGACCACCATAGTGGCGGCAAGGCGCACGGCGGTGCAAGACTCAGCTGGACTGCTGTCCCCTGGTGGTTGATATGTATATTGTGTAGTGTCGCATATCTCCCCAGTTTGTTCTCCTCCTCTACTATATACATGTATGAATATGTATATATATATGTGTGTGTACGTATACATAGAGAGAGGGAGAGAACAAGAGAGAGAGAGAGAGAGGAAGAGAACAAACAAACGAGCAAAGAAGAGTGAGAGAGAGACACAACAAAGAGCGAGATAGAGATAACTAAATAAAGAGAGAGAAAGAGGGAGAGGGAGAGAGAGCGAGAGAAACAACGAGACAACACGACAGGCGGACACATGCACATAGAACGTAATCGAAGAGAGACAACTCTTTTGCTGCAGGCTGCTGCTGTGACAAGCTTCCAGAAAGACTGGCAAGCAGAGGAATTTGAATGCACCAAAACGCCAGGCAAACATTAAGTCCAGCCATCACTGAGAAAAAACACCCAGAGTAGACATCATTCCTGCTGAGTCGCCAAGCCCTGCACACGTGGCAGGAATGCAACATTCGAACTCGCACCGGTTGCCATCAGCCGAGAGGCGACCTCCAAGACCGGTGCCCTCAGCGACGGCTGCAGCTGCAACTCCGCGAGCACAGCTTCGCCACGAGCGAGGCGGCCCAGCAATTCAACATCCGCGTCGTCTAACTCTTTCGCATCTTGTGAAACGATTCCGGACTGAATGTCCGCAGCGAGGTCCTCATGGGAGGTCTCAAGAAGGGAAGGATTCGTGCAAGGATGAGAGTCAGAAACGTGCTGCTGATCCAAGACGGGCTCGAACACATGCGAACTCGCCTTTTTGTTATTCTTCTTGCGCCGATGATTCCTTCTTCGGGGCATCGTCCGTAACGCCAGCAGTCGGTGAGGGTAAATCGAGGAGGGAGAGGGAGAGAGAGAGAGAGAACGATGAGGGGGCCGCGAGAGGAGGGCTGGGCATGCATGCGTGCAAACAGAAAATCATTAAAACATACAGTTTCATTTACATATGCACATGCGTGTGCATATCCTTGTATGCAACATACTGCACATACATAATTAGATGCAAATACGCACACATGTACACATATCATACACACATTTATATTACATGTACAGGTCATGCACACTTCCATACCAGTGTGCACATACGTATGCACATACATGTACCCATACACATGCATATACATGTATGTGTATGGATACATGTAACACGCCACATGTAACACGCCACGTGTATGCATGCAGACTGTCTGGTTGCACATGTGCGTAATCATGTAGCTACGCGTGTATCTGGGAAGAGCGACTGTGGGAGAGCGAGATCCATCCATATATTTAAATACAGAAAGAGAGAGGAACACAAACGAAACAAGAGAGAAGGAAAGAGAGACACACACATATATAGACTGGGGATGTTACGGAGAACAGGCAATTCATCGAGTCAGGAGGCAGAGTACGGTGAGAAACAAGGGTAATTAATAGATGGTCTGAGGCTGACGCCACGGGTGCATTCGCTCGCCCAATGGCCTGCGCCAAGACGAATATTGTATATGGTGGAGAGTGGTGGGCATCATAAGGTGGTGTATCATGGAGCAGGGCGATGAGAGCATCTATTACGGATCGGAAAGCAAGGGGCGGGGCGGCGAGCGGAGAGAGAGGAGAGCGTAGGGAGCAGGGCGTCGAGGGTAGAAGTCAGATGTGATGCTGGAGGTTGTAGACTACACCCTGCGAAATGCTTAAGAAATCATGGGTTAAGAAATTCATAGTCTCAGAACTGGAATAGACACCCAACGTTTCCATGAAAATCTCAAGATTTACATTGAAACGTTAAGAATAATCGAGACTCTGGCCGAAAACTTAAGTTTTCTTAAGCATCGCCTAAGGTGTATTCACTTCCATCCTTTTCTGCTCTTCCACACCACCGCGAATCTGCTGAGTGTGCGTTCGTCGTGCGGGCAGCAGGTTGGCATCCCCTGGCACACATTCTTTGTTCGGCTCCACGCCTGCGAACGACGCTACTTCGGCCGCACCCCAGACGACATAACAAAACCGCAACGTGAGAAAACACAGTGTTGTTGCACCTCGGCCAGGTGCATCTGCTGGGATGATGGCCCCCGCCCCCTCCGAAGTGCCTGGACCGCTGCGAAGGCCATGCAGAGGCGGCGGTGCTCCTCATTCCCATTCCCCTGCCCCTCCTCCTCGTCTGCCCTCCTCCTCCTCTTTCTCCTCCTCCTCCTTTTCCTCCTCGTCCTCCTCCTCCTCTTTCTCCTCCTCGTCCTACTCAGTCCTACTCCTGCTCGGACTTCTCCTCACCCTCTGTAGCTGTCCGTTTAAGCGCTGCGGGCACCCGCGCGGTGTACGTGCGGCCGCCCGCGAGCAGACCTTCTGTGCCGCTGCCGCCCTCGGCGCAACACGGGATACCAGGGGCGGAAAAGGAGAGGCGGCAGGAGGCGCAGCGCAAGAAGGGGTTGGGGGGGGACAGAGGGGGCTCGGGGCAGGGAGACGGACCCTGGGAGCGTGTGTGTGTGTGTGTGTGTGTGTGTGTGTGTGTGTGTGTGTGTGTGTGTGTGTGTGTGTGTGTGTGTGTGTGTGTGTGTGTGTGTGTGTGTGGGGGGGGGGGGGGGGGTGGGGGGGGGGGGGGGGTGGGGTGGGAGGGCTGGGGGAGAGGGACCTCGGCGGCGAGCGAAGGGTGGAGATTGAGGAGGAGAAGGCCTTCTCAGAAGGCGGGCGGGATCTTCTCAAACACCCTCGCGCCTTCTGATTTTTTTTCTGCGTCTTCGGGGAAGGCGTGACAATTCTCAAAATGCTGGGGGACTTCCAAACCTTCTGACAAGGCCAATTCCTTCTCACTTCCCTCCTGGGCTCGCCGCCGAGGAACAGAAGCGGATGCGGGCGAGGCGACGAAGCGGACAATTGGTGGAGAGCATGATGGCCGAATGGCGGTGTGTCCCAATAAGGAGCCCCGCAATCACGTGCGCACGCTCTGGCTGTGCTGAATCATGGTCGCTCCAACGTGACTATTGCAGACGTGTGTTGCCTGCGTTTTGTAAGTGCATCCGCCAACCTGCGCGGACCAGACCTTCTTAACACCTTATCTTGTGCGCATCCTCGTACACTTGGTCGCCGTGCAATTTCGATGGATGTTTCAGTCCTGCACATCCGTTGAAACGGGTGTGCATAATGTGTTTGTTCAAGCATGTGAACCAATATAATATGTTGACAAACCTGCAGCGACTGTTGAACGTACGACCCCCCGAAATCCGGGACCCTGTGCCTTACCATCTCCTGACAGTGTGTGCCCGCGGGTATTGTAAGTATAGAAAACAACGTTCGTCAGCGTGGATCCCAATGAACGGCGCCTTGCAATCTAGGCGGTGCAATCGAGGTGGTGCAATCAACGTTGCGCAATCTAGGTGGTGCACTCCATGTGGCGCAATCTTTCTGTGGTGCAAAGCAACAACCTGCGAAACCATGCAACGCAATGCGAACCAGTAAAACGCAACGCAACGCAATCCAACGCAGTGCCATGCCATGCAATGATCAACGCACTGCAAATGAATGTGATGCGATGCCGAGCAGTACAACGCAATGGGATGCGATGCGAAGCGATGCAACACTATGCGAAGCAATGCGAACCTTGCGATGCGAGCGGGGGGGAGGCGCAACGGGGTGGGTGAGCGGGCATCGGGGCGGCGGCGACGGACGGGCGCGGCGCCTCCGGACCAATGGACGGGCCTTTTCACGGGGAAGATTAGCGCGGCGACGGACGGGAAGGGGGCCGCTGGGACGCCGCGCGGGCCCCGCTTCTCCGACGGAGGCGCCGCGAGGGGCTCCGCCAGGACGCGACGTGCGTGGTTTCGCGCCATGGGCGTCCTTTGACCTTGCGATGGGAACGAGGGGGGAGGAGGGGGCATGAAAAAGGGCGGGCGGAGAACATAGCGATCTGCTGTTATCTGTTGTTTACGGCGCCGCGCGCTCGAGCGAGCCGATGGATGATGTTGGCGCCCAACTCCGAGTGCACCGAGTCGCTCGCCTCTGCCGCCTCCTGGGCGAATGCGGCGCGCACGGAGGCCTCCAAATGGCGCTTTGCTCCCAGAGCCCCAACGGCGCCCCCGCGCCGATCGGTGGCCCATCGCCCCGCGCCTGCGCCCGATGCGGCCATTGTGCCGGGCGCCTTGGCCGGCGGGCGCGCGACCCAACCGCGGTTTCCGGCGAGGCGGGCGATCTTAAGCGCCGAAGGCAAAGGAAGAAACATCAGCGCAAGCGCAAACTTTCGGAAGACCCGAAGATTTCTCGGGTTTGCGCTGGAGCCCCCCTCCCTGGCGCGTGGAGCGCGCGTGGGGCGGAACTGAAGGCGCCGCCTGGGGCTGGGTGGGTCCAGAGCCGATCCGGGGAATCCTCGCGGAGCTCCGAACGTTTACACTCGGGCAGTTCAGTCTTCTTCGAGAAGGGCACTCGTGGATGTGCTCTACCTCCGCTTGAGCCAGAGCGCGGTGGCGTCGACGCAAACCACGCTCGCGTTGGCCCTCTGCTCGGCGGAAGTCTGGGGGCTCCCGACAAAGAGGCTGAGGTCCTCGAGGCCGCCCCTCGCCACCAAGTGCAGGAACCTGTCTTCTGTGCTGCCTCGCTAGGCCGGGGAGGAGCGCCTCGCCGCCAGGGCCCAACAGCGCTCCCAGGAACCCCAGGGCCGCGAACTATGCCTCCCCACGACCGCGGGCCTCTGCGGCCGCGGGCCTGCGCGCGCCCCCCGCCGCGCACGCGGCGGGCGCTCGCGCGCCCTTTGGCGCCGCGGCGGCTGGGAGCCTCCCCGGGCCACGGATGGTCGGGCCATCGGAGGAAGAAAATGCGGATGAGGATGATATGGCGATTCAGAAGGAGGAGGAGGAGGAGGAGGAGGAGGAGGAGGAGGAGGAGGAGGA
>CAUYUJ010014263.1:419103-421945 GCA_963575745.1 Prorocentrum cordatum | reverse complement strand
TTTCATCAAATCTCTCTTCGCACGTCCCTCCGCGACCTGCCGCACGTCAGATGCGTCTGCGCTTCCGTGGAGGTTCGTCACCATCAGCTGGATCATCATCGTCTCCAGCGCCACGGCCTGCCGCTCCCACAGCTTGCCCGTTCTTTACTTGCTCTTTCTTCCTCATCATCCTCTCTCCTCGACCTCCCCATCCTCACAATTCTCAGCATCATGCTCCTATACCTCTCCGTGCCGACCTCCCCTTACTGGCCCCCCCTCATCCGCCACCCTCGCTCTTCTTCATTCCCCCCTCCTCATCATCCGTTTCATCGTCCGCTTCCTCCTCCTCCTCATGCTACTCTTCCTCCTCCCCCCTCTCCTCCTCGCCCTGCTATTCTTCCTCCTCATCCTCCCCCTCCTCCCTTGTCCTCGCACCCTCCTCATCCTCAGCATCCGCCCCTTCATCCTGCTGTACCAGATGTCTTTGCATCATATCGCCGTCAACCTGACTGCGTGGGCGTGGCTAGCTGCAACAATTACAAGGCATGAGCACGCAGGTATTCCGTTGTCGTTTGCCATCGCATTCACCCGAAGCAGCCCACAACGCAACAATGACGTTACCGTATCTTTACTGCACATGCTTTCCCCCGAATTCCTAGATCATAATCGTACTCGTCCTCGTGCTGTCCAGCGAATAGATACGCATTGGTACGAAGCATGCCTATGATCTGGAAGCACGTGTACACGCTGAGGTGAATGGCATTCGGGTGCGCGCGTTCAGCGCAGTCTCTGAGCACCAGGTTCAATCCCTCATCCACGAATGTATCGTAGCATCGAGGGTTCCCAAATGAGAAGCTCCTGTGAGCTCATTTTGTTGTTTGCTCACGCGCGGATCGCACGGCCCACCCCCCAGGACAAGAACAGAACGCCGATGGAGCGCCAGGGGTGCGTTTTTCGACAGAACACGTTTGCACGTGATGTGGCGGTACTTTTAAGGACTCACAGCGTCCGTTTCGCTAGGTGCACGAACGCGTGGAACTTTGGAGTCGGCTTGACCCCCGCACTCTCGGCGTTGGAAAGAAACCTATCACGCGAATCAACCAATCCTTGGTGCTGGGATCCAGAAAGTTTCTTGGGTGATAACCTGCAGATGTCCATGAGCCGTCGCAAAGCTTCCCCAGCTTTCAATAGATGAGCGTGTTTTTTCAACATTGTTATAGATACGAAGCCTGTCGAATGCAAAGTCCAGTATTGTGAGGGTCTCGGGCGCTTTTCGCTTGAGCACTCCGCCTGCGTACTCGTCATCATCCTGTACCCCTCCCAGCATCTTTTCGGTCAACAGCCCAATCCTGCGAGAGTGTTCGACGTTGTTCCGCTGACAATAAGTAAACATCTCTGATTCTAAACGTTTGCAGCGAAGCTCATTCTGCGCGTTCCAGGGGTTCAGGGCTAGTATACGCTGCAACGCAACAGAACACCAGCGCATCATAGGTCCGAAATAATAGGTGTGTAGGGAATCTATAGCCAGCGTTCTCGATGGGGATGTGCCCAAATTGGCATCAAACACTGGGCACCTATGATGGACTGCATCTGTGCACCGCTTGAACGAGTCGACAGATGCTCTCCAAAAACATGCAGTGAATGGAACAGGTCGGGACGCAAACATCGATGGCACCATGAGCTCGTCCGATGGCTCCAGCCTGTCGCCCTTCTTCAGGCGCCATGTTCCCAGGGGGTCAGAAAGATCAGATTTCAGGACTCTCCCCCTCCTCGGCTCAGGGCCCCGAACTAACAGACCTGCTATGGTATCCCGAAGGGCGACCGTCCCAATGATAACATGACGTTCGCACTTCGAGCAAGCAGCACCAAACTCTTCGTGGGTCTTCCCTGTGTACTCATATTCATTTGCCATCGAAGCTGGTCTACCAGCGTCGCGGATGCCTTTGGGGATCGCACAGAAAGGGCACGAATGGTAAATGTTCTGCCAGCTTGAAAGTCCCGTCGAATGATGATGCTCGCTCCAATCCCCCTTAATGTAAAGAACCATGCCCTTGAATGGTAGGCGCCCCTCCTCACTATCCTTGTTGCCCCCCCTGAGCTCTGTGCCATCATGCCCAAACGTTGGCAGCTTCCCATGGACCAGAATTCGGAGCTGCCACTGTAATACCTTGAGCAATGAGTGCACGGTGCAATATCCTGAGCAGCCGCATGAGCAAAGCATTTCTTTCCTCGCGAATCCCATGAGATGCCGCTTATCCGTCAGTAAATACACTAGCGAAACTCAGAAGGTTAACCGCTCGCCCCTCGGGCGGTGCACTGTGCGTGATTGGTTTACATGGTTCCCTAACATACATGTGTAGAACAACACGTGGTGCGCGAGCATGCTGCGGCTGTGTGCTCCATGTGTGCATGCGTAGATGTGTAAACATAGAAATGCGCATGCATGATCACGGGAGTGACGCGCGTGTTTATGGGGGGCTATCGGCGTGCATACGCCAGTCTAGGTATTGCTGCGTCCTGCGGCCTGACCTGCATACCTCAACCCATCCATATACACAGCCAAGGGTAAAGGATAGTCGTCGCCACGGGCACGTGACTGTTGAACGAGAGGGTGAGTGATGTAAGCAGGGAGGCTCATTACACTGTCCGACACATCATGTTCGCCATATTTGAGAGCTTCCCTCACACGATCATTACGTTGAACTTCAGCAGCTAGTGTCCTGTATACTTTCCTAACAGGGATTCGCATGGTCTTCTCTGTGCTGTGTTTGCGCACCGCTGCTGGTTTGTCAAAACGATAAAACGGCCCGCTCTCTGGCAATCGCCAGTCCAAGCATTGTTTATAGTTCCCAGATGGACACCC